>JAMAGU010000009.1:0-382763 GCA_023626375.1 Talaromyces sp. PF30-5 | reverse complement strand
CGCTCGCGCGCGCCCGCCCCCCCCCCCCCCCCCCCCCCCCCCCCCCCCCCCGTCAATAATGGGCTCGAAGGCTTTAGAGGCTCGGTCGCTGCTAAGAAAAGTCTCGGACCCTTCAACGTTGTCTTCGGCGCCGAGCCTCAAATGTCCCCCTTTATCTCGGGGCCGAGCAAAACCATAACGGTCCGACGCATTTAGTATAAAACGTTTCGGCCAGGTCTAAAGTAGATGAGATCAAGCTATCTCTCAGTGGGAGAATGAAAATCATTCACTATTCAATTCGACTTTTTTTTCTATCGATATACAATCACGAGCTTCTCGAAAAGCAAGATGGAGTCGAAACAATCGCCAGAAACCGTACCTGACGGTGTATCACAGCCCAGCCACGAGGCCAAAGACAAGTCAGAAGCGGAGGAGCAGAACATGACAGGCGTTAAGCTGGTATTGGTGATTGTGGCGCTTCTTTTTGCTATGTTCCTTGTTGCTCTGGTAAATCATTCCATTTTTAACAATGCAACCCTCGAACACTTGGGCATTGGCTAACAAGAACCTGATATTAGGATCGAACTATTATCGCGACGGCTGTCCCCAAGATTTCTGATGAGTTTCATGCCATTGGAGATATTTCCTGGTATGCCAGTGCCTACCTTTTGACTAGTAGTGCAACTCAGCTTCTTTGGGGTCGTGTCTACACCTTCTATTCAACTAAGATCGTTTTCCTCGCCGCCGTTGTCGTTTTCGAAGTAGGCTCGGCAGTGTGCGGTGCTGCACCCAACTCCACAGCCTTTATAATTGGACGGGCTATTGCAGGGATTGGTTCTGCAGGCATCTTCAATGGATCGACTGTTATCATCACACAGATCTTGCCTTTGCATAAACGACCCATGTTCGTTGGTCTTATGGGCTCTACCTTTGGGATATCTTCGATTGTTGGCCCACTTCTCGGTGGTGCATTCACGGACCGAGTCACCTGGCGATGGTGCTTTTACATCAAGTATGTTGCAGTTCTTTTCTCATGGCATACTAAGTAAACTATACTAACCATCCGGACTTTTTAGCCTTCCAATCGGCGGCCTTACCTTGGGTGTCGCTGCGATTTTCCTCCGAGCACCAGCCGTGACTACAAAAGCAAGTTTAAAACGCCAGGTCATTCGCCTCGACCCCTTGGGTACAGTCCTCTTCTTACCCGGAGTGATTTGTCTTCTTCTGGCTCTTCAATGGGGTGGAACCACCTATCAATGGGGCAACGCCCGTATCATCGTTCTTTTCATCCTTGCAGGCCTACTCCTGATTGCCTTTGCGGTTGTCCAGGTCTGGCGAAAAGAAGACGCCACAATACCGCCTCGTATAATCAAAGAACGCAGCGTAGCATCTGGTGCAGTCTATACATCCCTCGTCTCCGGTGCCATGATCACTATGCTTTACGCGCTGCCCTTGTGGTTTCAGGGCGTGAAAAACACAACCGCTGTGCAATCGGGCATTGACAATATCCCAATGGTGCTTGCGCTCGTTGTGGCCAGTATCCTATCTGGAGCAGCAATAAATAACACGGGACACTACGTACCGTTCATGTTCGTTTCGGCCGTATTGATGGCAACGGGCGCGGGGCTAATCACCACATTCCAATTGAATACGAACCACGCGGCTTGGATCGGCTACCAAGTGCTTTTCGGCCTAGGACTGGGCTCGGGAATGCAGCAGCCGACGATGGCCGCACAGACCGTCCTCGAAAAAGCGGATGTGTCGATCGGAGTCGCGCTGATGTTTTTGTTTCAGTCGCTTGGTGGCGCAATTTGGGTCGCGGTTAGCCAGAATCTGTACACAAATTACTTGGCGAGCAGATTGCCAGCCATCTCGGGTGTTGACTCGTCCTCCATCCTTAGCGCTGGGGCAACGGGGCTTGCGAAAATTGTGCCGGCTGACAAGCTCCATGCTGTTTTGGTTGTCTATAATGCGGCTCTTCACAGGGCGTTTATTTTGCCGGTGGCGCTATCGTGCGCGATGATCTTGCCAGCGCTTGGGATGGAATGGCGCAATGTCAAAAAGGAAAGTGAAAAGCGAGAAAAGGAGAAGGGCGGTAATTATAATATCCATCAGGAGCCGAAGACCGAGGATCTTGAGGCTTAGAGGCTTTTCATATCCCCTTGTGTACAGGACATAGTTTCTCATTTAAAGTTTCTAGAATTTGTGTACACATAACGTTTAATAGGGCCGCCCGTCTAACATCATATACCCATGGTTCAATTTCATATCTCCACTCTTGAATCTCACATGCATACAGTACAGTCCTTCTCCCCGAGCCGTCTGGGCAACAATGTGTTCGTTCCGTAGAATAACCCAATTTTTTTGCTTTTTGCTCGTTGGATTTAGGGTTGTCCCACTGTCATGGTCCCGGTAGAATAGACACATATAGATACTCTATTATGCTATTTATTCCACTATACAATAGTTTTTCTTTTAGATGTTCTCACTCCGTCATTCTTCGGACTTCATCTCCTCGATAGTCAGGATGACGATATCACCCCGATACATGCACCTTATAGGTTGACAAACAGTTTCATGTTCAAAAAATGTGGAATTTTGGCGGAGATGAGGATCTACCAGAACTCATTGAGTCAGCAATGACAATAGCCGAAATAGCAGGTATTTTCTCAGGTAAGACGGCACATTCCGATGAAAAATTCTAGTCAAGACACTAGAAGGTCCACTATTACGACTAAGCAGCGACCATTGCACAAGGGCCCACCATGAAGCGAAAAATAAAATTGGACCCGGTTCCACTGGCTCAACTTCGGGAGTTCGATGGCAAAGTGGGCAAAGTGGAGCCCAGCATCTCGATGGATAACCCTGCGCTTTAACTTAGATATGATTCAGGGGATTCGAGTGTGGAAAGTGGGTTTTTTAGTAATGATAGGCGTGGTCTCGCGAGGTCCAAAAGCAGCCCTCGATAGTTCGTGCAGTGTGTATTGGATTCACGAGGATATCTAAGCAGGAACCGACGCTAGACGGGAGCCTCGGTCTGGCGGTCCACCATGTGTCAAGTTCTGCATGTCAAGTTCTGCAGGATTTGACAGCAGGATGGCAGCACTTGAGTGGCAATCCAAGAGCGTGCAAGGTAATAGCTACTGCTAGTAGTCATACATACATGTTCATGATCTTACATTGAAAAGGCCATGCGAGAATTCAAGTCATTACGTATCATTTATTAAGTTAAAGAATGTGAAGAGCAAATATGCCCAGAAGTATAACAAGAGGGAGTATCATATATACAGAACTTCCTGAGTAAGGGGTCAAGAATCATACAACATATCCAAAGTATTAGCCGCTGTGTCGTGCACTTCGTGCCTCCGAATCGACGGCGGAGACGGGCTCATGTGAGATTTCAATGGTGGTCTCCTGGTAAACACCAAAGTTAGACATTTCCATGTCATTCTTAGCCACGATATCTTCGGTAGAACCATCAAAGGGACTTGTTTGAGGGTCTCTATCAGCACCAGTGCTGCGGCCGAATCTAGATCCCAGGCCCTTGAAGCCCTTGCGTGAACGATTACCAGCATTTGTCGTGATATTGGTTTGCCATTGGGAGTCAGTATTGTCGTAGTTCCGGTCGGTCGTACTGTGCTCGGTATCGATGAGCAGGTGACGGCGTGTGAGGGTGTAGACAGCCACATCCACGACACCAGACAATGCCATTAGACAACCAGCAACGCCGAAGTATGTTTTGCTTGGAGAATCGCCATTCTCACTAGCCATACGGCCAGCTGCAAGCGGAAGGGACATGACAAGGTATACGAATGGGTAGATAACCATGTAAATGACGACACGGTTCAATCGGTGTAGAGACTCTTGCTGGCCACGGCGAAGCATCTTTGCTTGGTTCATACGGCGACGGAGGTACACGAACATAATTGTATACAGCACAATTGTACCAAACTCGGCGAGGAAAATCCAGATGTAATGGCCCCAGAGGCGTTCGTTTTCGTAGGCAGGGCTCAACCAGCACTGTGAATCAAATTAGCCGCCCGCCATTTCAAAGGCCTATAATCATATTTGCTCCTTTAGAAGAACTTACCCAGTTGGCCTCGGAAATGACAAACACTTTGGATCCATATAACCCCACAGGGATGAATCCTAAAATCATGATAAAAACCCATAAACCGACAACGCACCAGACAAAGGTGTTGAAGGTCAGTTGTCGACCACGTATGACAACGAAGCCAGTGTGCAATGCGATCGCCAAGACGAATAGACCACTACCAGGATCTCCTGTTTGGATCCACCAACCCTGCAAATAGCATGCTGCCTCACCATAATTGACCGAACCTTTTGATGCCCAGTATAGAGATATCGTGAAGGCAATAGCTTGTTGCAAATCGACCAGCAGTAAGTTATAAATCAAGACAACATACTGGTTCTTGGCGAGCGGATTCTTGTAGTATCGCTGCCAGTAAACGAAGCGATAAGTAAGGAATGACAAGAGACCCAGAGTGGACCCTAATGAGAAAAGGGCGATGACTCCCATAGCAATAAAGAGCGACCGGTCGCTACCTTCAAGTGGCTCTACATCACGAAACTCCCAGCGACGGGCGAGATTGTCGCCACCGCCAGCGTGTAAAGAACGCAAGACGTTTGTGAGTAGAACCATGATTCAGGCCTCTGGATACTCTGAGTATGGATCTCAAGTTTCCAAGCTGGCGGGATTGGCCTTGTATAAAAGTAAAAAGACAAGTGGGATCAGGGCATGGACCTGAAATTCGGTCTTTACGACATCCGATACTCCACCCCAAGACCGATGTACACTAAGCCTAGGGCAAAAGCTTTTTTCCTTCGTCCCATCTGTAATACAGGGCGATCTTGCCTGCAATCGCCAAGTACCACTATGGGGGTTCCCCAGTGTAGACGGGAGCTCAGTATCAGATCCATGGTTCATTACTATCATAGTGGCTAGATAGTCGCTCAAAGAAGTGGAAATGAAAGACCGTATACTGCATTGGGGTGACGGCATGGCGACGATTATGTGGCTCTGTACTATGTATGGTTGAATTGGCCTAACTGGAACCCAGCTATACCCACAATATCTAGCGGTATAGGGTAAAGCGTTTGACATCCGAAAAATTGCGGCGCCGATCCACCACCCCCAAATAAGACAAGTAAGATTTGTCGAGATGCAAGTCTACAAAATACTCAAAACCTATTGTGTAGTTCTAGGCGCGCAAGTGGGACAACGTGCGCCCAGGTCAAGGGGGCTAGGCGGATGGAGGCGAAAGTGGTGGAGATTCAAGCGGGGATTATCATTATCGAGCCGCTCTTTCGTTACAACGAGTGGAGTTTGAGTTCGTATTGACCCAGCAAACTTTTGTAGATCCACCACACCTCAAGCGGTTTAAGGGGTTCGCGGAGTTTTTTTGTCCAGTTCTTTTCCGTGATTCGAGAATCTTCAAAACAATAGTCTGTTGTAGATCAAGAGCCTCGTGGTGGCCATGCCATTGTAATCCACAACTTAGGGTCATAATTCCAATCCTGAACTTTGGGGTATCACCCCCTCGGTCTCGGTCCAACCATGCGAGTCGATCCAACGCTGAACGTGCATTTGAATTCAGCGCTATCTCCTGGCCGATTTTTTCTAGGTGTTGATCCCGAATAACGTGATGTAGGACTGGAAGTTTAATACCCTTTTCGAGTCATTGCCCCGGATCACTGCTCCACAGGATCCGATCATTGGCATCTCAGCTTCTGTGATTGGAAAAGGTATGTGTTTCTGTGGAGGCAACGGCATACATATACTTCGTAAGTGAACTTGAGTTCTTGAGAGGATCTGGGGCAAAGTTCTAGGGATTTGCGTGCCTTGTTCCGCTCAGCCGATCAAGAAAGAGTTCGAGCTCTTGGCGTGCGCGTTCTTGAATCTTGATCGCAGGGGCGTGAGGACGGGAGCATTTGAACTCTGCGTGCATACACACACAAAGAACTAGAACAAAAACGAAGTCAGGGATCTCTTCAAGTTTCTTTCTCGATCTCGGGCACTAGTAATTTCAACACGTTTCGATGTTCGTATTCGTACCTGATTCCTCATGTGTTTGTGGAGACATCTGCACAGAAGATCAGATTACGACAAAATCTTGACCTACTTACTGCTTCTGTTTCTGCTTCAAGGTTTCTTACAGGCTAGTTCTTTGGATGTCTGCAACAAACTCACGCAACTCTTACCTTTGGAGTCTTAATGTGAATCGAGAAAATCTATGTAATAAAAAATCTAAATTTGTCGTTCGGGAGAACAGCTCCGCTCTCCGGCTGCAATCTGGAAAACGACAAAAGACTTCTCCCGGGTATACCAAAATCTTTCCGTCTGTATCTGTTCCATACGAAGGAACATCGATGGCTGAACGAGGAAACATATCGAGATACATCTGGTACCTGTTGCATCCTCTGAGAATGCTGGGAATCGAAGAGGGGCGAAATAATTGGGTTCCACTTCTGGGCATTGCAGGGGAATTGGATGAGATAGTTGACACCCCTGCACTGGCTGTGACAGGGCTCAGTGTTAGGGGGGACTGGAGTACCTCTGGATCGGCAATGGGGTCGGGCGACGCCTGACTGTCAGGTTCGGTACTAGTAGATGGCGGTGCCAAAGCGTCAATGGCTGCTCGCACGTCTGGCTCAGACATTGCGATGACGGTATGCTGCATACGTCAGAATTCGATAGTTGTATTCATGTTCAGACGAAAGTAAAGTACTCAGTCAGATGGAAGATGATGATATGTTTAATAGAAGGAAAGAATTTTTTTGAGAAAAAGATATAAGACTGGGCTTTTTAGTGCTAACTATACATACAGGCGACTCAGAGCGAGTATTCTGCATAAAGATAACAAACAAGGAAAAGATAATTCATACCCAATGACACTTTTGAAACGCTTGTACACCTGGGTATATCATTCAACATGTAGAGGTTTGAGCACTTCCGAAGCGCTTCGTTCCATAGATACAGGTCTAGAGACTCCCTTCCCCCAAAAGCTGCTCAGCTTTATCAACGGTGACCTGAAAATGCTGCAAATCTTCTTTATACTTGGTAATCTTTCCAGTGGCAGCGTCGAGTTGATCCAAGCAGTTATTAAGCACTTTCTCAATGGGTTCCTCCTCAGTGGATATGCCAAATTGTTGTAAGCGATCAATAAGCGCTTTTTGATTGGATGTATTGAGTTGATTGATAGGTCCTTCAAAAAATTGCTCTGTAACTTTGTCAAGATCGCTGATTCGTTTCTTCACGCGATTGTCGAGGTGGCTCAAGCGCTTGACAAGCGCTTCCGTGTTTGAGCTGCAGGTTTGAAGTGTGTCGTTTACCTGTTTTGATGTGGCCTCAAACTGGTCAAACCTCTCAATCACATTTTCCATCCTTGCAATCATAGTGTCCATCCTTTCGCGCCTCAAGCACTTCTCAGGCGCTTCCTTTGGAACCCATTCGAAGTGGGTGAACATCCTCCTAACCCAGGGGTCTGTGAGGGGGAGCACTATAATCCCAGCAATGTTATGACCATACTCCCATACACTTTGCCAGATTTCGTAGCTGTTGGTCATCTTGAGGGCTAACGGTTCATAAGCGCTTGGTAAACGTTCGGAAAATCCTTGATAAGCGGCTGTAAGAATTCCTGACGCTGGGGTAAAAAAGAAAAATATGAGATGCAATTTGTGAAAGGGAGAGGAATCTACATCGTGTAATGGGGGATTGTGTCGAGCTCTACTATTTCGAAAATAATAATGGCAGGCGCGTTCAACTCTTTGTAAACCAACAAACGTATAGGGAAAGTACATTGCCAGGAACATACGAATGCTGCTCAGATATTTTCTTCTTCAGGCCTTTTCAAGAAATATTTGAATAGAATTTGCAGTCATGCTTTCTTATTAGAGTTTGATTTCCTTGAAACTGTATCCTGAATATTGAATCTACAGCCGTTACATGTGATCCTCGGGGTGGAGGAGTGAATCGAACCTCTTATTCATTTCCGTAGCCTGATATCATCATCAAGGCCATGTTGGAATTTGCATTCAACTCGGCGCGGGTATGGCTTTAATCCTCAAAACAAACTTATAGTTTATAATTTCTAATAACAAGAAGATAGTTGGAAGTTTCAAATAGTTGGACAATGGATTAAGATAATTTCCCAAAACCGTCTTCCAACCATCTTAGTGTTTGGTCATTTGAGCAAAACCCTAGAATAATTATATAATAGTCTTGAAAATAGCCCATTCTCCGGTATGGAAGGCAATGCGTCTCGTCTTTATCCCGAATGATTCATCCTAGTGAGCCATGTAATCCCTCCCGAATTCTGTGCTCTACCCGAATCTGGCGCAACGAAATGGGGCGAATCACAAGGTTTAAAAGCTTCAAATAATGGATTGCATCACCATGAGACTTGATAACCTCAGCGTTCAGCATTTCCTCAACAACAATAGGGTTGTGACTACAATGCTTCGGCGCCACATTTTTCCAAGCCTGAACAACGGGATCTCGCAGGGCGAAAGGCCAAGTTCCTCTCAAGGTTAAAACAACGCCGTCACTGGTCAGGTGATATCTGAAGAGCATTGCCAATCCCTTTCGTCCATTCCAAATCTCCATTGACTGGAGATTTGGCATTTTCATAGCCACCTCTGCCGCTTGTTGGAGCATACCGTCAATTTCCACCGGGTTTTCATCAGGTGTGAGGAGTCGAGAAGTCAGCGCAAGTGAGGTCATGCTATACCACTTCCAGTAGGGCTTACAGGCATTGAAGAAATAACTGGCATCCACAATGAATGACGCTGAGAGGTACTCGAACTTGCGACTCTTATCGGCAATCACGCGGCTGATACCGTCGTCGGGTATTCGGATAGGGCTGCAGGGAAGAAGAGGGTTCTTAAAAGATTCAGCATACTGCTCAACAAAATTCTCAAAGAGGATTAATTTTCGTAGCTTGGGATTGTCCAGACGTTCAAGATTTAACTGGATAACTATATTGCTGGTCAGTAATGGGGTAGTAAACCTTGGAATGTATGTACGGCAGGTAATTATGATCTAATATAAGGGTACTTACTTAGATCTACCATCTTTTGGCATGTATTAACCCATTCTCTCCAAGGCTCATAGTAAAGATCCTGGAGTCTGGGAAAACATTCAAGAATCAGTTGTAATTCATTTGGCCACCATCGTCGACGGGTCTGTTGACGTAGAAGCAATCCTGTTACAGCTGGGACTAATGGTAGTCTATCCACCACCTCCGGCCCTAGCCACCGGACCGGCCCTAGCCACCGGAGTGGCCCTCTTCCGCTAATGACATCGTCAAAAATCTTATCAAGCGCGCCTTCGGGTGGAGGGGAATTCTGAATTCCAGAAATCCACCCATGCTGGTGGTCATCAAATTTGGCTAACGTTGACTGCTCGGCCCATAGATTCAGACTACACTGATCAAAAGGCAGATCAGGCTCAAAAGTAAGATATTTGAACCAGTGCTCCGAGTCACTGGGAGAGTAAACACTAATATCAAGCAACAATTCGCCATTTGGTTCCCAAGTGCTTAGGGTTGAAAGTACAAACTGGAGAGCTTTGGTAACTAGGACGGTATCTGGATTGGTCGTATCCGCAGATTCCCAATCCGAATCAGGCGCACATGTCGTGCAATCGTACTTTTGGAGTTCCAAGCAAAGCCATATGTAGTGTACGAGAGCTCGATTACGGTGAATCATTGGACCGAAATCAGCGAGGCGGGATGATGTGAGCTTGATCCGAGCGAAGTTATGCGGCTCAATGATCATTTGCCACTCTAGGGACACTATGGCGAAGCGAGCCAGGCTACAGCCATCCTGCAGTAAAGCATCTAGTATTAGAACTCGGATCTCTGCAGGCAAACAAGACCAAGAGGTCTTATCAGCTGTCACTTGTGATTTTGCCATTTCCATGATGACAGAGAGAAGAGGCGGCAAGAGGAGCACTCATGAATGAATGAAGGCGAAAAATCCAAGGGTGACGCAGTGGTTGAATGAGGTACATAGGACTCGAATAGGGTAAATCCGAGCTTCAGTCTCAGACAAACCCAGGTGAATACGACCAATTACGGGGAGTATTCGGAAACAACCAAGTGAGACTGAATTGTGTACTGTACATAAGAAACTAAGTGGGGTTCTCGGATGAGACCCGTACATGTACGGCCTCAAAATTCTACTTTCTGGATCCAGTCCATACTAGTCCTAAGTTGGACGAAGTTAGTCATACTCCCATAAATAACTCCGCCGCATGGTGAGATAATTGAGGTGAAAGGGTGTCGGGATATTGTAATTTATAGTTCAAGATCCTCTTATGACTGTAAGGGTAATCACTTTAGTATATAACAATCCTTAAGTAGATGTAAATGCTGGATTATAGTAAGCTTCTAGTAGCTTCCAAGATTCTAACAGGCGTAATCGCTGCATCATGGATTCCTATCCAAATCGCATCAAACGCGCTACCAGCTAATATTATCGTTAGGTCTTGACATTAACCACGCTTTGCTGCCCATCAGTGTCCAGTCTATGCTGTCCGTAGAGCTGTTCACGATACGATATTGTTTATTTTTTGGAATATCGTTATCGCAACGTTTACGTCAAAGTCTAAACGATCGTATCGTATAAACGTATCGGTTAATAAAAACCCGGCGATACGTTTAACGATACCTAGGTATCGCAAAAAGTATCGTTTGTAACGGGTTAGACCCGTTCCCTACTATATGGCCCTGCCATATAACCTCCATCGCATCGCACTGTATCTTTCATAAAACAGGCACTAACACAATGCTCCTTATAGGGCCAACAGAGTTTGTCATTTTCAACAAATACGTCTCCGTGGCGCAATAGGCTAGCGCGTCTGACTGTTAATCAGGAGGTTGGAAGTTCGAGCCTTCCCGGGGACGTTTCTTTTTTGCTCAATTTTTCTTTTTTTTTGTTCTCGGTTATCCTGTCACCCGAGTCTCTATGGATTTCCAAGACTGTTGTTGTTTCTGTTCCCTCTCCAATAAGATCTATTTCAAGTTCTTTCGGTGATCAATATTACCAACTCATACTAATCTTTCTCTTGCACTTATAGCTCGGAATCTTGCCGTATGCACATGTGGAGCCAAGACCATCTTCCAAGGTTCATGTCAGTGTTACATATCTAATACTATATGCACACCGAACAAATACTATGTATTCACGGCAGCTTGAAGTACTACTAGTACTAGTAGTACTTGAACTTGAAAAGGTTGAACCCCCCGAATTCAAATGTTCGAGAGTTGCTCACTTCATATCGGAAAGATATAATTTTGCACATGGATTTATGGTCGTACATGTGCACTTCAACCTTTGGAACTTGAAGTCCATAACTATACATACGCCCGCCCTACCCGTAATAGGCACACCTGGGCATAGGTACTACTGTAATCATAACACACATGCATGAAATTGGGTCTTTCAGGTTGCTCCGTGGGAATCCCCAAAATTCAAATAACTATAATCGTAATTGCCGAGCATCATTGAGGGGCTGAGAAAAAGGAAACAAGTAAACAGCCCTGAAATCCTCCAAAATACACCGAAAAGTCGCATAAATAGTAATATCTACATGTACTATGTAGGTAGTAGGCCAAAAACACAGATAAAATCAAGTTAGTCCTAGTAGTCACTGGCATCCAGTATTTATTCTTGAAGTTGCCAACCATAATTGGGGTTTGAATATTGAAACATCCATTTTGAAGACCAGAACTTTTTGAGGTCTAGGAACATTGAACGAACTTACTAGGTTGAAGTTACTCCGATTCAGACTATTCATATTTAACATTGAATACGTGTATTGTGTTCGCTGTAGTATCATTCATAATGTCCACCATGAACTCCATCAAACATGCCCCCGCCTGGGCTCTTCTAGCAGTTGCCCTCATTGCAAATGCTGCTCCTGCACCAAGTATTCAATACAACACCTCCATTGAAGATGCAGTTGAAGACTGGGTCTCAGTCACCTATGAGCCGATTTTTGACAACCGAGCAGCTTCTTTGGATGTGGTTGCTTGCTCAGATGGTAAAAACGGCCTGGAGAGCAGCGGCTACTTAACGCTAGGCTCATTGCCAGCCTTTCCCCTCATTGGTGCTTCACCTACAATTAGTGGCTGGAACAGTCCAAACTGTGGAGGATGTTACCGATTGCACTATCAATCTGGTAGTGTAGATCGCAGTATTAATGTTCTGGCTGTTGATGCTTGCCCGGGTTCATTCGATCTCAGTCTTGAGGCCATGAATCAATTAACGGATGGTCAGGCCGTGCAATTAGGTCGCGTAAGTGCCACATATGTTCAAGTGGACAGAAGTGCATGTGGTCTTTGATACTAGTAATTTGTTGAGCTTGATATCAATTGATACATGCATGTGTATTTACTTTGTGCACATGCACAAGTGAGATATCCAGAATTGGAAATAGTAACAATGTACAAGTTATGTATTATGTGAGCAGAGCTTTAAAATACATGAAATGGGTAATAGTCTGGCTATCATACATGGAGAACCTCAATCAAGAGCCTCCAACATTTCTTCTACGCGAGTTAACTTCTCTCGAGGTCTGTCCTTCTGCTGACCCCGTTCGCGTTCAATAGCGTCGATGCGTTGCCAGTCCTCCCAAGAAGTTGCTCGGAGACCACGTTGTTGTGCAGTTTCTTTGATCCCGTCCCAGCCTAAAGAAGTACCTTGGCCGGGTGCATGCAAGAGAGAGCCATTGTGGCTTGCCAAGTCCTGCATGATAGTATCGGCCGTGGTGAAAGCATCGGTCATAGTGGAAGCAATGACACCGGTCGGACCTCGCTTGACCCACCCAGCACAATACAGACCAGGGAGATGGGATATTAAAGAGCCATCGGGTAATTTTTGGGTTTCTCCCGCATCCAAGTCGCCCTTCACTCGACCAAACCCATCATTAGGAATCACACCACGACGGGAATCAAAGGAAATGCCCAGGTCCTCCAGGCCCGGCAAAGGAAGAGACTTGTAGCCGACGCTACGGAAGAAAATGCTACTTGAGAGATTTACTACTGCACGGTTGCCATTTCCAAGGATTCTGGGTGTGACTTTCGAGCTTGGGCTGTAGGGGTCGGAGGGGTCGAGTTCGTTGCGAGAGAATTTAGTATGCGAAAGGTGATACGGGTGGGTCGGTGACCAATTGAGGCACTCGGGAGAAAGGAGGAAATCTAGAGACCATGACTTGGTTGCAGTTTGCGGATCATTGGCGGAGCCTTTGGCGAGAAGCTGCATCAAACGTTTCTGCGCCCGAGGTAGGCCGTTGATAATTTCGTCTGGGGGCATAACATCTTTTCGGATTGGCTCAAATGAGACGGAGGGTAACTGAAGGAGCTCGCGGACTTCTTTGATAGTAAAAGCAGCCTAAGAAAATTAATTAAGAGAAGTGGTATGCGAGCTTATACTGTGTTATTCTCACCTGCAATGGCCCTCGGCGACCGACCACGCGTACTCGTTTTACCCGACTTTTAGCCAATGCTTCCAGAGCATGGGGGGCTATATCTGTCTTGCGAAGGGTATCCACGTCGGTCAATAGAATCCTCGCGACATCAAGTGCCACATTGCCTTGCCCGACAATCACCGCATCCTCGCCGCCGTCTAGGTCGGGGTTCAGATCCCGATGTTCGGGAAGGCCATTATACCAACCAACAAAAGCGCGAGCCGAATATACACTGCGCAATGCTTGTTCGCCAGGAATACCAAGTTCCTTATCTTTGGATGCACCGTATGCGAAGAGAATAGCGTCGTAGTGGGGCTTGAGGGCGGAGAGAGGTAGGTCATTGCCGAGGTCGATATTACCAACAAAGTTGAAACGCGGAGACGTTGCAACCTCGGTGAATTTGTCTTCGCAGTTCTATTCCGAGTGAACGAATAAGAAAGGTGAAAAGTTAGCGCAGTGCCATAGGCCATATATGCAACGATGGGAATAGATGGGTTTCGGCATTGCGTTCTGCGGCACATACTTTGACCTCAGGGTGGTCTGGGGCTACCCCATATCTAGCCAATCCAAAAGGCACTGGCAACTTCTCATACATGTCAACTTTAACATCTTCCTGCCTGCTCAGAAGGCGTGATGCAGCATAAAACCCGGCAGGCCCGGAGCCGACAACCGCAACTCGAATGGGCCGGTTCCCCGAAGCCACATGACTGTTCAATCGCCTCAAAAAAAACCGGGCGGGGACTGCAGAGACCCGCAATGATGGGCGGGTTAGACGTGCTGTGCAGCCAGCACAGACAAATGCGCGATCGAGCATAGCGGTGTGGGGGTTGAGATCGTCTAGATTGATTAACTGCATCTATCAGATCGGAGTCATTGGGTACACGTGATCCGCTATCTATGGGTTGCCAGGCCAACAATCGGTGTTGACCCTCTTGTTACTCCGCACACCCACTCTCATCGCGCTGCATACCATAAGGTTTCCTCGAGGAATCTGTCAAAACTCGTTCATTCCACGGTTCAATTCCATTCCTTCCCTAAATTCCAATCGTCTCGCGTGGTTCTCACGGGAGACTTTCAGTCGCTACCATGGGCAGATCGGAGCCTCCATTCCTTTACGATCGTCCTTCCACCTACAGCTTCAGCGGTCCGACAGACCCTGGATTCAACCCAAAGGCTGTGACGCAAGCGAGCCGGACTCCAACGTCACCCAGACAGCGGCCAAATGGACCGTTGGTAACTTTCAATAAGCATCCAGACACTGTATGTATCCCGAAGTCTGTTTGCGCCTTGTTTCAACTAACAACTATTCTAGTGGGCGAGTTTGGATGAAAAGAGGCCAACATGGAAACCAATGAGCCCTCGAACAAAAAGTTGGGTCAAAGGAGTGAGAGGTACGCAATTGTGTTTGCGATCAATAACACTTCTCGGCGCACTTGCTTCACTTTTTTGCTCCATTGTTGTCAAAAACGCCGCGACGACGGTGATTTGGATCATCCGAGCTGGGGTAAGTTGATGAATTCTCAAATTCAAGCACCCGAAAACGAACTGACACATGTTAGCCCATTGTTGCGATATTGCACACCCTTTACGCTGTCTACCATCTTTTCCGGTCTCCAGTCAGACGTCCTCCGGCTTCTCAGGCTAGCTATGGGGTTTTCGCTGGTATCATGGATGCGGGTTTGATCCCATTTTACGTTTTCACTGCATTTGAGGCTCACCGCGACTACTACGATGCAACTGGTACTTACAACTGGAGTACTCTCTTTGATAATAAGCAGATCAACCTCGACATCGTCGAAGCCATGTTCATTTGCGCGATTGTCAACAGCGGCCTCCATTTTGTTTCTTTCTGTCTCTCCATCTTCCTAGCAACGGTATTCCGCAAGATCGCACAGTTGCCTCCCGACATGAATCCTCTCGAGGACAACCTTACAGCACGTCCCCGCAGAGGATTCCGCAAGATCGATCGAGACGAGAAGCACATGAGCTCATCGACCCTCAATTCCAACACTGAGGACCCACTCATGGGATCCCCTCGTACCATCGCATTCATGCACACTCGCAACGAGTCCCTCGGTGGTGAAACAATTCGAGGCTCCGTGGACCTGAGTAACGAGAAGCCTCAATTTCAGCCTCAACCCCAGCCCCAGCCCCAGATCACTGTTCAGCCGCATGCTGCCCATCCTCATCGCATCTCTCATTTGGAGCCAAAAAGCCCCGATACCTACTTCGATCTCCCCCTTGAGCATCAATATGATTTTGTCTCACCTACCCCTGCCCCGGAGTATCGCAATGTGCCTGCACGATCGCCAAACATCGTGGAACCGGCCCACACGCGACACCTAGCTTCTCGTACTGCCAATCGATCAGACTCTGTCAGTCCTTTGTCCGACAACTGGGTTGCCTATCCCGAGCGTGACGGATCGCCCATCAGCGATGTGCAAAGTACAGCCGATCAGAACAACGAAAACACTCTCCGTCAATCCTCCTCAGTCTACAGCCGACGAACAGATAAATCCGCGACATCAACAGGCAGTGGAATTCGTGATTGGTTTGCCTATGGCCCCAAGAATCCCCCTAGCATCGGAAGCGCAATTGTCGAAGACACCCGTGGTGAATATGCATCGCTAGCAATGCACGAGTACTACGGCAGCGGAGAAGATAAAGAGCAGGACCTGGGAGATCAGCAACGCTTCAATGTCTTCCCCGACCCTGAAGAGCACGATCATGATCACGATGACGAACAGGCCGGTGGTCTTCCATTCAACCCTCTTATGCTGAACCCACCCACACCTCAACCTAACCTCACTGAAACGCAAGAGAACACCGATCCTGTGCGCCGCAGTCCCTTAGGCAATAACCCCAATCTTTCTAAAAACCAAAAAGCACATGGCTTTGTTCCGCATGAAACACCCGACTACTCTACACCCGCCAAGGATATGCTCCATGGCGACTTTGATTTCGAAGAAGATAGCCCCGGTCTAACAACGCGCGATTTGGCCAACGAAGAAGACATGAAGCCAAAACCATCAAAGCTTACTAAGAAGCGCAGCAAGCTGTCTGCCTATCAATCTTTGAAAAAGGATGATAGCGACGATGAAGGATACCTGAGCCCTCGCATTCCCTCTACGCCTGCACTTCAAGAAGGAGACCGCAAGGGCCGTGTCGTCAGCAACTCTGGTGCTGATACCGCTCGAACTGGTATCGTAGGTGGAGTCGGTGCTTCGTTGTCTTCATATGGTAGCTATATTGCTGGTCTAGGCGTTGGACGACGTCGAGACGTAAGTGGCAAAGTTGCTGAAGAAGGACGAGGAGGGAAGAGTGTTGAGGTTAGACCTGCCGCTAGTGCCAACCCCAGTCCGAACCAAAGTCCTGCGGGACCTATTCGGGCGGCTGGATGGGCGCGATTTGCAGGACTTTGATGGGTATGAATTCAGGATTGGGGTATGGGAAAGGGAACTTTGGGAGGATACCAATTTCTTGTGACATTTTTTTACTGGGTTTCCGGCGTTGAAGATATTTTGTGCTTATGAATGGCATGCAGCGTTCTCATCATTATTGTTCTCGGGGATAATGGCCCCTATATGATCTAGTTAAATGGAATTATGGATATGAATTCAATCATGGAACTCAATGTCATTTCAAAAATTGTAGATCAGTTGTACATAGAGGGTATCACGGTAAATTTCAAGAGATGCCAAAACACATGTAGAGAGAGGCGGTGGTAAGTGGCTCGGAAGGGTTAAGAGGGCACGCCCTCATACTCCCAGCCCTCAATCACACGCTTCCGACGGCGAGAGTTTCTGCGATTAGTATTACATTTGATGAATGTGGTCAACCCGGCAATCAGAAAGATCACAATTGCAGCGACAACGGAGACAACCACTGTCCTTTTTTCCAGTTGCTGCGGATTAGCCGCGTACGGACAAGACGCTTGTGGCCCACCCGTAACCCAGCAAGAGGTGATATCAATAGAGTTGAAGTCAAGATACACCTGGTAAAAAGAGGGATCGGTGGAATCCGGATCCAGAACAGACAACCTCTCAGCGAGAAGAGTTTTGTACAGATAAGTGTTTTCAAGACCGGTTCGAGGTACAGCAAGGCTAGAGCCTGGCGGGCAGTAGTCTGAGATATCGGAATACTCGGCCGCTTGCGTAGTCAAGTTCCATGCGAATGGTGAATTGCCTATTCGGCATGCACCGCGTCGTACTTCGGTACAATTTGTAGCTCGCCAGCGGCCTTTCAATGATAAATCCATGATCGAGCAGCGGTCAAAGGGTGGTTGTCCATCCGTACCACCGCCTGTTCCCGCACCTTGGGGCTCACCAAGTGCCCATGCCCAGCCCGATGACAATGATATATTGCGATAATATTCGAGATTGGTATCGGCGGTCTGTCCAAAAAGTGTGTCGTTGAGTATTGGAGATAGCCCACAGGCTGTCATACTGTCAAGAGAACTCAGTATGGAGTTAATGGTGACATCCGTGTATAGTTCCTCTGCAACTGGTATGCGACTAGTTGCCCATGACGAATTGGCTTGAGAGACTTCGCTGGCCCCAGGCTCATAAATACAGCCTGATGTCAAAGTACCGTTGTGTGAAACGTCAATTTCCACGCCGGATGTCATATAATCCGGTGTGAAAATGTAGTCATCATCCTGATGGAGATCGTAGTCTGCTAATTGGGGATCGACAGACCCATACTCGACCATCACTCGATCCGATTTAGCTAGTTGGATGTACTTAGCAGACGGCCACCCATCAGGAGTGCTCTGTTGGCCCTCTGAGTCTCTGTGGATAGTATAATATTCCACAATCGGCATATAGCTGTCCTCGACTTCATACCAGGATGCATTCAAATTACTCCGATCTTCGGCGAGCTGAGAAGGGCTGTAGATGTAATCATTCAGCTCTATACCAAGAAACGATCCCGCCCGTTCGAATTCTGATTTGGGCAGATCGCTCCCTGTTACAGCAGATGCAGGCTCCGTCGGGGCTGAACTACTACCTGCTGCATGAAGATTTACCACCAACCAGGTCGTATATGTCCGCAGGTCGGATTTTGTATCTTGAAAGAACCCGACAAGAATATCAACAACAGAGGATAGATCAAGGTTGTGGGTGCACCTGTATGGACCAAGCTCATAGACTGTATCTCCGTGAGAATCCTCATAGCCTGTAATGGT
Organism: Talaromyces sp. PF30-5; assembly: GCA_023626375.1. NCBI lineage: Eukaryota > Fungi > Ascomycota > Eurotiomycetes > Eurotiales > Trichocomaceae > Talaromyces > Talaromyces sp. PF30-5. Next base: position 364,107 of record JAMAGU010000009.1, on the reverse strand, counting down.
GGCATCCGCCGCATCGCTCGTAGTTGTTGAGGAGGCGGAATCCGTGTCAACGGACGTGACGGTAGATGTAGCCGACGAAGTTGAGATCGTTGATGTGTACGCCGAAACCGTAATATCAGCCTTGGAAGGAACTTCAACTGGGCAAAGTGTCCATCTCCTCCGCTTGACCGACCAGTATATATCCACTATCAGTCTTCGGTACCCGACGGATAAGAGGTTGGATATGCACTCGGCGGCATCTTCTTTATCGTAAAGACCCTTTCCAAAGCAAGCAGCCGATACTGAGACAGCTGGTGTCGTGACGAAGTTGATTGGGATTTGACCAGCGACATCGCGCTCGCTCTGAATATCGCGTCAGACATGATAGTTCAATGGGATTTCCACTGCGATAGGCGGGGAAAGGCGAAACACTCACCAGCACGACTGCCAGCCAAGTCGCATCGTCAATAAGGGCATCGGAATCGTATGAGACGGACATAAAGTACAAATAAGGCGCATGATTGCCGCCCTAATAGCCTGTATCTGGAGTCTGTAGACAGATGAAACGCGAGAACTGCGGGTTCGTGCAGGTCGCATCACGTATCCAAGGGCGGGAACGCCGATCACCTGAGTCGATCTGGCCACTTCAAATGTTTCTCTCCTAGAACTTCGAGACTCCCTCATAAAATCCATTCCAACCCCACATCGTCATTCCTTGATTTCCTCTCCGGTCCAATCTTTCATTTCTTTGTTCACCCCCCCTCTCCATCTAAATAACAAAGAAACAACCCTCCACCATGGCCCAACCCGGCCAGCCTAGCCCCCAGCAAATGGCGGCCATGCAACAACAGTTCGCCGCTGAAGCCGCCAAACGAGGCCTTACACCCGAACAATTCGCTCAGAAGCAGCGTGAACAGTTGACCGCCGACGCCGCAAAGCTGGGTCTCTCCCCTGATCAATACGTTGCGCAGTTGCGGATGCGAGCGCTCCAGGCGCATCAGAAGCAAATGGAAGCCCAGCGACAGGGCCAGGGTTCACCACAGCCTGGTCAACCTGGTCAGCCAGGACAGCAACAGCAGCAGCAAGGCCAACCTACACCTCAACAGGGACAACCACAGCAGCAGATGCACCAGGTACCCGTCAATGCAGGCCAACCGGCCGACCCCAAGGCTCTGGCCGTCGCCAAGTTCCTACGCTCGCAGAACCTCAAGCCACGCACATGTATCCTGGACGGACAGCGAAAGGATATGTTCAAGGGTACGTCTTCATTCACGCAAAGGAAACCCGCATCCAACGCAAATTAACATAACCCAAACAGTCAAGCGAGCAATCCGCGCCATCGAATCCCCCGCCTACGCCAAAGCCGCCGCAAAGAAGAACTCCCTCCTCCCACCCGTGACAGACCGTGCCTCCGCCGAAAATGCCTTCAAGCTCCTCCCGCTCTCCCTCCTCGCTCTCCGCGTAAGCAAGGTAGACCCGCACGCAGGCCACAATCACGCCAAGCCAAAGCGAATCAAGGGTCTCTGGACCGTAAAGATCGAGCAGCACCAGGAGACCGATCCAATGATGCACTATGTCTGGCTTTGGGAGGGACCACAGTGGAAGCAGAAGGCCATGGCCGCAGCTGTTGTGGCGGGTATCTTCGCCGTGGTTCTTTTCCCATTGTGGCCTATGTTTATGCGTCAGGGTGTTTGGTACCTTAGTGTGGGAATGATGGGTCTTCTTGGACTTTTCTTTGCCATGTCTATCTTCCGTCTGATTTTGTTCTGTGTTACTGTTTTCGCTGTGCCACCTGGTTTATGGTTGTTTCCTAACTTGTTTGAGGACGTCGGATTCTTCGATAGTTTCAAACCTTTGTGGGGATGGCAAGAGGTATGTGTTTTATCCCCCCTTTTCGTTCATTGTTGGTTATATGCTAATTTGTTTTTGTAGAGCAAGAAAAAGAAGAGCAAGAAAGCTAAGGTTGAGCCTGCTGCCGCGCCTGCTAAGGCTGCACCGTCAGCAACAACTACCTCTGCTGAAACGACATCTACCCCCAGCTCAGCACCTGTTAAGCGAGATCTAGCGGCGAGAGTAGAGGAAGTGGAGGAGTAAATGTTTTGATCTGTTTTTTTTATTTACCATTTTCCCAGCCATGACGAGCAATCTAGCTTCAGATTGTTTGAAGAAATATCTGGGAACTGTTTTTTTCCCCATCCATATCCTGTGCGAGTGTGCGTTTTATCCACAATGGATGATCATCTCGGCGTTTCAATTCCGATTTCTTCTTCATCCAGTGTATTGACTATTTTATCAAAATGGGATCGATACACATTTACAATTGCATCATCACGACTGTTTGAATGACAAAGTCTTTTTTTTTTTAATTATCATATAGCCGGTAGCAAAACGGTTCCATTCGGGTACTCGTGTATAATACCAGAAGAATAGAGACTGCTGCTCAGCGTCATGGTATTTTTGAAAATATTAATTCCAACTCGACGGAGTCGTCCTAACCAAATAATAATTTTAACAGATAAAGAGGTCCAAGCCTCGGAAATAGCAAATGCAAAATATCAGAGCCAAAAAGGGGTATAGATAAGACACGGTACAAGAAGTGAAGAGACCAATATTTCCAGCAATCCAAAGAAAAAAAAACATGCAGGCCATGTGTGGAATACAAATATTGGTGTCGGCAGATAAGACAGTCAAACTGCCATGATATGTGGACATAGTGGACGCCCAATAGAAAGGAAATTATCCAGACAAGGAATAATGTGTTGAATGTAATGCAGGCGAGATTCGCTCGGAGTATTGGGTGTATGAATGTATGTAGTGTTGTTTGTCGAGTATATGAAAACAAAAAGATGACGGGATAGACCAGGAAAGTCGAATTCGATAAAGGGTATATGTGCTGGTTGACAACGAATGGCTGGGAGAAAATGCTTTTGTCGGAGTATAGTAGCGTATATTGTCTGATGTGCATGACCAGTTCATTAAATCATTCTGGACTGTCGAGCAGCTGTTCTGGAGGCACTGTGTTGTGCTGGAGATGCATGGCCAGCAGGAAGTTTGCTTTCTCGCCGATCCTGCACCTGCTCGCGAGGTTGATGAGATTGGTAGAATCGGTCAACAGGGGCAGGGGCAGGAGCGGGGACGGGAACAGGGGCAGGGGCAGGGGCAGGGGGGCTTGCAGCAGCAGCCCATGGAGGCGGCGCCTGCGCAGCGATGGGGGAGGGAATTTTAGGTAGTGGGCAGTTTGGTGGAGGGGCGGCGGGAGGTCCCAAGGTCAAACCAGGCATGCTCTTTCGACGAGACATATTTTGCGCATTTTGATGGTCATTGTGCACAGTAGACACTCGGGTTCGTAGCGCTGGCTCGAGCGGTGGGAGGTTCTGCACTCCTTGTGATTCATTGGTGGTATGAATGCCCAGGCCAGATCGACCTACCAGGCTGAGAGGTCGGGAGGAGGGCGGGCTAGTGTCGGTTTGTCCAGGTGCTCGAGCTATACGGGCAAAGGCATTACCGCCATGCGCTGAGCGAACTGTTCTAGATAGTGCATCTTCTGAGTTGGAAGGACGCAGAGGGCGTCGGGTGCCATCGCGAGACACATATGGTGGTTCAGACGAGTCTGTTTGTCGCGAGCTTGCAACACTATATGTTGGTGATTGTGGGGGAGGAGAGGCGCTGTATACACTGAAATCGCCGGTACTTTCACCGCGGCGAAGAGTTCCAGGGACATGTGTTGGTGGGGAAGAAGCTTGGTTGATAGGGTACGAACTCTGTCGTGATGCAAATTTCTTGCTAAATGAGGGCACACTGAAGTTCGGAGCTGGTGGAGAGGCGCATCGAGCCAGGGTTTCAGGAACGGTGGATTGAATTTGATTGGCTTGGGGAACCTCTGTGCGAGTCTGAACGGGGATTGCTTGTTGACGAGGCGATCCATATAGTGACTGGCGTTTATCATGACTTGAAGAAGGTGGGCTGCGAGCGTGGATAGGCTCGGTCTCAGACCTTGGCAACTCGTCCAGAACTGTTGCACCAGTTCGCATAGGGGGCGAAATAGGTGTGTTCACAGAACTAAATGACGAGGATGGGCCATCATATCCATTAACCGGGGGTGTGTTTTCTGTGATACCCGTCGAGGTAGATCCTGCTCTCGAGTCAATCATTGAACGGCGACTGACAGATACATACGAGCTTCGCCGAGACTGCCATGTCAAGCCACCCACAGAACGGCCATCATCGTCCTCATCGGGGGTCTGAAGAGTTTGGGCTTGAGCTTGAGGCTGAAGAAACAAACTCGAAATACGGCGAGGGTCCTTCTTCACCATTTGCCGAATACTTGGTTTATTCCGAAGCTGGTGAGGCGCCTCGTCATCGTCTGAATGCTTTTCTGTGGTGAATTTAGGCCCTCCACGCGACTCAACTTCAGCGCGAATGGCCATGAGCCATGAGATCATGGAGTCCGGGTTATCGAAAACCAATAGAAAGCTTCGTGCTAATCGGCGTGCATAGGATCTGTGAAATCCAAATCGCGATGCAAATTTCGGCTTAGGAAGCTCTTTGGCATCAGGATCTGACTCTGCGGCCGGGTTCTGAGACACTTGCACCACCCAATGTTTTCCAGGAATAGCATCACTAGCAAATGCCACCGACTTAGGACCCAATTGTAGCATCTTCTCCGGAAGACGATCATGTTTACCTTCGCCAGCATATTGAAGTATAAACCCTGTAGTAGCTAATACATATATCTTTTGTGTCCACTCGACCTTATTAATTGTACCAGACAATGTCCGAAGATGCTTGCGCTCCCTCTGTTCTTTCTTTTTGGCATCATCTTGCCCCATCTGGTTCCGGGGATCTTCTGCCGCACTCTTCGCCGTTGTTGCATGGAGACGCAGAATCGAGTCCGCAGACATGGCGGGTGCCGAGAGAGACTCATGTTTCAGTGACTGCGGATAAGCCTGAAACAATGGGGGCGGTTTCCAGCCAATTTGCTCTTTCGAGGGCGTCGGATCAGTCTCTGCGGGCCGAGGTCGAGCGGTCTTTAATGTCGCCCGAGCCCGAGGCGTTGTCGGCGATGTAATTGTCGTTGGCGTCGTGGGTACCGTGCGGGGCGTAGTTAAAGCCGGCGACAAGAGGTCCTCCGATGTTGGAATTCTCTGCGGTGGAGGCGGTTGTGATTCCTCAATCTCGGTCAACTTGGTATCGGGGGCCACAGCAGCGCGCGCCGATTTATCGCGACTAAACAAATTGCGCAAGCTTGATTTCGAGGTTTGGCGACGTACAGGACTCTGGAGAGGAACCGGCCCCTCCAGGCCATTGGTACTTGGGTAATCTGTTGGCCGCGGCCGCTGTAGTCGAACATTGGCTTTGGGGGCTGCAGCCTCTGGTCTGCCCACGTTTGTATTCAGTGGTGCGAGGCGATGACCGCGGCGCTCCCCGAAGGACGGTGTATCTGGACTCATTAAATGTTCTGACATGGCGCCGACGTCGCAGTTGATCGTCGTGGTATCCTCCGTCACTTGGATTCATGCATCACTCATTTCAATGGAAAAGGAGGTCTGAATGAAGAAGGAAAGGATCGACAGACTGGGGGGAAAGAGAACGTGGGTGCGCCTGCACGGCCGTTAAGCCCAACGTCATTGGGGTTGAACAGAGCACACGGGATTGATTCCTCCTGAAACGAGTTTTGAGTTTGATCTTTTTCGAGCATCTATCTATGTGGGAAAAAAAAGAAGAGAAGAGGGAGGAAAGGAAAAGGAGAAAATCGGCAAATTGGCAGAGGAAAAAGTGGGGGGAGGATCTACCATTAGCAGCAAAGCAAGAGAGTGATGCGAGGTGCATGAATTTGAGTCGTGATGGGGCCCCCTTTTTTTTTAGCGAGAGCATCTATAGAAATTGAATTGGGAGAAATTGATACGTCGGAAAAGAACTAGATTGTCTAGACTTCTTTTTTCTTTATAGATTCTTGGCCTGATCTGGTATTAATCCTACAAACTCATATATGTGCATCGTCGTACCTCTTCTACTTTGTCTTACTCGGTCCACATTTCAAGGACTGTCCCGCATCAACAGCGCCCATCAGACCGGCTCCGTTATCACAGTGCTGCGCTAGTGTGATGTCCTTGTGGGTGAGGCCTCGCGGCTGATGTGTCGTCCAGTGGACATCGACAGAGCCGAACCGCTAACAAAGTTGGTCAATTTAGGTTCCCGCATTTTCTTTCATGGGCTTCTTTCAAGTTGTCTGCCGCGCTAACTTACTACCGTCATAGTGGGGTGATGCTTCTTGACCGAGCTCTCGGCCGCAATAAAATTCATAAATGCCTATACTCGGTAGTCAGATTCCCCATTCTGTCACGATGCGTTGCAAATCCTCTCCTTTTTTCCCGTTCTATCAACACGCCAAGCAAAAAAAAAAAAATCAAAAAAATCAAAAATCGACGAAATGCCGAGTCCCCACGAACACTGCAACTATTATTGCACTCACGATGGCTTTGAAGTAGCTCTTAAAATGGAATGTCTTGAGCACGCCTGTTCCGTCTTGATCCAGCGTCCAGCCTTGCGTTTGCAGGGCTGCCGCGTCGGAGCTGAGCTGGTGCGGGTCTTCGCCCTCCGCAAAGCACGGCGTGGGTGTGTTGGACGCCATTCGGAACTGATACGCCGGGATCTTTGCAATTGGACGCGCCGTGTAATTGTAAACGGGTCGGAGCAGAGAGCGCCTTCCGAGACGCAGAGCGGGGAAGCTGTTCATGATGGCAGAGTTGATGCACTTGCATGTTTGATGCGTTTGGCGCTGGGGAAAGGTTGAGCCATGCACGGACCAGCCCTATCTTATCGCCGCCCGCGTCTAGACTCCGAGAGACGGGGAGGACTGACGAGGAAGTGACTCGGGCCAGCGTGACACTATTTGTACATTTCTGAAAAATAGCAGCCTGTGATGATTAAGAGACTTCATATAATATGTAGTGGTACGTTTTTCGACACGATGAACTCAAGTGCTGTATAAAGCACGATGTCATCTGGGCAGTAGGTACTAAAAGTATGTAACTGGCAGGACCTTGGAACATTTGAATGTATATATTGGGAAAGTACTACCTAGTGCAGTATACCTAGGCACCTGGGGCCATGGCATACTACATATATGTAGTACCAGTGCATGCACATGTGTGCATGTGGTGCTTCCAACTTTATAGGTTGGCGACTCAGATAATTCTGTAGATCGTCACACAGCCATAGGGAGCTCTACTCAGTATCGCCTGTTCTATAAACAAGATTATATTAATTAACAATGATCTCTCAAGTGCTAATATTTGATTTAAATGCCACTTCAATGTTCCAATACTTGGGGTCCGGGCGTTTTTCCCCTAAAGATAGACCAGTCGGATATTCGGAACAACATTAGTCCTGAAACAGGCCTCTGGCTACATAATCTACACATGACATCTATACATTGCACAGTACTGTACAAGATCTATAGATTCCTCAAGTTCTCGACCAATCAGAGACTATTATTTCAGCGAATCAGTGACCGGTTTTCTGCCGGGCGGGGTTTGACACCGCAAAACGGGAGAGATAATACAAAAAACAGAAAGCGGTCAACAAGGCAGAAAAGCGGAGGTTATAAAACATTAAAAGTCATTTCTGCTTGTCCTTCGGGACATTTGTCAAATGAAAATATACAGAGAAGATTAGCATGGCCCCTGCACTAAGGATGACACGCTCAATCAAAGAGAAGCTACTCGTTTTTTTTTTTCTACCCGGAGTGTGGTGGAGGTGCTATTCTCATTTAAAGCTTTTCTTCAGGAAGGGCTCTGATTCGAACCCGGGAGGGAGTGATATTTCTGTTTCTTTTTCTGTTTCTATCTTTTTTAGGTCCGTTCGGTCGAGAAATCTCAGAATCACATGCAATTTATTGATCCAATATTGAACAGCTGAGCAGCTTTATAGAATTACTGGAGTGAATACTATTTTAAAAGCTTCTACCCAATAATCTCCAGACATCCGAATGCTGAAGAAGGCCATATCCATGCCCCTGTTCACCAGGTGCCTCGGAGATAAGACAATCCGGATATCAAATCCGGGAATAAACACAGGAGGTTGGCGATAAGCCCATTTACTATATAAAAAGCGTAGTACTAACTGCCAGTGTGACTCTAGTTGTGCCGTGCAAGGTACTTGTATAGACAATAAGCTAATTGATGGAATTCATAACAGGTAGGTATCACTAAGCCAGAGACGCACGTAAAGTACATAAAAAACCCACCACCCATAAATTTCATCTCGACTTTTTGAAGCCGCCAAGGACAAGAAAGTAAAGAAACAAACATTATACGTATACGCCCGTCACCGGAGACAAGGACAACACATTCAGGTTCACCCTCAGCATAAAACTGAGAGGAGCCGGAATGACAATTGAAAAAAACCCTTCACGCCCAGCGCAAGGAATATTCATGCTATGAGGGAAAAATGCACAACGAACAGAAAGATTTGGGATGCTCATAGATTCTTCACTGCAAAGCTCTTGTGTCGTTCAAGCCCGGCGAATTGATAGCATAATCCGATCTAAAGGTAGAGATCGGCTGGCTCACTGTCATAGCTTTAAGCGTTTACGCTGTTGCGGCGGGAGGTGGTGCGAGAGTTGGCTCGAGAATTAGCACGAGAGTTGACACGGGAGCCAGGGCGGCTGCCGAGAGCCTGGCGGAGACGGAGATCTTGCTGGGATCGTGCGTAGGAGTTGGCGCGCGAAGCATCGGGCACCTTGGAGGGACGACGACTATGTAGTGCTACCTCCGCACGAGCTTCCTCCAGCTGTTGCGCAAATGGAGAACGCTTGCGAAGAGCTGGTCCATAGAAGTAGATGACGTACACAGCGACCACCAGGATCACCGAAATACAGACTGTCAAAAATGTGTTAGTTGAATGCGAAATTTGCAGATCTGAATCTTGAACATAGACTTACAGAGAATGGTACAGGCATATTCCACATGGTTATCGGATCCGATGTTGGTGAAGAAAGGTGTAGCCGGAATGGTCAGAACACCAGCCAGGAAGTCACGCGACCATCCATTACCGCCAGTGGCGGATGCTGAGTATGGACCGTAGGCACAAATCATATAGTCGATGGTGGCCATGTAGATAGCGTAATTGGCGATACCGATAATAGCGGCGAAGACCATAGATCCAATCCAATGGCACTGAGGCAGAGCAGTCCAGGCGAAACCAATCAAACCGATAGGCAAGCATGGCGCGGTGTACAGCAACCACCACAATCGAGATTCGTACTGAGCTCGCTCACTGTCAGGGTTATCGCGGCGCTCCTTGACATTACGGCGAATAACGGGGAACCACGAGAACCAGGCGATGAAGTAGCCGACCAGAATAGGAATGAAGGCCAGACCCAATTCCCAGTCATTGAATCCACGGGGACCATAGACTAGAGAAAGCGACTGAATGAACATGAAGATCAGAGCATCGCTGAAACCACTCAGCAAGGATAGAGTCAAGACAATAGGCTCGGTCAAGAACATCTTGAAGGGACGAATCCAGGTGGCCATCAGCTCGCGAGGAGGGAATCGCTCACGGAAGGACATGCCTTCAGTAGGACCATAAATGTTAGGGTTTTCGCCACTCTCACGCATCTGCTTCGCAATGCGATCCATCAGAACTGTCGTGCGGGTCTCAGGGACAATGATCAAATGCATGATTTGAACGAAGCCACCGAAGATCAGCTGAATCCAGATGCTCCAGCGCCAGTCAAGGAATTGCTGAACGAATCCACCAACCACTGGGCCTAGCACTGAGCCACCAACGGAAGAGAAAACGACTGCTGCGACGGCATATTGTTGGGTATCAGCCTCCCAGAGATCAGCAATCATACCGAGTGTCACGGAGCCACCGGCGGAGGAGAGACCACCGAGCGCACGACCGACCATGATCGAAGCAAAGTTCTGGGCCAGAGCGACGGGGAGTTGGAAGACATTGACGAAGAAGAGTGAGGCCTGCAGGATGGGCTTGCGACCCAATTCCTCAGACCAGGGGGCCCACAGCTCACAACCGAAGGCGTATAAGACCAAGAAAATCATGGCACCGCAACGAGCGGCTTGGAGAGAGACGCCGAATTCTTCAGCGATGCCATTGAGGCCGTTGGAGTATAGTGAGGTGTTGAAGTTCATGGAGACCTGCACCAGGAAAATGACACCGATGATCATCCACTTGCGTGTCTCCGAGAATGAGTAACCAAGTTTATCGTAACACATATCCTCTGTGAGAATAATTCGACCAGAGGGTGTTGCAATTTCCAGTTGATGGTCGGTATCTTCATCATCGATCTCCTTGTCACTAAACGGCTGGGCCACCGCATCATTGCGAGTCGTGCTAGAGGCCTCCGAATTTTGGAGGGTCTCTTGACCTATTAGCTTCTCTGGGAGAGTCGCCATGGTTGTGTCTAGGGTATTGCTGGTTAGCTGATTTTGTTGTCTTTCTTTCTCATCACTCCTTCAGTCAAGCTGGGTGTATGCAATGGGGAGGTGTGTGTACCTGTAGGTCGTGCAAGGTAATACCACGTTCAGATACCACAAAGATACCACGGGGTCGTGGTTTTAGAGAAAGAAAGAAAACCTGGAGATCAAGTGTGGGGGAGAAGACAAACGACCAGGGGAAAGCAGAAACAATAAATACTCAATGCAACAACACCGCAGTCAGAAGCGGCAAGGACATTCCTTGGATCCGGCAGTGTGATGGGTACGTTAGGATTTTAAGCCCCCAGATTTGACTGGTTTTCATTGGGGGTTTTTGACTTTTTCGCATTTTAATTTCATTTTAATTTCCCTTTCTTTTTTTTTTTTCTCTTTTTTTACCTGTACAGTGTTATTTTTCCCTCACTGTTTACTCCAGATCTTTAATTCCGCTCGTTCTCCAGTTTCCCCTCTGCTCCTCCAGCTCGCTCTCCAGTTTCCTTCCCGAGTGAAAAAGCGGGATGCCGAGTACCCAGTCGCACTTTCCCCGTGGGTATGTTGTTCCTGCTCCATCGCCCTTAGTCATGGGAATTAATCTGGGGACTTCCACGCTGCACCGTCTCTTGCCCTCCCCCAGATCATCCGGGGGATTGGGGCGAAACCATATTTTCTCGACTGAAAATGGTTGATTTCTGACCCAAAAAAGAAAAAGAACAAGCCACAGATGAGAAAACGGTCGATGAATTGGGCCATTGACCTAGGAATGACGACCCCGGAATAGGTAAGCCCCACGGGCAGGAAAAAAACCCGCAATTGGAGTCTTCGGCTCCACTTAACCTGGCCAGGTTGGCGGTTGGCCGATGGCCGATGCGACTAGTCTCCAGGCCATTCAACAAAACAGTTGTTTGCTCCGGAAGAATCCCGAATCCACTGGGGGAGGTGGACCAACAGAATGTTCCGTATCGGGAGATCTAGGGAAGTCTACTTGTGGTGAATCTATGTGGTGACCATGTATCTCTCTCATATCATTGAGATATCGCATATGCACATGTGCAGTAACATTCAAAATCTAACGATGGAGTACATGACCAGAATCATGATAAGCATTGGGGTTGGTGTGGCGTCCCGCGACGCAAGGGAACCAACCCCTGGGCCAATCGTGCCCGGAACCATAGGGCGCAAAAGTCTCCAAAGTAACAAGAAAATTCAAAATAAAAAGAAAAGAAAATACTGTAGCAAATGTCAATGCGAATTCTAATCACTGATAAACATCACCGTAAAATAACGCAGAGTAATTAAATCCGACTTAACCGAAATCCTGCAGGTGTCATCTTGCCCCTTAGGCTGCAGAAATCACCCCAGGATTGGGGATGGAAGCAGAAATTTTCACAGTGACGTCAACCTGTCCTTTCCATGTCTAATCATCACAAGCCTTGGCCATGGTTCGTGCAAAAATCAGGAGACAGGTACTTCGCGCGCCAGGAGCTAGGGAGCGCCATAGCGCCCTGAAGTACGGGCGTGGCGTCGCGAAGATCGTCATTCGAGCAGGGGCCCAGAGTCTTGTTTCGACGGGCTGCGGTTACTCTATGTGTCGTGTGGGGGTCTTCGCTGTCTGTACAAGTCTTCGGCTGTAAACCCTTCAATGCCCGATTTCAATCCTGAGATCGACACTTTCAACTGCTGACAGGGCTATCTTTCCAGAACGTCAAAGCGCCGACGTCAACCACATGAAGGAAGTTGGGGGTAAGAGATCCCTTGCGGGGGAATAAAAAGAGTTTGTCTCGGCCCCCATCCTACACGCATGGGAATTCTCTCCTCTCCCCCATGGAGAAAAAAAAAAAAAAAAAAATTGAGACCCAGGGACAAAGAGAGCAAAGTCGGGAAACAAGGTTTGGGGAGTTGATCAAGTCACATTGCAGAGGGTGGACCAGAGCACGGCTGTCCGGAAACAACCAGCGCCTGCACGGCTTTCCGGACTTGGAACACTGGAGTTGCATTCTTGTCTGCACATGTGCATCGGTGATCGACAAGATCGCTCCCGAGCAAGCCACGCGAGCCTTGTGCGGTGATCCTACGAGGCCTGTGGGAAGAATTCAAAGTATACTTGGCAATGGATGAAACTTCGACCTATTTCTCTCATGTTTGGGCGTTCCTGGACGTGAGGATGCAAACTTTTTGGGTGGTTGCGCGCCACTTAAGGAACGCCGGCGATGCCGTTCTGGTTCCTTGGCGCTTGGCTGGCTTATAGCCATGACTCGGCAAAGCCATCAGATACGCCCTTGGACAGTACTTTGTACAAGGATCCTACATTGAGTGAGCCATTGGTACCAGTATGTCGTGCCCTGGACGCTGGAGGGAAGAAATGGTTACACCGTCGGAAGCGAAGGGAGTGATACTCGCCGTGAGTTAATTGTAATGGATTCCAGGTATTCCTTTACTATCGCATCATGCATGGCTCTTGGCTGTTTACTATTGTGTGTACCGTTCCAAGTTTGTTGACTAGAGATATAAATGTCTGACCGAGTGGCCGGAATCAGCAGGTACCTGGAGGTACACATCCATGGATGTGTATATTCTATACCATGACTGAAAGTTCGCCGCATTTGTACATATGACAACATGCTTTCTCGAGGCAATGTTGATGCCTTGGTGCCTGAACGATGAGTCAGGATATACATTTGTGCCTCAGGCATAAAAGACTGGGGTCATTAGGCATCATGTGACGCAATATGCCCCGTCATATCGTTTGCAAAGTGGAGCTTTCAATCATAAGATCTTTGTGAAGCTCGCCATTCTCGTTTGCATCTTGGATTCTTCAACGATGTGTCCTGATATCAACTCCCTTCCGCAATATCGCTCATCATCCTCGTCATCCTCCCTGCCATTCCGGAATCTCCCCGCGAGCTCTCAAGGGACCACCCCCGCACCAACAAACCCCAGCAACACCGCGACGGTTTCTCCTCGACCTTCCCGCAGATCTAGTGCGGGTCGCGTATCAGTATCAGAAAGACGTCGCTCAGCCGTTGGAATGAGTCATAATACAAACGAGGTCCCTAGCACCCCTGGAAATCACGGCGAAGGCCCCCGGTCCGAGCATCGCTCTTCCATCGGCCATGCATTTCGCACAGCCAGTCCCACCAGTCACGGTAGTAGTCCTGTCTTCGCGACTGCAGACCCACACCACCACCGAGCACCTTCGCTGGGAGAACTACATCAAGAGCTAGAGCAGGAACAAGAGGCGCAAGTGGTGGGTATTTCCTTATAACTCTATACATAAGCGGGGCAAGCCAACTTGCATGAAGTCTGTATGAAGGAATAAGCTAACATTTTTGGTGGATATGACAGAACCGTTTACTACAGTTGATTCGCAGCCAACAGGCCCAACTGCACCAATACCAACAACAACAATCCTCCCACCCAGGAGCCAGCACAGCGATCGTCGACGAGCCCAGCTCAGCCTCTGAACGATCCCCTTCATTCTCCCTTCCCATGCCCCCACCCGCGCCAAGTAGCCGACTATCCATCTCCTCAATTTCAAACCGTCGATCATCACGCCCATCCAGCCAAGCAGCATCACCAAGTCTCCAACCCCAAGATCATTCTCGAGGCTCAGATGGTATAGAAGCCTTCCCCCCACTCCGAGACACATCCCGCCGCGGAAGCCGCGACGAAAGCGCCTACTACCAAGCCGAAGCATCAATGCTATCTCGCGAGAATGCCATGCTCCGCCAACGAGTCCGTGAACTAGGTAAGCATCGACATAAGCACTAAACCCGCCCTATTGTTTCGGCCCTTTGCGGAGTCCTCGCCCCCAAAAACCGGGGAAAGAGCGCCCACGCCCCTTTATGCACTCAAGTTAAAGTTTATTATTTTGTCCCCTTTTCTAATTTCCTGCAGAACGTCAGATTGGCGATTTGACCACTTCGCGTGTATCCGCTTCTTCGGCTACTGGACCGGGTGAGGCATCAGGGCAAGAGGGGGCCGAAACGGCGGACCCGCCTGCATACGCAGACGTGCGATCGGCAGATAGGAAGGATTGAGCCTTGGTCTTGAGAAAGAACTTCGTCATCTAGGGTCAGCGCAATCGACCCAATTGGCGTCCTTTCGCTATTTTTGCCCGGCTGTCGTCCCCACGTCTTACCATGGATAGAGAACGTGTATTATAGATCCTAATTAGGATTCGTGATGTGCGCTTCGTTTCCATTTCAAGATGATTTCCTGTTTAATCCTTACAGTGCTCTGGAAGAAATGCTTTGTCTGATTTTTCGCTTGAGTGAGCGAGGTTGCTAGTCTTACTAGCTTGTCCATGAGGGACTGGGATTCAGCAAGGAAGTGAAAGGGCGACCCCTATGAATAGCTTGAAGCATCATACAGTGTACATGTGGATCATGTCTCATTATAAATGACTTAATCCATGCAGTGGATTTTCCAGCTGAAGACTTTTCATGTTTAACTGATCCTGGTATGCTTCACTCATGTACTATTGTGTTAGCTCGATAGTTTAGCTTCACAAATAATGTCACATATCGCAACTTCAGCCACACACACCTCAAATGTTTCCTTAATAAGAAGCGTACCTATATTATGGTCGACTATTGGACACCGGACCGGATGTGATACTTACTAGAAGACCGTTGCGGGCCCAAATTGACAGAATGCATGTGGAAAAGTGAAGGGAGCGGTTGGAAGAAACTGCCGAGAAGGTAGGGGAGGACATCTATTCAAGAATTAGTAGTGAATTGCAGTCTTGCAGTCGATAACCTGTAAGTTCTTTAGTTACCTCTATGTGATAACAGGCAATGGCTTGATTTGATTCTTTCCTTCCTTCTTTTGGGGACAAAGATAAATATTCGTTATATTTTATTCTATACTTGTATCCATATTCTTCAAGTTGTCGGGCTATATAAATCAAATGCTTAAAACTTAAGCCCAAGATGAATAAAGAGGAAAGGCATCCGAAAGAAACTGCATTTTATACAGGAAAGACTGCACAGAAGATATATTCATCTATAGAAAGCGCTGAAATGAACCAATCATAACAAAAACAATGCAATAACTACAGCTTGGCCTTCTCGCTCTGGGCAGCAAGGTCAGGCATAAGGACATCGCGCAGTTCAGAAGCAGCCTCGTTCAAGAAGTAGCTCATGCGGTGGGCACCGAGACGCTTGCAGACAATGTTGAAGTTAAGGCTAAAAGATATGTTAGTTATATTATATAATGATTTCAAGGATAAATAGGGGACATACCTGTTCTCATTGATCATGTAGGCAATACCGAAACCATCGTCGATGACCTGGCTCCATCCGTAGCCGTTGAAGTACTCCGAGCTCAGCTGGGAGGAAGAGATGTACCAAGAGCCGGAGTAGGCGAAGGCGGGATCCTCGTAGAGAGCGGGGAGCTTCTCACCGGGCTGAAGGAGTCTCTTCAGACCGAAGAGGTGACGGTCGACACCGCGGCCATCGCTGGCCTCGAGGGTGTACTTGGTGTGTTGGGAGAGGGCAGCGCGGAAGAGCTTAACGACCTCTTCGCGGGGAACGTTGTGGTCGTGGAAAGCCTTGCAGAAAGCAACGCTCTCGTCGGAGACGGTACGAGTGGTCTCGGTACGGCCCTCCTGGAACTTACGGGTGGAGGCAGACTCGTAGGTAGGACGGTTCTTGCCGTACATCTTGTAGTAAGCGAGCTGGATGACCATCTGGACGTAGGCATCGGGGCTGCACTTGAACTTCTTGATCAGGCCCTTGCCGTAGCCCTGGAAGGCCTGGACGACCAGCTCGTGAGAGGCGATCTGCTTGCGGTGGTATTGGGTCGCGACATCAATGGCTTCGTTGGCAGCGTCGTTCAGGTGGAAGGTGATGGGCTTGGGGTCGGGAAGCTGAGAGCGGATAGACTTGGCGGACAAGTCGATGCGCTTGTTGAAGATGAGGTTGTTGACGTGGTCGTTCAGACGGTGGGTAGGGGTACCGTCCATCATGCTGTGCTCACCCATGAAGCCGGCAGTACCGTTCTCATTTACGATGAACTGGAGGGGCTTGTCAAACCAGCGGTTGGCACCGTCGCCGTGCCAGTACTGATGTGCGCGCTCCTCGAAGGTGACGGGCTTAGCGTCATCCAGACAGATCACAAAGCCAGCAGACTCAATGTCCTTCAGAGCCTGCTCGTTGGCAGGGTCAGCGGCAACAAGGGTCTTGCGGGCGGCAGTCCAGTGATCACGGTCGGCAACAGTCAGCACACCGACCGGCGGGGCTGGCTGGGCAGTCTCAATGATGCGCTTGAACTGCTGCTCCAGCTCAGACACATTCAGAGTCTGGCCGTCAACAACGAGGGGCACCTTGAAGAATTGGTTCTTGCGAACGACCACAATGTGCTGGTTTTCCGCAGCGGTGAACTTGCGAGGGAAGTCCTCGCCGTCAGCAGGGATACGGCAGCAGTTGAACATGTACTCGTAGGAGCTCATGGCCATTGGCTGACCGCGCATGTACTCGGGCTCGAGCTCACCACTGTCAACCTGCGCCTTGAACTCAAGAGCGGCGGAGGTGATGGCAGCGGCGCGCTTGGCGGGGTCACGACGCTCACGGTCATCCTTGTATGAGTAGAAGTAGGAGACGTAAGGAATGACGGGGTCTCGGTAGCCCAAGTAGGCAGCCTGGTTCCACCATTCGGCGATCCAGTTGCGGATCTTGGGGTTGGCAGCGCGCTCCAGCAAACGTTTCTGCAGAGGCTCACCTTCACCACCAGGACGAATAAAAGCCTCGACGGCCTTCTTGGTGTGCTCGTACTCCGCCTCGGAGACCAAGGGGTGGACGGACTTCAGGTAGCGGCGGCCAGTCTCCTCAAGGGAGGGCACAGGGAGGTGGGGTAGGGAGTCCTCAAAACGGAGCATCTTGCCCTTGGAGAGGTCCTCCTTGTATCCTGTACAGCAAATTGCATCCTATTAGCCTATGACTGTCTTTCTTCTTGCTGGCGGGCATGTTGTGTCGGTGTCGCGATCAGGTGGACAGGGCCCCATTCTCATGACGGCATATTCTCCACAATAGAGGAAACGCATGTGAAGCACTTACCCTCAGGGACTGAAGATGCCTTTCGAGCCATAGCGGGTGTCTAGTATCGCTGTCAGTTTCAATTGCTTCCAGAAAGCATGGACTTTCCCAAATCGCATTTTATTGCAACCAGGAAATCGGAGATGGCCGTCCTACCGAGCGGGCAAGCAGTTGTGTCGGAGGGAGCCGGGGCCTTGACAAGGTAGAGAGACGGCTTCGAGCAGAAGCAGCGAACATCCCTCTTGTATAAGAAAGTAGGTTGGAAAGAGAAGTGTTGAGGAGAGAAGAAGTTGAAACAGAGACGTCCTAGCTGAGCAGTCGCCAGAACCAAATACCTTCGAAGGAAGTGAAAGAGCCTCGGTTGCGAGCGAGACCGAAGCGCTGTTGCCCGCGGGTGTGAGTAACGGGAGAATTACGAGTGGGGGTCAGCCACAACCAATGAAAACTCAAAAGTACCGTATTAGGGACCCATATAGCGGTAACTTTTGTATGATTTGGGCCTCGGTTGTTCTGGGGCAATTTAAGTCTGGAGAATGTGGGAACAGGCGTGGCAGTCACAAGATCGGGCGACTCGGGATTCGGGATACCGAGTGCAAAAAAAGGAGGTGGGAGAGTAAGAGGGACTGGTTTATAGAGAGACTCGATTCGTGTATTGTTGTTTTTTAACCTTCAGGGCTACTTATTTCCCTGCACCGCTGCGAATGAGAAGACAATGCGGGGAGAGCTTCTTAGCGCCGGGGAATCGGACTGCGGAGAGCTTGGTTTGCGGCCAGGGATAGAACCTCGCAAAGACGGAATTTAAATACTCTCCGCGGAGAGATGGAAAAGAATCTACTAAATATATCTCCAGCGCTGTATCCATGGTAGTCCCAAAAAGCATCATCTGCATGAAAAGGTCCCTGCACAGGCTCTATCCTGGCGCATCCATTCATCCGGGCCCATTGACCCGAATGCGTGTACTGCCCAGTGACATACTTCGGACGGGATATAAGAAGGTGAATTATAGAGATAAATGAGTTGATAGATAAATAGAGGAATAAGACAGTATGTAATAAATAAGATCGTGACCAATAACACGCTATACGCAGGTATCAACAGCCCAGAAATTCAGTTGCGAGTCTCCGCAGAAAATATCAATAAAAAAAGAAAAAAAAAAAAAAAAGATAACCCCATGAACAAAACCTAGATGGAAAAAGAATTCGACTCCATGGTAATTAGTACAGGGTTCCCTCCTGAGAGATAAAAGAAAATTCAAATAAAAGGCCAAAAATCATGTTTCAAGAGAGAAGTGGAAAAAAAAAAAAAAGGTAGGGTTGATAGAGAGCTACAGATCTATGAAACTGGTTCAACGGTCGTGGGCTGATCTTGACCGTCAATCGTTCGGGAAACCTGCACTCCGGTTCGTCGAAGCTCATCCATTTTAGCCATAGCGGGGCCCGTACAGATGCGACCGGTCTGCATCAGCGTGCGAAGGCGTTTGCGTCGGGCTTCTCCGCTTCGCTCCTCGCCGCGTCCAACACCATCATCCACCCAATCCACGCGATGCACCTTGAAACTCATGCCATCATGGCGACCATCCCATTTACGAGACTTGATACCAAACATGACGGTGGAGTCATATAGTTCTACTCGCGGCAGAATCAATAGGGTGATATGAAGATCTTGATCGGTTGGGGGAAGAGGTGGTACACGAGGGCCATTGGTTTGTGAGGCCGACTTGGAGGCGTCATCTGTGCCCTCCGTGGTAGGTTGTGGGGCATGCTGATAAGTGTCTTTGATTTCTAGATCGAGCATGGACTCATCCACATCATCGCCCCAGGCCCCACGAATGAAGCCTGAATGAATGGCTGCGGCTACAGGATCAGAGTCGTCTGTGTAGACTCCAGTGCCCCATAGTGCTCGTCGCGCACAGATTTCTTCCCGATGAGTTTGATCAATCCGGAAACGCGGTACGCGGACAGTGAATGTGCAATTTTCACGTTTTTCAAAACGCGGAAGTGGTTGAGGTGTTGTTGTGTAACCGAATTTGGAACTATCAGCGGAGGCCTTCGCCGAGGGTGTGCTGATGCGAGGTGTGTAGAGTGTGGACCCCAGGTGCTGTCGGGGAAGGTGGGCGACACTTGAGATGAGTGGCTCAAGGTTGACAGTAGTGCGAGGTTCTCGGAGAGGAGAAGCTGTCGCGGCAGCGGTTCGTGGAGCATGGTGATGATGATGGTGGTGATGATGGTGATGATGTCCAGTTGAAGGTTCTGCAGGAGTAGATGTTCGCGCAAAGAAACCCGTAGATAACGGCCGATGTAGACCATTCAAAGCAGCTGCCTCTTCCTCCGCTTTGTGGCGGTGATGATGGTGGCTAAGGAAGGTAGTTAGTACCTGCGAGTCAAGAAGAGAATCGTTACCAGATACATACTGATGGTGGTGGTGATGTTGATGCTGGTGCATGTGCCGAGGTCGACGAGACCGCCCACCACCCCCAAGCTCCATCTGATCCTCATCACGAGATTTGCGCGATCGCCTAGCACCTGATGCAGATAGAGGACGAGGGATTTTGCCATCATCGCCCTCTCCATTAACAGAGCGAGCGGTAGTACCATCACGCTTGAATGGACTTGATATTAAAGGCGTTGACGGACCACTTCCAGATGAGCCGGCTTGTACACCTCCAACACCACTACCAATTCCAGAAAACACTCTCCCCAGCTCATTTTTAATGCTGGGCTCGCCAGATGCGCCAATAAATGGGGCTTGTGCGCCCTGCACAGCTTGTGGGAGCGGAGACGCGCGACCACCACGCTTTCCATCCGCGCCCACTGCCAGCAGGTTACGGTGTTGTAGTAGCTCGTCACTTCCCTTGCGTCGCCCTTCTTCCCCAGCTGCTGCGAGACCTAGAAGACCTGCTCCAGCTGCTGCTGCTGTGGCGGGCGTAGACCCGATACGAGAGGGCTGTGTTTGTTGTTGTTTGCTCAGATAGGGTGACTCGCGAGGCGAAGATGTCGGCTGGCTATGACCAGTATGAAGTGAAAGGGGCTGGCGACCACCACCGGGTTGGGAGCCCAAAGACTTAGTGTAACTTTGAATCGCGCCAAAGCCAAAAGCTGACGCTGACTCGGGCGCAGGGATACGCTTGCTCTCTGGGGAGGACGGGTGCGAGCGGCCATGATCCCAGGATGATGCACCTGAATGCCAGCCGTGAGGGTCTCTTTCACCGTAGATCGAACCGAATCGAGTCGATTCTGTCATCGGTCCTTTTCCATCTAAGCCATGAGACGCACGATCGGCTTCCCGATGGGTGATCTCTTCTGAGCGACGGTCTCCAAACAGACTCCCAAAGCGATTGTGATGATCGAGACCTGCATATGAGCCGGGATTTCTTTGTCCGTGGTCATATCGGTCGGTTAATCCACCCGCCGGGCGGGAGAGTGGACTGTATCCAGGCGGGCGGGCGGCGGCTTCAGTGTTGGGTGGTTGGCTACTGGGACGAGCGATCGGACCACTGAAACTCATACGACGTGGTTCGTGGTGTGGAGGATCGGCGGGTGAGATATGGGGAGAAGGTTGAGTCGAATGGGATTTCTCGGGATATTGGGAGGGTGGCATGCGTGACAAACTGCCGAATTTTGTTTGATCTGCACCCAGAAAGCTTGATCCACCACCAGAGCCAGATCGATATGGACGACCTGGCTGTGGCCTTGAGAAAGCCTTCTCAGGTGTTTGAGAACGGCGAAAATCGACTGGGGAAGGTCGAGTTGGACCAGTGGGAGGTGACATACCCGCGGCGGCGGATGCTGAAGTGGTACCGAAAATCGACGACGCGGACGGGCGCGAAAACAACGACGATGTCTCTCTGGCCGGTCGTTCTGGATCAGCGCCTAGCATGGCAGAAATAGACATGCTACTGCCCGGTCGATGAGGCTGGCCTCCAGGCGCATCGCGGGAAAGTAGGGATGTGGGCGCGTTAACAGACTGCGATCGCGAGCCGTAGGAGTGCGGTGATGACGGGGGAGGCATTTGGCGATTGCCAAAGGCTGGGGGGGCAGATTGTTCTTGTTGGCCTATGACAAAAGCGTTAGTTTATTGTGAAAATTTCCCCCAAATGCACATATGTGATGAAGAGCGCGATTGATCCCAAGAAAGTGCGCGATGGTGTCAGAAAATGGGGAATGACGCTTAAAGATCCGAGTCGCGTTCATCCTGAAAGATACCGCCTCACTCACCCGTATGGCCAGGGCTGCCACTGCTGCCCTGAGATGCACGGCGCGCGGGGTAGGAAGATGTGTGATTCATCGCGCCATGTAAACTGACCATAGGGTAGGAAAGGTGGAATTGATCTCAGGACCCAGATGCCCAGAACCCGTGACTCCGGAAGCTCGACCGCTAGTCCGTAACAGGAATAGCCGTTTGCTACCAAATTGGGACTAGCGTTCCCGAGCGGAGGATCAGCGCCACCGGGGAATAACAAGCATCAGGGGGGAGGCAATGTAGTAGACAAGGGGGGAGAAAGGAATGGGGGAGGGGAAAAGAAGAAGTAGATGGGATAAAATGGACTCAGAGAGAGAAGATACGTATTCCAAAAAGACAGTTTATTTCGAAAAATACAACTGGTCAGGTCAAAACAGAATCTCTCTTCCAGTTCTTCCATGTTACCCCGATCCTTCGAGAAATGATGGGAAAGTGGAGAGACCAGTTGGGATAGGAACCACGGGACAAGTCCGACCCCAAAGTTCCTGAATCCGGGGCTAGTATACACACACATATGCAGGGGATGAATTCGATAGAGGGGAAATAAATCAGGTGTGAAATTCCCCCATGAAAAAGTCGCAGAAAAAATAAATAAAATAAAAAAAATCCAGGGTACAAAAAGATTTATAAGCAGTATCTTACCTTCTCGAGCATGGGCTGACTGGGGTTGGGAGTGGTTTCTGCGGTGTGCATGTGGGTAATGCCTTGACTCTAGGCTAGCGTGCCGACGGTGCTGTTGTACTTGCTGAGACTTGGATGGAGAGACATGGGCGCTGGCGCTTTCGCGAAGTGGGTGTGACGCAGACGCACGCGATGCGCCTGGTGAGTAGATCTGGGAAGTCGCATGGGGGGGTTCAAAGCGACTTGTCGACCGAACCTTCCCATTGTCAACTCGGCGTGTATCATGAGCTGCGGAAGAAGTGGATGTGAGTGATCGCTCGTCGCGCGACTCCTGCGAGGACCCCAGAGGCGATGGTCGGGGTGGATAGGAGCTATGGTGGAGCCGACGATAGTAATCCATGCTGTGGGTATGAGACTGCTCTTGTCGATTGAGGAGATATTTGGGAGAAAAGGGCGAATTTGCCGTGCTTGTCGGAGGTGGCAAGCCTTGAATAGCGGTGGAAAAGGTGCCGAAGAGAGGAAGAGTGAAGGCAAAGACGGATCAGCGGTTGATCCCGAGAGCCATGACCTCCTCGGAATTATGGCGCGCGACCGTGAGGGGTGCGGAGACGGTGTAATGATGTCCGGGGAACTTGGCGATGGGGTTTGGTCCAAAGTCTCTTGAAATAACTGAGTTTCAAAGAAATCGAAATTCGACAGCGAAGAAAAGAAGACCGGGGCCAGCGAAAAGGTCTGGGAGAACGGAGAAAAAAAACGGTGAGTGATGCGGCTTTAGCGTGATGGGGCCAAGACTGTATCTTGCATGGTGGAGATCGGATCACGGTGGGAATCACGCTCGTGCGTGATAAGAACAAACGAGGATGACTGGGATTGTTTGGGTGGGAATGTTTACGGTACGAACATTTGAAACATAAAAGTCTTGATCTTTATTATTTTCCAGAGATTCTAGAATCAAATCCTCTAAGTAGTTGGGTTCATTTAGATGAGAAGTATATAGCTCGGACCTGAACTGCGCTGCCGAGATGGTTAGGTACAGAATTAGCAGCCTGGTTAGGTCCAGGTCAGGCAGCAGATCCCCCACGTTGAATTGATTGCTCAGCTTTCTCGGGTTTCCACCGGCCCCTTCTCGCCTGGTGACCTTTGGTCTAGGTCATCCCCTGCTGAAAGACACATGAAAACTGATCTGATCCGCGGGAACTTCTATGTAGCCTGCCGTTAAATGACGAAAATGCTCGGGCCACATTCCGATCGGGCCCCTGACGTGGCACACGTTGCCTTAGGAATGTAATCAGATGTCGCACTGCTTCATCAATATGATTTACTGAAAAAAAGAAATATATATATATATATATATAAATTATAGATGTAGAAAGGTTGATCGGGAACTTGAAGCGATTGAAAAAAAAGTAAAAAGTTGATTGATGGGATGAATCAAGGAAACTTGGTATAGGGTATCATGAAATAAACAAAAAGACATAAACAAAATTATACATATAAGAGTCAGAGCAACGTAGAAACCATTCGGCGCATATCATAGTCAAATGATCATTCGTCAAATCAGTGGAAAACGTCCGTTCTTGAAGACTGGAAGAAAGAAGAGGTTTCATCAGCGTTGAGCTTCGAGTCGTTTCAACGGTTACAACCAGAAGCGCTCGGCTTGATTAGCAGCGCTGTCTCAAAATCAGCTGGGGCCCTGGTTAATTGAGGGGGACCAGACAAGCGAGAAGAAACGGTGAAATGGAATTTATGAGCGTCAAGCACCACGAGAGAAAGATTCGGGTGGCCATAGATCATTCGTCATAATAGACTGTTCAGCATCGTGGAGATCATGCACCTGCTTAGGAAACAGTGTCGCAGGGTTTCTTGCAGATCGGCATCATGCAGTCTGATGTCGGCGCAAAATTTGATCGCATCTTGCAGCAGCTCACTGCGCGAGAGTACCCAAAGTACCCCCAAAAGCGCCCGAATGAGGGGACTTGCAGCTTCACTCGCCACTCGCGAGGGCTTAAACGGCACTCTGCTGGTCGAGGTAGATATTTCCCCACCACACATGAGAAAGCTGGATCAATTGAAATGCAGCACTGCAAGGGTTCAAAAAAGCAATGTGTTAGTGGATCCGACCAATACATCTAGAGTTCGGTGGCTTTTTTTAAGAAGACACTTACAGGCATAAAATGACTAGTGCTACAGCCCGAAGTAGGTTTTGTTTCCAGTGTTTTCGGATCGAAACAAGACTTTCAGATATCAAAGGGCCCAGACCCGGAATACACTCGGTAGGATGCGAGCGAAGCGGGTGATCGTCCAACAACCAAGGATCGTATTCGTACCGCGTGGACTGCGACTCCAAGTCGACTTCCATCTTTGGGGGCAAATCCATTTTTTCCCAGTATGTGAGAAGATGACCAATTAAATGGATCAATAGTGCGGTAATAGATCGAGGGAGATGTGGGTTGCGTCTGCGATATCAAAATCCCTTCCCTGGAGAGATAGCGGTGAAGAGCCCGGGGTGAGGGTAGATGCACCTGGGTTGACGAAATGATATTGGAACGGGCCCGTGGGAGTTATATAGGCACACGGGGGTCCATTGCTCATAGAGTTTAAAGGGTCTGGTGTGGAGCGGGCAATATCGCGCCATCATGGTGCAGCTAGTGATCAGTGAAGCACGCCATCATGATTGGTGATGGCGGATGATCGACGGGGGAGACACTTTGGGGGTCAATCGAGGGGAGTTGCAACGGTCGGTGGCCCAGCAAGGATGACCATGCGGGCGCATCTCTTTGATTTTCGCATAACCAGTTTAAACACATGAACCATTTCCCCTTGTTCAGACTACGACTCGTGGTTGAAGAAGAGATGCGGTGGGTGGATACTATGGAGACAATCAGTGATGAGGAGATCAAGTGGATCCCGCACACAATTCACCATCAAGTTGACGTTTTCTGACCGCCAAGCCCTTGCCAAGCATCACCAAGCTTGCTGGTGGATAATACCGAGAAAGAAGCGTGCATTCGATACAGTGCCGACCGCTATTGCCTTCCACGTCGAGTAACACATACAGTAGAAGCTCTTCCAAACCCTAACATCCAGGATCTGTTCCAAAGGTGAATTGTATGACTCGAACGAGTAAAATAGCCCTGGAGCTTTAATGCGACACTTCACTTTGCCAACTAGGTGACACGTCTTCTCGCTTTATGAGAAATGAATGAAGAGATGAACCTGAAGCCTGAACACTGTATACAGCAATGTACAAGCCACGACAATGGCCAGATGTTGCCCAAATGCTAATCGCGCAGCTCGATTGATAGATGTCTACTTGGAATACAGTCCTTCACAGCCAGATCATTTCTAGCATTAATCCTCTTTGGAACTGATGCCTCTCGTGATGGATAGGTCTATATGTAGGTAGGATGTTGAGCTAATAAGGCTAATATAAAGAGGAAATTGCATGTCCGTTAAATTAGCTCTACGGAGCTTGAAGTGCGCGACTGGGGATCTCCTCATAGCTTGGCCGTCTCAGCCTGAGGAGTCTTGTCAAGGATATTACTCTTCTGCGACCCGATTCTTTCCCTGCTAGTCTTAAACAACTGGGGCAGTTTCGTCTCCTCAAAATTGGCCCTTTCAATCACCATCTTGGCAATTCCCTCAGCGACCAAGAAGATTTGTGGCATTCCATGCCCCGTGAACCCAGCCAGAATGTATTGCCCCTCATGTCCAGGAACTTGACCGACATGCGGAAGCCCATCGGCAGAGTAGCCCATGACTATAAAGCACGAAACATTGAATAAGAAACAGTCCTTGCAAGGGGGTGGAGTGGGATCTACTCACTTCCCGTCCAAACACGGTCGGTATATGCGTGACTGTTTTCCCAGCCCACAAAATTTCTTTGCATATACCCATCAAAATATCGCGCTGCTGGCTCAAGCACTCGACTATCATCACTAACGTTATACCAATTTCTTTCATCGTGGATAAATGCCGATCGCGCCCCACCCACCACAACACTACCGTCTCCACGCGGAATGAGGTAATCATAATCCCAGTTATTGAGTCGCAAAGTATACGTATTCGTCAACCGAGGAGCTTCAGACCCAGTCGGAACAACAATACGACTGCAGGTCCCGCGTACAGGTACAATCTTACCTTGATATTCTGGCGCAAGAGCTGAGGTATAGGCATTCGTCGCAAACACGACTACTTTGGCCGCGACCGCGCCGCGCGACGTCTCCACTCTCCAGCGGTATGGGGAATTAGGATGGGTCGACTCCGAGATTCTCCTCACGGGTGTATGCGTCTGCAGATTAACACCTTGGGAAACTGCCTTGGCCAGTATATGGAGAACGAATTTATAGGCCCATATGTGACCCGCATCGTATGTAAAGCAACCCACGGCACCTTTCACTCCGGAGAACTGGATAAATTGTTAGCCGTAGGATCTACACAATGGATTTTGGATTGTTATCAAGAAGCAACATACGGCTTCCGCATCTTGAGACTCAATTATCTGCGCTTCTGCTGTTGCTTGGCTACCACCCGCAACCAGGTGCTTATACCCATCCTTGAGCCTTTTGAAATGTTCTTCGGTCAATTGAACATCCACAGCCTTAGTAACAGCGTAGTCACAATCAATCTTCTCCGCTTCAATGAATTCTTTCATTATATGCACATGCTTGGCCTCGAAAGCCGCTACTTCGGCTGCTGCATCGACTCCATAATCCGCAGCCAGAGTCGAGATGAAGTTGTAAATATCAGGTTTCATATGTCCCCCTAATGAGATTAATCACTACATATTTCCAAACATCGCGTGAAGCCGCGTTATTCTCTTACCATTGCGAGCAGTCGCCCCAGAGCACGCCTGACGCGCCTCTAAGATCGTTATTGAGGGTGCTTTGCCACCATTTCCCACCTTTTGAAGGATATGATGAGCAACTGATGACCCCGCATACCCAGCTCCAATGATGACGACGTCGCTCTCCTCAGGTAGAGTTTCGGTGGATCGATAATTGTCTAGGGGGTGTGGATCTGTCCGCCAGAAGGGGAGTGTCGCGTTTGCAACAGGAATGTGTTTTGATGTCATATTTTCTTGATATTGTCGTTTGTTTAAGATAACAATGAATCAGGAACACGATATCACCGCAGTATTTGATTGACAGTCAACATCCCCGACATCTCAGTGTAGCTTGGTGAGAACCTTGCGACCGGTCGTCCCACCGGCTATTGATCCCGCCGGGACGGGACCGGGGTGGACCCGAAGTGAATCATTTCCACACAACCGGCATGATGGCTTGCAGGGATAACGCTGACCGCTGTTTTCGATATGGTATATGCGATTTATGATGTGATGGCAACATGAACTAGGTCTGTAGTGGGTTATCTGATCTACATATCTTTTTTTCAGAGGTAAATTTTACGCGTTTTGCAGTATGATAGATTCCAAGGTTCTGTACATTGATATAGAGTACAGCTCTAAGCAACCTAATTGCCTGCCTGATGGGCAATGATCTTATCGGCCATTCCAGGTAAACTTTCATCAATGACATCCATATCTCCAAAGAGATCTGTCAATGCTTCCTGCTCTAGTACTGTGCAGTATGCTCCTTTGAACCTATCGAAATAACGTTAACTCGCGCCCGATAAAACCAATACACTGAATGAGTGAAAACTTACCCGGCCCTCCGTGCAGCAGACACATCCCAGAGATGAGCAGCGGCAAACCATGGTGTCTTACCCTCATTCTCCTCAGTCAACTTGGTTAACAAAGGTTGATACGCAGCCAAGTCTGGCTTTCCAACCCCGGCTGAGTCACAAGAGATCAGATTCTCAGCTGGAAGCTCAACACCTGCTTGCTGGAAATAGCCACCAACGCGCTTCAGGTCCGCAGCAGTGAAAGCCCAAACTGTGAAGCCAGCATCACGAAGCTTCTTAACGCATTCTGCTGCGCCTGGACGCATCGTCAAGCGTTGGTACTCGTCCATTATGTACGCGAGGTCCTCGGGAGAGGCAAATTGGCGAGGATTCTCAATACCAGCCATCATTCCGAGAATTCGATAAAAGAGCTTTTCAAAGACCTCTCCGTATGGAATGTATCTTCCTGAAATACTGAGGTTGGTATACTCTCTCTCTGCAGTCTCCATCCAGGCAGAGCCCAAGAGCCAGGGCTTGACCCCTTCGGCCCGCAGACGATCACCTAGTCGGCGATCAATTGCATTGTATAGATGGTCGTAGGCCACGAGTGTGCCAACAATATCAAAGACAACATGTTTGGAGGAAGCCATCTTGAAGATAATCAATAGAGTATAGTGATTGCGCTAAAATATCCTTATCACAGTTCTGGTTCGATTGGGTCCAGTCACAATTTATGCGTAGATTGGGGCCAGTAATGAGTCAGACCAGCGATAAGTCAAAATCAATTGGAATGCGATCTTCAAGAACTTGAAGAATACCCCGTAAGATAACAGCCACGGAAGTGGATGCGACTTATCTGATCATTAACCCCGCTCTGCTCCCGGCGGGAAAAGCGACCGGCCACAACCCGGCGGATGAACTTGAGATAGTTGTAGATAGTAAGAGATAGCCAAAAGAGGGGAAATAGTTCGAGATCATAAGATGTTTGGGGAAGTAGCTCCCCTGGAATGCGATTTTCAATAACTGTTTATAACTTGTCTCCACAGTGATGGCGACAACGAATGTTCAACCAGTAAACCAGATCTCGGAGGGAAAAGCGGATATCAAAAATGGTGCAGATGATACCATTGATATTGAACGAACAGCTACATCGGCGACGGAACACAATGGAGACTCGAAGGAGATACTCGAGGACAACAATGCGGGATTCCATAGGTCTCTTACGAGACGAAAGGTCATGATGATGACTTTTGGGGCGGGTATTGGGACGGGTCTTTGGGTTGGAACAGGACAGGCATTATACTATGGTTCGTTGAGGCTGCAAAGAATCGTATCCGCTAAGGAAATACCTACTAACTATGTAAATTAGCTGGTCCCGGTGGTCTCGCGGTGACTTATACTCTTACTGCGTGAGTGAAGTTATTATCGGATCCATCGAATTTCATAATATCTGACAATGCTATGATAGTATGATTGTCTACGCTCAGTACAGCTCCATCGGTGAGATGATGGCATATAAGCCAGTCCACGGAGGCTTTATTCGAACTTGCATTGAATACGTGGACCCTGCATTTGGATTTGCTGTTGGTATCAACTTTTGGTTTGCCGTGAGTGAAAATCCAAGAGTCATATTGAAAAAACAGTTAAATGAGCAAATTACTGAGACAATACCACTTAGTGGGTGATGATTATACCGGCAGAAATTACAGCTGCAGTATCTGTATTGAAGTTTTGGCCGCAAACTGATTCTCTGCCTCTTGCAGTATACATAACAATATTCCTTGTTGTGATGGCTGCGGCGAATGTGTTCCATGTCCGGATATACGGGTACATTGAGTACTACATGTCATTCTTTAAATGTGCTGCCGTCGTACTGATGATATGCTTCTTGTTTATCATGACGTCTGGAGGAATACCCGCTACTCATGGACCCATTGAATTTCAGTACTGGAAAAACCCAGGTGCTTTTAACAATGGGATGAAGGGAATAGCCAAAGCTTTTGTACAAGCCGCTTTTAGCTTCGGTGGTGGTATGTTCCTCATATATGGTTTACGCGATTTGGCAGGGAACTGACTTTTCTTTAGGTGAGCATATCGCCGTCATTGCTGGTGAAATAGCCCAGCCTCGAAAGACTATCAAAAAGACCGTTCGCCCTGTTTTCTGGCGAATGTTTACTTTTTTTGTTGTCAATATTTGGCTCGTGGGAATGTGTGTGCCGTCCGACGACAGTGATCTTGCTTCTGCTAGTGGCACATTAGGGAGTCCCTTTGTTATCGCTATCAAGCGGGCAGATGTCTATGGACTAGCACATGCAATTAATGGGTTTATTTTTCTCAGTGTGATCAGTTGCGGTATCACCAGCGTCTATGTGGCGAGCCGTAGTATGACGGCTCTAGCCGATCTTAATATCATACATCCTTTCTTCGGTCGGAAGGATAAACAAGGCCGTCCTTATGTGTCATTAATTATTAGCTTGGGCCTTGGTGGTGGACTTTGCTACCTTAACTGCGATAGTATTGGTACCATTGTCTATGGATGGTTCTCTTCTTTGGTGGGTCAAAACTTGCATTTTTTCAAACAAAATCTAAGCTGACAAAGATTAGGTGGCTATTGCAACTCTTTTCGAATGGTCTGGATGTTATATTGCTCATCTTAGATTCAGAGATGGTCTCAAGGCACAAGGCAAAGATCTCAAAACGCTTCCATTCAAGGGATTCCTCACTCCATACTCGCAGTATTTCAGTCTTGTTCTTGTTGTGTTCATATTTGGCTGTGAATTTTACCTATCTTGTTGGCCATTCGGAGAGAAAGGTTCCCCCAAAACTTTCTTCTCAACCTACTTGGCTGCTCCATTATTTGCCTTTGACTTCTGTGCTTACAAGGTTAGTATTGCCACTTCGTAGGCAAGCAAAGAGATCCATTTCTAACTTGAAAACGCACGTGCAGTTATATTACAGGACGAAGTTCGTGAAAGCGAAAGATATGGACTTTTCCGCCGCAGAATATTTCGACGAGGAAGAACGTCTCGATGAACTGGCAACACAAGAGCAAGAATCATTGCCTGCCGAGAAAGGAACATGGCTCAAACGCATTCGATATTTGGTATTTGGTTAGACAAGATCATATAAGCTCATGTTTGCTGAGGCAAGAAAGCCTCTGGGTCCAAATTTAGCTCGCTAGTTGCCCAATCTGAATTGAGTAAATTGTTCCAATCGTTGATTTCCGAATTAAATGCATTCCCAGCGGCAGGGTTCAGACAGGACACGGGGCTAAAAGATGAGAGCTCCGTCGTACTTTCAAAGCAATTATCTCTCTTCATTGCCTGCGTCCAATCTTTGAATTTTGCATATGCAGACGTAGATCTTTGTGCTGTGTTGGACCCGTGATCGTCAGAATCATTAGTTGATAACAGTCGACGAATGGCCAACTCCATGGATTCAATATATGATATTTCTGACTGGGATGATGTTCCACCTATCATTTGCCGAATAAGTGCCATTCCCCGATTTAGGCCATCGTGAAGTGCCGAGGACATCCCCGAGTTGAGGCTTTCCGCGAGTATCACAAGGAGAGCTGCTCTGCATGAGCTGAACTCTGTATATGAAGCGCGACATAAGCCAAAATTTTCTGCGAGTAGTTGCAATGTTTTTAAAATCTCGAAAGCGCTTTGCACGCATGCTTCCACCAGTTCTGTTTGCTGTGTTCTATTGCTATTTTGTTCTCCCCCTGGGTGCGAATTCCGTGGATTGAAGATGAAAGGGCGACCCATATAGATGTATATGAGAAGATAACAAAGTTTCAAATGACAGTTTTGTCGGAACAAGTGTCCAGAAGGTGTTGTATCTCGACAGTCTCGATTTGTTGGCAGTGAGTCCCACCATTGTCCGATCTTGGTCTTCAATTGTATGAGCCTTCCCGAATGCTCCAGCGATAATCTCTTGGGGCATATTTTAAATTTTACTCTAGTAAAAAAAAGTATTAGAGGATGGTATTGGAAATAGGTAACTGGGCAGATTGCGTACAAGGCTTCGGAGACATCCCCTGTCCAAGAGACTAAATCGATGAATGCGATCATGTTGCGAAAATTCGGAGACTCAAATGCCGGCGAATGGGTTGGAAGATCGGCGCTCACTTCAGATCGTGCGATTGAGTTTGGCCGTCCATGCATGATACTAGTTCGCCTACTAAGTTGTTAGTATCCCGTTAAGAAAGCACAATAGCTTCAAAATATTACCTTTCAAGTGTATAGACGGTCCAGAAAAGACGGTTTCTCAGCTCGATAGTTTTGCTATCGAAATCACTGCCGGCATATTTTCGGTGCATACCATTTTGGATAGCCATCTTCATGGCCAAGCCGAAATAGCTATATGACAACCCACCCGTAGAGACTGGTAGTCCGTATATTGCCAAAAGAAGGAATGCCTGAACGCTTTCGTACGAGGCCGCGATAATGACATCAGGAACCAGCTTGCACGCTACACGGTAAAATCCAAGTCCAATAGAATCTTCGGAGCAGTCAAAAACATCCTCTGGGACGGTCGAGCCTGAGTTTGCGAGATCCTCCTCCATATGTGCCATCTGTGTACCTATAGCTAGGATGGCGAATATCGAGCACACCCAGGGGATGTCACTAGCAGTGAATGTGGTACTGGGGTTATAGGACAGATTGAGCTTTTCTTGCACCCAAGATATTTCTCCATAAAAAGAGTTGACTTCTGTATATTTGAAGAACACGGTAGTCAAAAACTCGGCAATCGGTCTTGGGGGTAAATGAGGGATGGCTTCGGCAACGATGTGGATGGACGACTGGAGATGAGTAGGGCGCCAATATTCTTTGACCTATGCGACTGTCAGTCAGAAGATCAACATAGTAGGCCTTGACATCACGACAAACCATGAGATCAGCTGAATCACGATGAGAGCTCATTGTTCGGCGCAGCTTCTCCGAGAAGTTCCAGTGAGAAAACTCGCCCGAATAAACTAGGGATTGCGAGTTAGCTTCAAGCTACTATATGTGACCGTCAGAGCAAGGCATGACTAACATGCGACATCCTTAGACACAAAGTGCACATCAAACGACTCTTCAGTGACATCGAGGGAATTTTCCATCTCTTTCGATCTTGTCGCGCATGTTGTCGCGAGCCGAGCTATATTGTCTTCATCTAAATCCACATCACCAAGAAAATGCTGAACGATCCGTTCCAAGTTCCTTTGATAGTCATTGCTTTTTTCTGGGTGGTTGCAGCCCGCATTAGTCTCCAATGACTGACTCGGCCTTCGAATAGCTGGAGGAGTTGAAAAAAGGCACCGTCGATCTAAACGCTGACACCGCCAACATGGCTGACCTCCCTCGCATTTCTCTTTCTGCTTGCGACAGGTATCGCATCTAAGACAATCAGTACAAATCTGAAAAAGGTGCATTGTATGAGCTGCATAACTCACGCGAGGGACGTGCGCTTCTTGATCGCAGTTGCTTCGCGCTTGCGCTTGGTTCCACACAACTGGATCTCTTGTCTACCACCTTCGGACATAGAGTTGAGGTAGGTTCTAACTAGAAATTGCAAGATTCGATTGTCAGGGGAGAATAAGGGGCCCATGGCGGCGTTGAGGCTATCTTTAATCCAAAGATATGGCACACCAAAATGCGGGGTAAAAGGAGCGAAACCAATGATAAGCATGACAAGTCCGTGCTCATGCGAAGTCAAGATAAGTGCATTCTTAATATCGGTGTGTTTCCGGATGCTCTTATCAGTCCCATGTTGAAGAACTCAACCCTTGGGTCCAAATGCCCAGGGCAGCTGGAGATGCCCCGGCTACAACCAAGGCCTCATCCTCAGGACTTTTCAGGTTATAACACCCCAGGTCACGGTGCCATGCCCAATATTCAAGCAGAACTCGATATTATCACAGAACAATTAGTGGAGAGTCTGTCTCTATTGGAGAACGATGTCTCCCGCTGCCCAGGTGGTGAGTAGGTGATATACTAGTACAGGGCGACGCCTTCAAGTTCCGACATGACGGAGACGAGTAGGGCGAAAAATACACCCTTTGAAAGCTGGCGATTCTTATATTCCCAAATGATAGATTTACCTGAGGTCCCTTGCATTGATAACTGTTTGACTATTAGCTTTAGTCACTGTGAGGTGTGTTAAAGTCAAAAGCTGAAGTGAAGAGGTACCCAAAGAGCTCTTGTAGTGCTTTGATTTTTCGCGCGATGGTAGTGCAGCTTCATGATTATCAACACGATAGCCTTAAATCAGACAAGCACAAGCTTTGGTACCCGAAGGGCTCTTTTAATTCACTTAACATAAGAAATATCTGTGAATGGGCTTCTCTCATTATGGTAGGTTCCCCGGCCTTCGGCTTGATATATGCTGCCTAGGTGCCCAGGTGACAGACAGTAGAGCGAGAAGAAGATATCGACAAACAAGGGGAGATAGTCTAGTATTGCGATTACCTAGCTACTGCTTATTTACGCCCCATAACTCACATGATGGTCTAGCCAAGGTTGCGAGTTGATGGTGGACTGGCCTAGTCTCGGACTTCTTCGGCGAATTGCAAATATAGTTGTGTACCTAACAAAGGAACGCCAAAAAGAGAAGATACTTATATTGAAATCCACAACAGTAAGACTTTTATAAGATGGGAGCCTTGACAGATTCTTCATCTCCAAACTGTCCTAGTGAATGGTTCTGCCTCGTTTGCCCGATGCTGACTCCGAATTCCGCCGTTCCCCCGCACCGCGACTTAACAGACCTACAACCTTTCAAATGAATCTTTTCCCATTTTCAAATTTCAAAATCGTGCCGCCTCAAAATGGACCGTCCACTGGAGCCAATGCGTTTAGCTACTGATAATAGAGAGTCCCAAACAAGTCGATGGGAACAATTGTAAGCCAAATAAATTCCACCTCACTCGGGTCAACCAAACTGACGTAGTCCCAGGCAACCTACTATTGCCGTCATATCTTCTACCACACTTGTCTTCTCAGTATGCGGCATCAACTTTTCCTTCGGTGTGTGGCAAGAACTCTACGAATCCATGTCAAAGGTTCCAAATACACCGTTCACAGGAGCGACGCCAGCACAAATTGATCTGATCGGCACCTTGTCTATTGCGCTCATGACCATTGGCGCTCCATTCACGACAGCATGGGCCAAGCAATACTCACCTCAAGCCGTTGTGTGTACTGGAAGCGTTATTTACGCGGTGGCTTTCGTCTTGGCCAGTTTCAGTCAAAATCTATGGCAATTCATACTAACTCAAGGGGTCCTCCTC
This sequence comes from Talaromyces sp. PF30-5, assembly GCA_023626375.1. Taxonomy (NCBI): domain Eukaryota; kingdom Fungi; phylum Ascomycota; class Eurotiomycetes; order Eurotiales; family Trichocomaceae; genus Talaromyces; species Talaromyces sp. PF30-5. The sequence goes on along the minus strand of JAMAGU010000009.1, from coordinate 328,891 downwards.
GGAGTTGGGACATGCATGACATACATGCCTCCTGTGACAGTGGCGCCAACCTGGTTCACACAACATCGTGGCGTTGCAATGGGTATCATCCTGTCGGGCACCGGAGTGGGAGGAGTGGCTTGGCCGCTTGCCTTCCGATCACTCATTGAACGCGTGGGATTTCGCAATACCCTCCGCATAACGGCCTGTGTTGCATTTGCCCTTAACTGGACAGCTGGAATGTTTATTAAGTGGCCGCCCAGCCAGATAGCCCGTATACAAGCAGAAAGGGCAGCAGGTCCACGTTCAACATTAAGGAATCTATTTCTTATTCCAGTAGTGGACTGGCGCGTCGTACGAACTAGAAAGTTTGCTGCCCACGCTTTGGGCGCTGCCCTTCAGTCTGCAGCGTACTATACCCCAGTTTTCTTTTTTTCGGCCTTTGCTCGCACGCTCGGATATTCTACCACGTCATCTGCCAATTTCATTGCAATCTCAAATGGTGCTAATGCACTCTCCAGAGTGGCCATTGGGCACTTTGCAGATCGCTTCGGTAGGCTGAACACACTGTTGTTGACTACCTTCATTTCAGCCGTTGCAGTCATGGCGCTATGGCTTCCTGCAACCCTGGCGCCCTCACAGTCCACTGGCAGCATTTTACTTATCATCTTCAGTATCTTCTATGGTATCTTTGCGTCGGCCTACGTGTCACTCTTCCCAGCAAGCCTGGTCGAATTATTTGGGATCCAGCATTTTGTTAGTGTTAATGGAGCCCTGTACATGATCAGAGGACTTGCCACACTACTTGGCACACCTGTCGCAGGTGTGCTTATTCGGAGCAATCAAATTCACTCTGCTAGCTCTAAGAGCTATACAAACACCAGCGTCATGGTTGGTATCTTGATGGCAGCGGCTACATTTGCAGTTCTTTGGACGCGATTTGAAGCTGTATTCTCCATGGAAGGGGGACAGGGAGCCAGAAGAAAGTGGATAGTTTGAAATTTTTTTTTCTGTAGAAAAAAAGTGTGATGCGCATGTCTGTTTAACAACATGCAAGGTGACAGCTGCAAAAAGCAAAAATTAGAACCTCTCCAATCCCCAAACCGCGCCACTGAGGCCCAACTCCTCATATTTCAAATAGTCTTAATATCTTAGTTTTAAGAAACATCTGGTTCGAGCTTCAGTCTTGAGGATGATCTTTCTTTTGGTGGCTAATGTTGTGGCACCAATAGACAGAAGTTGCCATGCAGGGAACTCAATATTGTTTGTTCAACTATAATTGCTTCTTTCGATAATTCTCAGCTTCCCTGTCACATAAAGCAGCAGTTTTCACATTTGCGCCTGATATATCATATAAGAGTCTTCAGCGAATCGTATTTCAAGGATTACTGTCGGCTGAAGGGAGTAAGAAAGTCCGGTATGAATAGAGTTTGACAGATATTCGTCACTTCCAAGGTTGTGTCGAGGAAAAAGCAATTTGTGGTAGAAACTTGTTGCGGATTCATATGTTTGATTTGATTTCAGATCAAGGCTTCTTATAGCGATTTGCTAGAAACACTCAGAGGCTTACCTACATAATCTGAGGTAATATAAAATGATATTGCTTATCCGTATCCTGCATCATTGCTACTATGAAAGAGGGGAAGTCTCACGCAGAATCACGCACTTCCGGGTACTAGTTAAAGTCCACAGTTGGGAGTAATATCTTTTTAAAATCTCTCAGAGCCGTTGTCTTGCAAAAAACCCAGAGAAACGCTGAAAATGGCTTCCAAGGCCTTAGCAGCACCGCCGAAGCCCGGCAAATATAGCTGGAGCGCAGATATTCAATACTATGCAAAGCATCTACATGTATTGAATGTCATCATTCTGTTGGGGGCAATTCCAACTTACTTTACGTCTATCCTACATGTGCCTCTTCGATGGGAGACCCTTCTGCTGACAGGGGCCTTCTATCTCGCGGGAGGAATGGGAATCACAGCAGGTCAGTGTTTTTTTTTTTTTTTTTTTTTTTTTGACATCCTTCCATCGCAAAGAACCGCATTAACTTCAAAGTATAGGCTACCACCGGCTATGGTCCCATCGCTCCTACAAAGCATGTACGCCTTTGCGCTACTGGCTTGCAATAATGGGTGCCGGGCAGTTTCAGTGGTCAATTTTATGGTGGGCTCGGCACCATCGCTCACATCACCGATACACCGATACCGACAAAGACCCATACAATCCTACTCGCGGATTTTTCTTCTCACATGTCGGTTGGCTAGTTGGATACAATCCCAAAGCCTGGGGTAAGGTTGATATGTCCGATGTATTAGCCGACCCAGTAGTAAGGTGGCAGCACAAGTGGTGCTTGCCTATTGGCTTTTCGACAGCCGTTGTACTGCCGGTGCTCATCGCTCACTTTGGCTGGAACGATGCGAAAGGAGCCCTAGTACACACAGTACTTGGTCGATTGATGTGGATCTGGCACCTCGGCTTCTTCGTTAACTCCATCGCTCATTTGCCTGCCTTCGGCTCGCAGCCCTATTCGGACAAGCACAGTGCACGCAATGTGATCTTCTTTGCATGGGTCTTAGCTGGCGAGGCAAGTCATAATTTTCACCACACCTTCCCTGCTGATTATCGCAATGGACTACATTGGTATGAGGGCGACCTATCGCGGTGGTTTATACGTGCTTGCGAAAGACTTGGGCTCACGTGGGATTTGCACGTTACTAGCCCCGCGGAAATTGAGCGTGCAAAACAACGACAACTAAATATTGCGGAGGGAATAGCGTATGGTCCCGAGATTGAGAAGCTGCCTCAGATGGATTGGCAAGATTATGTTGATCAGACCTCTGCTGGTCGTTGTCTTGTTGCTGTTCATGGGATCGTCCATGATGTTACTGATTTCATGGCTGATCATCCTGGTGGACCTGAGCTTGTACAGGGTTATATTGGGAAAGACGCCACGAAAGCCTTTTATGATGAGGATACCCATGTGCATTCACCTTACGCCGAGACCCTGATGGGAAATATGCGTGTTGCAGTTACTCGCCGACAGGAAGTATTTGATGACGGGAAGAAAGCACAGTAGAGTTGAATCAGGAAAAAGATTATAGTTGAACTGTGTGTTATACTATCTTGCAGAAGCTTGAGGTATTCATAAGTTTGAGTACCTGACAGATAAATTTCGGAATTAACATTATTTCATAATCTTGCCAACGAGACTATGCAAACCTCATGTGTAACGAAACTGAACCCAGTTATAACTAAGATAGTCATCGGCAGTCAAGTGCAGGTTCTCATGTGCCTTGTAAATTGTTACAATATAAGGCCCCAAGTATCCACAGAAAGTGTGATCAAAGGGTAATAGAATGGAGAACTTTGAATGTGATTTCAATTTTTAGACGTTTTATGCGTCGTAGATATTTGCCAAATCGCTTCATTATACAGTGCGTTCCTCCCTTCAATATCCCTACTATGTATAGAACAACTTTCCACGTCGATCGAGGTCGAGATTCTGATCTCAGTATCACCAACCTCATGACAAGTTGATAACTCAGGCGCTGAAACAGTGGCGGCATTGACAGAGATGCTCTCCAGGTGTATTGCATTAGGCACGCTTGCATGCCCGACCTTTGTGTTCTTTGCATATGGATGCTCTTTTTGCTTCTCTCCAGACCTGATATTGCAATCGGGAGCAGATACGGAGTTCATACCCTCACGACGCTGCACAAATCTGACCAGCTGATTCAGGATTGCAAACTCAAGCTTGAGTTTTATAGAGTAAATCACGACCTTGATTCCTTGCTCCCATATGAACAAGTTCTTGTATTCGACCGCGAGTATCCCAATGTTCATGAACACGATAAGTACATTGATTCCGAAAAGCTGCCACATGATTTGGCGCTTGTTGCCGAAAGCCGTCCTCAGGATATCCACTGTTGCCCATATGTATAGACTCGAGATGAAGAATTCTTGAACACAAAAGAATGTGATTTGGATTTTCTCCATGACGCTGAAGACAGCATTGAAGTTGTTTCTGGCTGGGAGTGGACTGTAAGTTGTACCGAATAAAAGAACGGTAATGGAAATGTGCCAAATAATCGCGTCGCAGATTATGATCCAGAGGACGAGTCGAAGAATGGTGGTGTTGTTGAGTACCAGGTGCAATCGCGAATACAGTACGACAGATTGGCCGGAAACAACCAAGATCCAACCAATGCTATCGAGTGTCATTCCGATGTAATTAACACTTGGTTTGAAGTTCACGAGTATCCAACCAACAGAATATGGAATCAACCCGAATGAAGCAAGCGATATACTCCAAAAGTAGAGACCTTTTCGTCTTTGAAAGGTTATCAAGATGAGGACAAGAAGTTCCAAGGCATTGTATATCGCTAGGGCTGAGCAAACCTGCGAGTTATATCAGAGGTAATGACCTCAAACCTGAGAAGAAGCCTTACCACGACCAAATAGGACATTGAACTGGATTTAAGGAGTGGTTGCGAACGGACCATCTCCGGCGTTCTTCTGAAGAACGAACTGGCCATGGCGGCCAGTTTTGAAGACTTGCATGTAGCAAAGAGATGAGTATAGATGACTTGAAGAAATGGATGTCTGTCTTCGATTCACCCCCGCGGGGTCATGCGCGTTGAAGCTAAATGCGGGGGAGGCGCTAAGCTCCATCAATTGAAGATCGTAGGTGGCGATGGGGCAACACGACAAAGACGCGCTGAGATTCGTCAAAATAGACCCTGACCATGGATCTCCAAACCTTATCAGCGACCCTCAAAGAATAAGGGTCTAGATAGTGTCTGCATAACACTTTCAACAATGCATTTCTAGCTGCGCTTCGTAATTCATATATGATGCAAATCTGGTATCTAGTATGAACATCTAAATTCTAGGCGCCCGGTGTCTGCGCCCTTTCTCCCAATCCACCGCTAATAAGTCCACCAGCAATGCCATGCATACGGCGATCTAATAGATCTTCCTCACTACCCAGAGATGTAATGCTTCTTCCGCGAGGGCGAAGAGCAGTGGGGCTCTCGGGGGCACTATTGACCTCCCCGGTAGCGAATTCGTCGTGGTATTTGTATTTCATCTCAAGATGTTTCAGCCTTGCGAGAAATTCACCTCCATCTCCAGCGTCGGCGTTAGCTTCCGCCTCGTCTTCATATGTTGTAAAGCCAGCCAGTCGAGAAGACGCAAAAGGAGATCTGGGTTTCCTACGACGAGCCGCTAGGGTTTTTGATGAGAAGTAATCTTCCTCACTTGAGGAGCTCGCCAGCTTGGTCATACCAATCTCTAGCGGTCGGTCTTCATCCCCTGATGATTCTCCTGTCAATCGGCGGTGATGATGATTTCCAAAAGGCTTTCTGTTCTCTTTGTTATTGATAGTCGCCTTGTCTTTCGTTATCACGCTCTTCTGTGGGGCGCCAGACACGCGAAGAAGATTATGTTCGGACTCGTGCATCTCCGATGCTTCAAAGAGGGTCTCTATCCAGGCGGCGCTACGCTTGATATATTTCCATGCCTCCGGGTAGAATCCTGCCATTTGAAGAAAGCCGTGCGATACCCCTGGAATCAAGGACACCTCAACATGATCCCTTTCTCGGAACTGACGCCGAGAGTTGCGAAGTCCAAGATCTTGGCGCTCATGGAAATCCTGAAGCTTTGCCTGGCGCAGTCGACCTGCAAATATAACTGTGTCGTCTACCAGCGGATCACGTTCACCCGTAAATATGTACGTTTTGGGGAACCGGGCAAGCAATGTATCTGGCGCGAGAACCGGAGACAGGTAAAAGTCGGTATTGAAATCGGGTCTTTGGTGCGGCCCGATATACAAAATGATCATTGCACGCATCATCTCAGGCGTAAGGACTCTATCATGAACGTAGGAAATCATAGAGGAGACAGCAAGCCGAGTTTGAAGTGGTTGTGTCTCATCGGTTGTGGGCAACTTGCGCTTTCCATTGAGTTGTTCGCTCTTTTTCAGCTTGTCTTGGAGAGCTTTCGAAGTCTCCGTTGCTATGTCTGTTTTCTCTGGGGTATTCGTTTGCTTTGAGGCAGATAGAGAAGTTAAATCCTCTACAGAATGGCCCGGCGAGGTAAACGGAGTGAGTTTGCGGTATTGATCCTGTTTCCGCTGAAGGACACTTCGGTTTGTTTGGCGCGAGTTTCTATCCTGTATGAGGGACATTTGCTCATCCGTCATCCAACTTTCAACTTTCACATTTAGGGCTGGATAGGCCAGGACTAATCCCTCTGGCTGGGGTAATCCTTCTCCACCGCGCCAGTGATGTCCCAAATTGGACTGGAGGATCATCAACGTCATACTAGTTGCTAGATTTCCTCCGGCGCTCTCACCAGTGACAACAATCCGAGGGAGAGTCACACCACTTAGGCCGACACAGCGTCCATTGGTGGACACAATGGTGTGATATACATCATAACATTCATGTAGTGCATATGGATATGCGTATTCCGGAGCCTTCTTGTAGTCAATACTAAGAACAGGCACTTTCAACTGTCCCGCCCAGGACAGGAGCTTGTCTTCGGAATTTCGCGGTCCCATAGCAACGAACCCACCACCTGGAACATCCAACACTATACATGTCTGTTGTTTCAATGCACTCAACGGCCCATCGAAGTATAACCATGCACTGACTGGGTCATTATGCACAGATTGCTTCGGGCGGGGGATACGAATGGCCCGCGGCGAATATCTGGTCAATCGTGGGCGCAATAAACTAGCCAAAGCCCACAGATACGGAGTGGTTGCTTTGTTCCAAGAGACACGCATGTGCTCCAGGGTCAGAGTTGCGCGAACACGGCGCACCTTCTCATCCGCTTGTTCCGCCGCGATGAGATAGTATGCCGTGAATACTAGCGAGGCGATATCCCGCAACCACTTGGGCTTTATCTTCATGGCTGTCCAAAAGCCTGCATCGAGCCCTGTCATGATCCATGTTGCTCGAAAGAACGATCTTGAATATAAATTGGCCAAAGGTTCTGGGCACTCAAGTCCCACTATCTTGGCAAAGTTTCGAGAGAGATAAAGCCATAAGAAAATCACAACCGTTGTTTGCCATGCTGTCAATTTATTTGTGAACCGAGTTGAAAGAGCGCGCAGAAGAGGTGGTCCATGCTTATTTCCACTAGTTAAAGAAGGGATCAATGGGTTAGTTTCCATTCATGCCTTCGGGTGGGGTGATGACGCATACCGGAGTAAATAGACGGACCAGAAGGAAACGACAGCAAAAACCTGGATTTTACGAAATCTCGTGGATGGTCGTCCTAAAACGTGGTCTAGATATTGATGTTAGCTAAGTGAGTTGAGGGTTGAAGAACGACTGATCTGCTGATCGTACCTATCATTTCCGCCTATGATGAAAGACTGTGCAGTGCTATGCAGCCACCCCAAGAAAATGCACAACTCATAGAGTAAAAACCCGAGAACGAAAAATAGCGACGAAGAATAAAGAGAGATCCAAAGAGCAAAACGAGGGGAGAAAACGATGACGGTGAAGAACGCAAAGAATGCAACAAGATGGTCGACAATCACATGTAAATCCACCACCATCACATGCTGAAGATCAGCATCAGCTGACTTCATAATCAACACGTCAAGCATTTGTTTATCGATGTATTTATACAGTACAGCAAAAAATATAGCTGAATCTATAGAAAGGAATTGTATTCATCTAGATGCACCAGGAGATATCTAGATCACCCGGCAATATTCCCGACCGTGGATTTGCTGGAACCTGCAGAGAAGAACTTCCAAGGCCATGCTGATGAACCCTGCAATACAGATACCAGCTGAATCGCTGACAGTTGTAGCACCAAGAGAGAACTCTCGCTCTTCTTCTGGGACTCGATCGCTGATCTCCGCAAAAGTGTTCACATATACAAGACCCCCAAGCAAGCCTTCCCAAAAAATCACTATGAACACAATGTAGACGCTAGGGATGAAATTAAACATGGAATGCAAGGTTAGCACTATCAAGTTGAGTACTTGCAACAGAGACGGGATATAAAGATGATGCACTCGGAAGAACGGGGTCGAGGAGCGCGAGACGAAAACACCGGCTTGGTATATCGCGTTGTAGGCTGGATAAAAGGAGCGGAAGTCTTTGAAAGGTGTGGCATATAGAGGGAAGAGCAAAGTCGGGGCAACACCCTGGTTGATGACGTACTCGGCGATGAAAACCAAGAGCAATGGAAGCATACTAAAAAGGTACAAATTAACACCACGGGAGGAAACCAATAGCTCGGGTCACTCACAATGGGACAAACAGCTTCTTGAGCTGTTTCAGATTCTGGCGCATAAGGTCCCACCAACGAGACTCTGCATTCACGTGGACCGATTTTTGTGTACCCGCCGAATGAACAGATACACCCAAGAGTCCCTCTGACTCCTCGCGCTCGGACTCGTACCCTTCATAACCTGTATCTTCAGTATTCGAATGTTCCCCTCGTTCCACAGCCTGATATCTATCCGTAGATTGTTCCTGCAGCGGCTCTCGTGGCAAAATAACGAAGAAGCTTACTGCCATAAGAACAGGCAAGCAAGCCGACGCATAGAGGGTAATGTGTACCGAGATACCCATCGTATTGGTAGCTAAGGCATAAGCACCAGCACCGACTAAACCGGCCGCACCTGTACCGCTACTCCAAGCAGCCAAACTGAAATGTCCGTAGAAATGTGTGAGGCCCATAAAGCTGAGCTCCCCACCACCAGCAGAGAGACTCGCGAAGATGATCCCCACAATCTTAGACAAGATCGTACCACCTTCAGTATAGCTTGGGCTCATCGCAACTATCACCATGCCGATGGCGGAAAGTAATACGAAGACGATGACTCGAGCGGAGTACGGAACGACATGGATAAAGTAGGGCGCAATCAGCTTTGTCGTAAAGGAAGGAATGATATCTGCGAGGAGCACGACGCCTTTGGGCACATCTGGACCGACCAGATCTAACGCTGCGGAGAGGAGGATCACATAGAGGACATTATTGATAAGGCCTGGGAGCAAGATAAGGTTAGTGATCTTCATCTCCAGCACGACCTCAGGCGTTGAGCGTTACCAAACAGCCAGAAAGCGATGCAGACCCGCGGGTCCGCATCGCTAAAGACACCTTTCAGGCGACCAGAGAATTGCGTCCAGCGCGGAGGGACCGTTTCCGCGATGGGCATCGGGGTGTCCCCGGAGTCGAGGGCAGGCATTCCAGAGAGAGTAAGTTGTCGCGTGAGGGTGGGAAGAACTACATAGGAGATAAAACAAGGGTCAAGGGCCAAAATACCCGGTTCATCTCAGGCTGGCGCAAATGGGGGGTTTTTATCTGGGGCCAACGGAAAGCGAGGACGCCCGACAGAGGTAACTGGGGGTGCTTATCATGGAGAGAGACGGTTGTTGGTTCCACTGCGGGTATCCACTGCCACGCGCGTTCCTCCTTCAGCCCAAAGGAGAGTACGAGTACGCACGGCTTGGCAATGGAGTCGCTGCCTTGCTCTCCACTCGGAATCCTTGAAACAGTAAATGGGAATATACATTATTCATGACTCGCCCCGTGGGAATCTCGTTTCTAGGCTGAACTATTCTTCTCTTGGATGATCCACTATGTGATCCAAGACCTACTGGCTAACTTGAAGGTTGCGTATAGATGACCGCTAGACCCTGCTAACACTCCTAGTGAACCCTTGGAAGACTTTTAATTCTTGATATGTTCTATCCTATGACACCAGGTCTATTTAGGGGATGCAGCACTGCAAAGAAAATCAAAATCCCCAAAGAAAATAACCAAAAATATACGCTCCGAAACTATAAATCAATGAAATGGTATATCAAACAGACATGGAACACATCATGGGTCAAATTTGAAATCAGACCGGATATGGTCAAGTTTCCCCCTTTTTTAAGAGCTCATCACAGAATCTAGGGATTGCTCGAGGATACCGAGACCAGTCTTGATCTGGTCCTCGGTGATAGTCAGAGCGGGAACAAAGCGAAGGCAGCCATCACCAGCAGTGATAATGAGCATACCACGTTCACGGGCAGCAGTGATGATGTCGCCAGCCTTGGGAGCAACAGATGCGGACAGCTGCAGACCCAGGATCAGACCGCGGCCACGAATCTCAGAGATGGCCTCGGGGTACTTCTTCTGCAGAGCCTGGAAGCCAGAAACGAATGCCTCGGACTTCTTCTGCACAGCGCCTTGGAGCTCAGGATCAGCAAGGCGGGCGACAATGTGGTAGGCGACACGGCAGGCAAGCGGGTTTCCACCGAAAGTAGTGCCGTGGTCACCAGTCTTGATGTGAGAGCCAACGGTCTTTCCGGAAACGATAGTCGCACCGATCGGGATACCGTTACCCAAAGCCTTAGCTGAGGTCAAAATATCGGGGTGTGCGGCCTCGCCAGAAGCGGGGGTCAAAGAGGGATGACCGTGAGCCCAGAGACTACCTGTACGGGACAGACCGCACTGGATCTCATCGAAGATCAGCACAGCGCCGACCTCGTCGCAACGCTTGCGCAGAGCGACCAGGAACTCGGGAGTAGCCATGTTAACACCACCCTCACCCTGGATAGGCTCGACAATCACACCACAGGTCTTATCAGTAATAAGAGTCTGCAGTTGCTCAATATCATTGTAGTTTCCATACTTGAAGCCGGGAATCATGGGGGAGAAAGGCGTCTGGTACTTGGGGTTGGGGGTGGCGGACAGAGCACCCATGGTGCGGCCATGGAAGGAGTTGTGGAACGAAACGAATTCGTGCTTGTCACCGGAGGGGTCAAGAGTGCGACCGACCTTACGGGCGAACTTGATGGCGGCCTCGTTCGCCTCGGTTCCGGAGTTGGAGATGAAGACCTGCTCGGCATCACGCATAGCACCTGACTCACGGGTCAGGTTAACTAACAATTGACTCAGAGCGCCGGTCCAAGGGTTGTGGTAAAGATTCGAGGCATGAAGAAGAGTCTCAGCCTACAAAAAGCATTTGAATCAGCAATTGTTGCGTATATAATTATCTTAGAATTCAATTGGCTCTATACCTGCTCCGCAATGATCTGGGCGATCTCCGGGTCGCAGTGACCGAGCGAGTTAACCGCAATTCCCGCAGTTAAATCCAAGTACCGGCGGTTTTCCATATCCCACAGGTAGCAACCCTGGCCCTTCATCATCATCGGAGCTGGGCGAACATAGGTTGGGACCATGAAGGGAGCCCGCTCGTTAATGAATGACTGTGTGAGTGAGTCGGGTGAAGGGTCAGGGTTAGGCAGAGTTGACTCCTTGTTAAGCTTCGTTAGCCCCAGCTATCTCCAGGTAATATACCCAACTGATTGACTCACATGCTTCTTCACATCTTTGGCCGCATTAGCAGTCACCGCAAATCGTCGCTGGACAGGTGACTCAACAGAAGGGACCAGGCGAGTTGCGCGAGGAAGACGGCGCGCGGCCACACGGAGGGCAGACATAGCGAAAGGATAGATGTTCTAAAAACGAGCGAACCTTTTGACCCCGAACAGCAATAAGAGAGAAAGAAGAAACCCCTCAGGCCACTGATGACTCCGAGATAAAAAAGCCCGCGATATCGGGACCCGCAGTAGGAACTTAGTCAGGATCGGCGCCACTCCCGGGACTTCGGCTCTGCTATAATGTATTGTCACCGGAAGGCGCGCCTTTTACCGAGCTTCTCTCTCGACACTCATTAGTCGCTAATAAATCCCTCCCAACATGGCGTCCTACCTCAAACTATCCCGTGGCCGTTTTGTGTCTCTTGCGAAGAGCGCATCAGCCGTTCGACCGATCTCCACCACCGCCACGCTGCGCAATTCCAACGACGATAAGAAGCCCTCATCTTTATTCGGCAGCGGTCCCGCTCCTCCTCGCCTCCCCAAAGAAGAACAGGAGATCTTTGAGGAGCTCCAACGTCGCTCAACAGGCGCTTTCAGCACACCTCAAGTCAACCAGTCACCCCAGGCAGAAATCAAGGTTAACGGCCAGGGCGAGGAGCTTCATCCCGATGCGCCAAAAGGCGCGAAGCCCGAATTTGAGGGCGAGACAAACCCGAAGACAGGCGAGGTCGGTGGTCCAAAGAATGAGCCTCTTCGATGGGGATCTGGCGGAGATTGGAGCTACGGTGGCCGAGTAACCGACTTTTAAGCGAGGTTCAGCGCATTGTCGCCAGACTCGATACTTGGCAAATTGCATTAAAATGGCGTCGGGACTTCATTGCATTCTATATATGTATCTGAAAATCTATTTGCAATGTAAATATTTTATGCACTCTCCGGATTAATCAAACGTCTTCTGCAGATGCTTATCTTGAGATATATTGTCTCGCTTCTTGGTCATCCACTGGCAGTCGCAACGCCATTTTGCGCTATTAGTAGTAGTGGCATTTTAAAGCACCCCAGCTCGGTTCCTCTCTGTTTCCCGCTCATGAGCTAAAACTGCCTCTTTCATTATCTCAGTCGGAGGCTCTAGACCCGTCCATAGTCTAAACTGGTCATATGCTTGCGCAAGGAGAACCTCGAGGCCTGTCACTGTACGCCACTCCTGGTGTCTCTGTGCCGCAGTGAGAAGTGGTGTCTGTCTGGGCTTGTAAGACATGTCGATGCAAAGGCCCTTCTGCCCAAATATAGCGGAAAACTGTTCTTCTGTGGTGGTATCCGCTGGGACAGTCCCAATGATGACATCGGGCAAACAAGGAAGCTCCTTCAGATTATCAAGAACATCTATCTGGAATGTATCTTGGAAATCCGCTTTCACTTTCTCAGCAACAGCGAGCGTTCTGTTCACGACGTAGATCCTCTCGAATCCTGATCGGTGCATAGCATACAAGGCCGCTCGTGACGCTCCTCCAGCTCCAATAACAAGACCCACTTTGGGCTGTTGGTTTCCTTTTGTCGCGTAGCTCGTAATAATACTGTGCAACCCAGACCAATCTGTATTCTCTCCAGTTATGGTTCGCTGCTTTCCAGATCCTTTTACAATCAACGTATTGATTGCCCCAATAAGCCTGGCAATATCGGTCTGCTCGGTGCAGAACTTGTGTACGTGAAGTTTGTGTGGCATGGTTACGCTGGCACCACTGAACTTCTCATCTTCAATCAAGTCTTCAACTTGATTAACCGTTGCCGATTCGCGGATGTCATAAGTGTATGGGAGACCGTAATGTCGGAATCCAGCCTTGTGAATAATAGGCGAGATGCTGAACGAAATGCCACTTCCAAATATGTGGAAGTCTTTCGGGATTTTGGATCCAGTTGAGGCTGAATGCGTATGCGACATCGTGTTTAAGCTCGGAATGAATTTTAAATTGAGCTTCAGTATCAAGAAATAGAATGTGTCAAGAATGAATCCGCTGTCCTCGAATTTTTCAACATCTAAATAGTCGCCAACGCGTGGATGAGGGTCGGCTTTGAATTTAACCTTCAATGTTCATTCAACCGCGTCAGCCATATGATGATGGAGGGCCAGGGTCCACTGGGGACCGAAACAATCATGAAATCGACCTTGGTGGAGGAGGTGGGTATTGGACCCTGAGGGCCAATGGCTGAGGCTGCTGGGAGATTGTGTACGATACCTCGTTTTGATCCAGGATAGGATCAGTCTGAAAAGGATCCTTTGCGAGACTGAATCCATGCCAACCATCTTTATTGACAGTCAACTGAGCGCCATTGATGTGCGGATGGGGACTAGACACATCCCGCCTGATGATGCGTCGTCCACATTGCTCTATATCGGTGCTCCCACATGGATTGGAAGTACCAGAAGGGGGAGAAGTCATTTGGATGCTGGGGCAGTTTAACACCCTAACCACCCTAACTCTTGAAACTCTCAGGCAACACGGAAAGCTCCCTTGACTCCCTGGACTGACGTAACAGCTTGAGTACTTCAAACTCGATAGCAAACACTGCGTAATTCTCATCGTCTTTACTCTCTTCTCTCTCTTCCCTCTCTTAAACCTTCCCACATCTTGCCTCATTTCGCCAAAACGCGACTTTCAAGGTTTCTTGTTTTCATCATCAACTATTCCTCTTTCTTATACCTCCCCTCTTCTGTCAACTTCGATATCAACACGGCTGCCACTTTCTCTGACAACATGGAGCTCGCTTCAGCAGAAGAGCCCAGCAAGGTTCCAGCGGAGCTCCAGTTTGGAGACACTGTGAAGAGACTGATCGGTAAGAGCACCAATCACCTGAAATATACCTTTACTTTGGACCTCTCCGTGGCTAACACATATGCTACATAGAGCTTGATATCAAGACTAGCAGGGCCAAAGCCAAGGCCAGCGAGGCCGAAGGAAGTGGCAAAGAAAAGCCCTCCTCTGAGAACAACCCCCATCCTGACACCACCGAGGAGTCCTCTGATACCTTTGAAGACCTGATCTCGAATCTTCAGCATGGCATCAACCTCCAGTTCACTTCTATCGGAAAGGCTCAGCAGCAAATCGATGTCTTGAAAGGAGGTCTTCCCAGCAGATTTGAGATCACCCCTAGCCCCGAAAGAACCCTCGAAGAATCTCGGGAGAGCCTAGCGGAGGCGGAAATGATACTGTCGTGTGTTGCTCACACCGTCTCTCGCGTCGCTGAAACCTCTGATCTTCTGCCTCGAGTGAAGGAGGAACTAGATTATGTCGAAAACGGGGTCAAGCAAGCTCCAGAGCAGTGGAAAAAGCTCGTGTCAGATCTTGATGATATGGTGGAGAAGGTTAAGGCCCTGAAGGAAGACATGGCTGGCGTCATGCAGCTGTTGCTCTCGGCGAAGCAGACCTTGACTGCGACAATCGAGAAGCTTTCCCCTGCTGATAAAGGCGAGTCATCCCCAGCCAAGGAGGATGAGAAGAAGATGCCCATCCTCGACACAGCTGCCAAGAAGGTGACTCTCGTGACCAATTTGACGAAGCCCAGCACCAAGGTCTAGATACATTCTTGCCGATGATTCTGCCTATACTCGCAATTTGCTAGAATCCATCAAGATACTATGCTTGCCCCATGCTTTCTTTGCATGCCTTTGCGCGTCTTTGCACGCTTTTGCACTGTTGTTTTCCTCTTGTTCTTTTTCTTTTGTTCTCTTTTGGCTCTTCATCTGTTTTTGGTTTTTGGTTTTTCATTCTCTTGCTTCATATTTAAATTCAAAATTGCTATTTCTACTACTGCGCAGGTCTTGATTTTAGATATTATTGTTCTAAGCCCACTAGTGTAGGCACAGTCGGATAAGTTCAATCCGACAATTTGTCCCATGGTCAAGCTTAAATTCCGCCGAGGCATATAGCCAAAGTATTCTGTATAACTATTATTTTAATTCTAAACTCTCTCATCTTCTTGTTAAATTGTGTCTAAATGGAAAAAGACCACGGAATTATACTCGAAATGGCCCAGCAAACGCAACCAGAAGACAAAACTCTCCATCTCGTTGGCATTGGTGTCACTCATTCAATTGCCCCCAAAATGCACAATTATATCGCGAAGACTCTTGGCCTCCCATGGACTTTCTATGCCACCGAATGTCCGACACTAGATGACCTACTTGATCTTGGTCGGAAGCCCACTACAGGAGGATTGGTAGTAACAATGCCCTATAAAGGCTCTGTAATGGGGCATCTCGACGAATTGGATGATCTCGCGGGAATCATTGGCGCCTGCAATAACGTCTACTATAAAAATGGAGATGTGCGGAAGTTGTGCGGGACAAATACTGACTGGAGGGGTATCAAAGGGTGTCTTTTGGAAAAGGGAGATGAGGAACGCAGACCTTCCAAGGAATCTCCTGCTTCTGCTTTGATCGTTGGTGCTGGCGGCGCGAGCCGTGCAGCTGTCTATGCCCTTGTCATGCATCTTTATTGTCCCAGGATCTATGTGCTGAATCGCGATGATCAAGAAGTTCTGGATCTTGTTCGTGACTCTAAGCGGCTGCCTATAGTCCCTGACATTGTTCCCGTTAAGAGTCTGAGCCAAGCTGGAAACCTAGAGAGTCCCTACTATATTGTCGGCACTGTACCAGACTTTGAACCAGTTACAGAGACTGAGCGTACGGTGGCATTAGTGCTGGGACATTTTCTCTCCCGGCCTGACAAGGGTGTTTTACTTGAGATGTGCTTCAAGCCTAGAAGGACCCGGATGCTTAAGCTCGCAGAGGAGCTAGGCTGGCCATGCGTGGAGGGCACCCATGTCATTGGATACCAGATCGAGGAACAGTGGAGGCTTTGGGCTGGAGAGGAACTTGTATCTAAATTAGATCACGCAGGAGCTTGGAATGTGTTGAACCAGGCTGCCGAGGAGAGCCAAGCGATCAACTTCTAGATGTCAAATTCATTTCAACCTTCAATGTTTTCCTATATCTATCAAATTCAAACGTACTAACGTACAATAGTATTATTGATAAATTACCCGACTCCATTGGGTTGCGTGTACGGGTATGTATTGTATCATCAAGCTAACTGTTGCCTTCGGCACTCTCTGAGCTTCTTCCGTGCGCCGCGTTGGCAGAAGCAGCGGAGGGGCCGATCTGTCGGAGGTGACATTAACCGTGTTACTGTCTCCACATCTGGACTTGTCGAGTCATATATGGATAAACATTCCAAAGAAACCTTTCACATATTCACTTCTCTCTCTTAAACCGCCAAAAACAGAACAAAACAACTTTTGACATGCCTGATCTCCACACTCTACCCGCCGGTACTCGGCCCAACAACGCCATCCGCAACAATGGCCCAGATTCTCTAGTGCTCGAGCGTGCAAAGCTTCGAGAGCTCGCAGAAGGATGGCCATGCTACAGGTAAGAAAGACATCGAGCAGGACCGGAGTATTAAATTAGTACGTTCGGCTGCTTATTCTCAATTTAGGGATGCTTGCGAATGGGAGAATTTCGAGTCGATATTCCACGAAGACGCTCAAGTCTACACAACATGGTCAGGCCGGGTATCATATAAAGACTTCATTGCCGCCTCAAAGGCCGGTATGGATAAGGGTGCTTTCATCATGCACCGTTGTCACGGTGTAACTAGTGACATTGATCCTCATGCCAATCGGGCGGTTACCAAGATGAAGGCAACAATTACACAGCGCTTCACAATCGACGGATGTGAAGTCGATGCCGAAGCAGATTGTCGGTTCTGTTTCTTTTTTGAGAAGGTTGATGGGCGATGGGGCGCTCGATTTGTGCGTCATTGGTATGAGAAGGACAAGCTTCTTCCTGTGAACCCGAACAAAGTCCCCAAGATTGATGAGGTCAAATTGAACTCTTATCCCGAGGGATACAAGTGTTTGGCTTATTGTCAAGAGTTGACTATGGGTGTCAGTGTCTTGAAGGATATGCCCGGGCACAGAAGACATGTAGGAACACAGAATGGAGAGAAGCATGATCTGCTATATCAACTGGCGAAGAAGTGGTTGGATGGAGAAGACATCAATGTATAGAATTATAGAATGCAGGTTTATGCCCATGTGTTATCAATATAGTTTTCCGTGGCCTACTAGTCGTACTAATAGGCAGTGAATATTCTTTTATACTATGGAGAGTTCTGAGCAAAGATACTAGTAGTAGAGAATGATTATCACATCGAGAAACTTTATTTGAAATCTCGTATAAAATCCCCAGAGATTAGTCAAGTCTAAAATTCTGCTGCAGCTTCTTCCAAGCCAAAATACCCCTCTCAGCATGCTCCGCAGGAACTTTGTCTCCTTCCTCCGACATAGTTCTAGAGAATAGCTCCATAGAAACATAACCAACATAGCCCAAACCAAAGATTATCGCCCGAGCAACATCTTCCACTGGCAGATATGCACCACGATCCTCCTCATACATGAAGGTTCTTGCATTTCGAGACCAATTCATGCGTGCTGGTTGCCCATCAACATGGAATGGATGCCCAGAAACCAAAGGCGATTCCATGCGCTCGGCATCCACAACTTGAATGTAGAAGACCTTCACCACATCAACCTCCTTCACAAGTCTTTCAATAGATTGCTTCAGATCGGTATCGGCATTTGGCGTCTTTCCTATCGGAGACGCAGGATCCGCCCATACTCGACCGGCAATGTTGAATGTATCGAGACACATTCCAAAATTTGGTCTATCAACTCGCTTGACGACATCCCATAGTTTCTCCCAGGTGTCAATGTAGGTGCTCCAGCATAGATTCTCATATGCAAAGCGAACCGGAGGCTGCTCCGTAGCTCCCATATCAGCTACTTGTTGCAAATCTGCGGTTATAATGTCCAGATCATCTGTCAATTGCTCTGCTGGTAAGAAATTGGCTGGTATCTGGATAGTCGTAGTGCGAAGCGACTTGGCCAGTTTGAACCATAATTTTAATTTCTCGATCAATTTTGCGTGCTGGTCTCTGTCTTTGAGACCTTCGTAGAAGAGGAATGGCTGGAGGCCGATGATTTCAAGACTTTGTGCTTGACAGATGGTGTAGATGTGTTCAGCAGCCTGGATCAAGTGCTCGGAGCTTGGATTGTCATTGCCAGCAATTTTTCTAGCTTCGTAATCTAAATCTTCGTAGAAGATCTCGATTCCTTTGAAGCCGGATTTCTCCGCTTGTTGGATTTTGTTTTCAAGGTCGTGGAGCCATGCTCGTCCCAGAGACGCACTCATTATGGCGGGTTGGTATCTCATCTTGGCCCAAGAGGCTTTTAGGTGGATATGGAAATTTTGTTGGAGACTATATTAGGAGTAGAGATGGAATATTGAATTTGTATACACATTGCTTTGGTAGAACATTGAAGGAATAACGTCATGACGGCCCGAGGATTACGGTTAAGGCCTTACCCTGAAGAAAAGGCAATACTACGAACCAACACCATTAACCTTGGAAGATTACTCCGTAACTATGCAGGTTACTCTACCATCCGTCAACACATAAATACTTCAATATCTGCTTCAAGGAATGATGATTTTGTTTATGAATAAATGAAATACACCACGCGAATCTGAAATAGACTCATGTATTCCGAGGTTCTTATCTCTACATAACGTCATAATACTTGAAGCAATGCTTGCTAGACATTCCCAATCTGCTCTTAAGCTATTCAAGTTGCACCACATGCACTTATTCAAGTATAAGCCACAATAATCAATGTATTGATAAACCGAGGGGCAAGCCCCACAGGCCCCCAAATTTTATCTAACATTCTTTACAGAAACAGAGCTCTTAATTAAGGCTTATGAAGATACTGTAAACTCCAGAGCTGAACCCGCCGACGCATCGTAAGCCAATCGGAGGGCTGGAACAACAATAGTCCTGGTGCTAATTAATATCAATCAGCATCCGCCTTTCTGCCGATTTCCATACTTTCCGCTTTTCCTTCGTACTGTATGTACAGTACAGTAGTATGAGCACATGACTGGTGCATGATTTGTGTGCTCCGCTTCGCTCCCCAATAACCCAATCACATTCATTCCCAGCCTCTGCCAACTTTCAAATGTTCTTTTCCATTTCAAGATAATTACATCTAAACCTAAACAACCCAATCAGTAATGTCCATCGGCTAAATTCACGCCGATCACATGATTTTCTATCGCCACGCTCACTGGCACACCAACTACACTATCCGGAATAGGCGGAGTATGCCCTCAAGATAGTCTGCGCAATGTGAGATAAATCCATATCCGCAATGTCTAGTCAGCGTCCTTCAAAGCGGCGCCGAATAAACCGTGCCTGCGACCAATGTCGTCGCCGAAAATCAAAATGCGATGGAGAACAGCCAGTATGCACGATCTGCAGCTCTGCAGGCCGAAACTGCACCTATGAAACTGGAGGTGGTCGGCGCGGTCTTGCACCGGGATATGTACGGGGTCTAGAGATTATGCTTGGGCTTGTTTCACAGCGTTTTCCGGATAGTGAGACGCTTATTCATGATTTATTGTGTGGTTCTCGGGCAAGTAATTTTTTGGGAAGTAAGTCCGCGAAGAACGCGCTGAATGCGTGGAGGAAGTCGAGGTTGTCGAAAGGTTTGGCGGGTTTGCTTGAGAAGCAGGGGGAGAATGTGAATGAGGAGTTGGAGTGGGAGGGTGGTGAGGAGCTGGAGCAGCAGGATCAGGATCAGGATTATGATCATGATCGTGATGAACAGATGATTGATCGGTCTAGTCCTTCGGTTCATAAGAATGACCGGGAGGTACAGCTGCCTTCGGTTGAGGTTCAGTCGTTGAATCCGCTTAATGCTCAGATTCCTGGGAACACACCGGATGTACTTGACTTCTACTTCACCTATACGCATTGTTGGCTTCCGATTGTTGAACGCCGAGAACTTCTTCGAGCTATGCATCTCGGTCCGGAATTATCAACGTCATCAAATTCCTCATCTCGATTATTATTATGGTCTGTTATTCTATACTCGTCGATCATGGGTAATAACGACATCTCAAACCTTCCAAGTCCATCAGACATTCAACTTGGGATTCAACAACAGACACTAGCCAGCTGGGAAAGTCTAGACCTAGCTCATATCCAAGCCTCATTGATACTTTCCCTGATTCACATAGCTACTGGGAATATTTCCTTAGCCTGGAACATCGTCGGACAAGCAACAAGAATGTTGTTGACACTTCCCCCATCCGCAAAGAAGAATCGATTATCCCACACATTCAACGGGGCTGTGTTCCTAGATAACATCCTATCCGCCACCCTTGGGAAAAGTCCCGGTTTATCACAGCAAGAACAAATGAGCCAAGGTGCCATCGAAGAAGACGATGTTGACGAGTGGGATACATGGACTGCTACACCCCGTGCCAACATCAATTTTCCACGCAGAACACCAATGCCTTTACGAGCACTAAGTACCTTTAACGCTATCCGACAACTCATGGACTCCTTCACTAGGACAGCACACCAAAAAGTCGATACAACAATTCTTAACGAACTCATGAACTCACACCAATCCATCATGCATAGACATCCCTATCAAAGGCAAACCGAAGCATGTCCACCTCTACTTATCTTACACCTTACTTCATCATTTGTAATTCTCGCATTACTCCGCCGACTCGAGCAGGTCTCGCCGGCAAAAATAGATCTTTGTGTGCGAACTATTCGTCAAATTCTCGATATGCTGGACCATTACACCGAGACGATGGGTGATATCCATCCATCTCCACTGGTATCTTGCTTTGCACTCCAGTGTCAGGGATGTCTTCCTTTAACATGCAGTTCATTGAATAATGTCGAGAAAGAACACATAGAAAGACGGATTCTCGGGTTTTCACAATCTGTACATCCCATCAATCCCCAGTCTGGCTCAGGAGTATTTGAACCCTCGATTACGAACGTTGCGAATCAAAGTGCCCTTTTCAATACAGCGCCAGGTCCTCAATATGTTCTCAACGATCCAATTCCCTTACCCACTAACTCTCCGACGTCGGCTATGGATATCTCTGTTGTACCGCCAAGTCAAGGTAGCGGGATCCCGGATGGAATCGAAGGATATGATGCATTATTTGAAGAGATGGTGACATCTTTTCCATCTAGCAGGTATGTGATATGCTTCTGGGGTCGTGTTATTCGACTAACATAATTCTTCTAGACAAGAGCCTCTGTTTGCGCATAATCTCGGCTTTTATGATGGGGATTTGGACACTGATTTCCTAGCTCATCTTCAGCATCCACCAGCAAGCTGATTTTCAACTTGAGGCATTGGCGATATGAAGTCAATGAGGTCGTATCTCCAGATGGTGGGATGATGAATGAATTAACGAACGATATGCACCAGTTGTTCTCGGCTAATTTCATTGCTGGCTGCGGACTTCAAATGTTCTCGGTACGTGCAGGAGCATTGGAAGGGGACACTGGCACTTGTATGTACAGTAAATCAAGATATGATACCCTCTAAATTTAATGATTAACTTTAAGATGCATCGCACAATGGATTCATGAGACTCATTTTGGCATCGTGAGTACTGGTTCGATTGAAGGTTTAATATATAGACGTAAATAAGGGTCTCAGAGAGAAAATCGTACTCATTCAATAAAGGCTTCTAATCAAACATTCGAAAAGATAAATAATACAGTTATACATAGGACAGAGTTATCATTCATCCTTTGGCATCGTCGGTGCTCTCAGCGTTGAAATCACTGGCACTACCGCGGCGAAGAGAGAGGATATTCTTATTCGCCAATTCATCAGAGGTACGCTCAGCAGCGCGCCATCTGTTTACGGCCTGTTCTACATCTTCGAACATTTCCCTTGAATCTTGGATAATACCGCCCTCGTCACCGTCAGCGGATTGGGTGCTCTCGCGAGAACCACGGTCACTGATCATTGGGAAATGAGGGCCAAAGTCACGCTCAGGGACAGGGTTAAACATGATGGCATTGGCGAACATGCGGACGAACTCTTTCTCCAGCTGGGCGGAGTTGACGATACCCTTTGGAGGAACTAGGTCTTCCGTCTTAGGTAACATGAGTGCGTTGTTCTTGGATGAGGCACCAACACCAGGTGCGGGAGATTCGCCATCTCCGGCGGGTGTACTGACTGCCTCTGTTGCAATAGCCACGGCCTTGCTACCTTGGTGAACGGAAGATTTGATGGACTTGAGATCTTGGGGTCGGTAGATCAGATCGTGATAGCCGGGGGCATCACGCTCGCCGAGTGGTTTGGCAAAAATAGAAGCCAACTTATGTGTAGTGACATCATTTAGTATTGGCGCAGCAGTCCGATGAAAGCCACGGGCACACATGACATATCGAGAGTTGTCAAAGAGTTTCGGTAACTCCGGGGCAACGGACTCTTGTTCTGCTGATTCGCTGGCTCCTCGCTTGCGCTTGGAACGGCCTTTGGCTGTCTGCTCATCCGGACTTGCTGCTGCGGCCTTTTGACGTTTCGAGGCACGTCGATCTGCATCATCGGGTTGTATGGGGGATGTGTCCCGAGACGCAATTGATCTTCCTCGGCTTCGTGTAGAGGCTGAGCTCTCGGCGCGCTTTCTGCGAGACGCGGCGGTCTTCTCGGTCTTAATATTTGGTGTTTTATTATCTGCTGTCGCTTGTCCACGGCGTGTTGTTTTCTTCTCTGGTGGTGATAGATCCAATTCCATGGCGTCGGGGGATGGTGCCCGTTCGCTAATGGGACTAACATCTTCAGGCAACGGGCGAGCAGGCGATACTGGGGAATCTGGAATACTCAAGCGTGGAGTTCGCTTCCAGGGCGTTGAAGAACCGGGTGTATCTATCGAGAGGCGAGGCCGTGAGCCGCGTCTATCGGAGAACGCGGGGATGACGACGCTCGGTGTTTGTGAGGGTCGATGGTGGCCAGCAGGAATGGGTGTTTGAGCTGCAGAAGATGGTGGGCCTGGTGTACTCGGAACGGTGGATGAGACTGAAGGTTTATGTTGGGATGGCGGGAGTTGAGTGGGTTGTGGGAGGGGTTGTTTAGCGGTGATTTGTGGGGTTGTGACATTGGATGTCGCGGCGGAATATGGCGATTGAGGTGGTGGTTCAAGCTGCCATTGCTGGAAACTTGACTGAGTGGGAGTTGATTGAGGAGCTGCAGCAATTGGAGGGCCAGGGGGTTTTTGCACGACTGGAGAGGCTCCTGCTGGAGGACGCGGCGCAACTTGAGAGGGATGAGCGGGGATTGGTCGAGGGGCTGCTGAGGGTGTTGCTGGAGCTGCTTGCGTTCGAGGAGCAAGGGGCGGCGCAGCAGGAGCTTGCGCTGCAGTCTGGTCGGCTTGAGGTGGTGGTTTTTGTTGCGACACAGGTGCTGGAGGCTTGACAGGAGACTTTGCGGGGGTTTGCTGGGTCTCTTGCGGGGGCCGGACAGGAACTGAAGGTTTCGTAATCGGTTGCTCCGTCGGTTTCTCAAAGGTGGTCGGGGCTGGGGGGAGCGTTATGGGTCCAGGGTGATTGCGTCGAGGTTTCTCCTGCTTTACATCCACTTCCTTTGTCTCCGGTTGCCCAGGCTTTTCCACTGGCTCAGCAGGCGGGGCTGCTAGGGTCGTGAGGGGTGTCTCCGATTGTTGTTGCTGCTGCTGCTGCTGCTCCTTCTCCAGGCGTTTAATTTCCTCTTGAATGCGCTCATACTTCTTTTCGTCCTCTTTGATTTCCTTCGTTACCAGCTCTCTGTAACGAGCATATAGATGTGAGACAAGCTCCGACACCCGCACCGAGTGCGTCGCTCCATCGGAAGCTCCATCTGGTCGCGGGCTCGGAATCTTGCGCTTTTTCGGGTTGCTGGCGCTTTCGGCTGCACCTTGACTTGATTCCCGATTAAATCCATTCCGTAACAACGTCGCATACAGATCCTCCAGGGCCTCCGGGCTTAAGCGATCCGCACTGAATGCGACATTTTCGCGAATTTTCTTATTACTGCTCAGCAGGTCGGAGATGGAAGCAAAGCTCGCCGGTCGCACATCGTGGGTCGCTAGCAATTGGAAAAAGAGTAAGGATTCAAGAGGAGTATAGGCCGACAGAGGAGGCATTCCCCATTGCCCGCCCGGATGGCCGTTTGGGAGGAGAACTTTGGGGATGGGGGCCACGATGGCTGGTGGCGAGGCAGACCTTTTACAGGTTGCTTTGGCGCGCGAAGATTTCGATCGGGCTTGGCTGGAAACGGAGTTTGTCGGTCGCGGTTTGGCGGGAGCGATCCAGGGCGCCGTGATTCAGGGGGGGGAGGGTCGATGGGGGACGCGACAGGCAGTGCACCGTTTCCATGAAGGCCGGGGCGGACCGAGATGAAGATCGCGAAAACGAGCAAGATGGAGATGGTGGTAGGATGGAATTCAGGGCTTTAGACGGGCATCGCGACAATCGTGGAACCTTGGAAACTCGTGAACAGGTTGCAGGATCGTCTGGATACCGGTAATTTACGGTAACGGGTAACAGAGTCATGTGATGTGGTTGCTGGAGTCACGCATTCCGATGACTAAGCCTGGCAGCTGCCGCACTTGTTGGAGGCCGTTTTAGTGTTTGAGTCTATTTGCGCCCGCTTGTATATACTGTAGTTCGACTGTCAACTAGACAGTAGACTATCCATGGATTAGACAATGAAGCTGTCTACGGTGTCATATCCTGATCTAGTTGAGTTACTCAGCCAGTCTTAATTCAGCTCACAGCTATACTCCTCTTCCGGACACTCCTCTCCCAGAGCAGTAAAGAGGCAAATCCCAAGAATAGCTCCCAGCCCCAACTTGATGCGATTGCTATCTCTGGTATAGCTGAGGGCCTACCCTTTATACTTGGGCGCGGAATTGCCTCTCTTCCCCCCTTTAATGAAATGAATTGACCTGCTGCTGCTCCTCTTTTCCCCTTTTTTAATCCACCAAGTGGGACCCCGGATTATTATGATGCCCTCCGACACTCGAAAAAAAAAAAGCCCCTGAAACCCAAATTGGTCCCAGGACATTGCTAGAGACATCATGGCCCTGTAATCAACCCCTGAATCTGTTTGAAGCGCCTTCCAGTCGATCTGAGATTGGTCATGACGTGAAGAAAGCCCCCTTGTAATACCAGAACCAAGGTTTCCCCTTGCTGGTGAGAAATAGTTTGTGCTCCAAAGGAACAATAGAGAGGCGATGAGGTACTTGGCTATCTACGGGCGTCTTAGTGGAGCTCGAGGTACACCTGGTACCAAGTGATGTATTAATTTCTCTGGATCTTCAACGATCATTATTACAGTCACTAAGTCACTAGTCACACATAGTCAACAACGATCGTCCTTCTCCATAATCTTTTTTTCCCTTCTTCCTCTCTTTCCCTTTCTCCTCTTTCTCTCCTCATATCGTCCTCCAAATCCTGACATTGGTCCAAACTCACCCAGGCCCGCGCTGCCTCCCCTAATCATCCGTGCACTCCGTTGAGATTCAATATCTCCGGTATGAAAGCCTATCCCGCCCCCCCTTTCACCTGACACTCGCCCCCCCTCCCGTTCCTTGGGGGCCTTCTGCCATGCTTCTCGAACTATACAAAACCCAGCTTTTTTTTCTCCCCCAACACTGACTCTTCTGCTCCCCCCTCCACAGTGCCCGATTTCGCCGATCATTCTTATACTTTCAATTCCCCGGTGATTCTTGGCTGGTCCTGATCTCCACGATCCGCGCTTCATACATCCCTTCAGTCAAGGTATCCTTAATTTTTGGCCGTGTGCTGCCCCGCCCGAGTCGCACATACCCCACGAACACCAGAGAAGAAAGGAGAGAGAACATCCCCTTTCTTTAAAACTCCCAAACCTATTATTATATCGCAACCGAAGGTTGAATACCTTCAAAAAGTCAACATGTCCCAAACAGAGCAGGAGTGGAAGCCCAAGGCTCGCCCTCAGTCGTGCGTCAATCCCCTCAAAACAAACCATCGCTGTGTTTCCCCGCAAGGAAATTGACCAAGACATGGTAGGACCATGGCGCAGGCTTTCTCGAGCGCTTTGGATAGCGCATTCAGCTTGGACACCGACGTGAACGAGCTTTCCCAGACTATTGATCAGAAGTATGTATCTCACCGACCTTGAAATCAACACATGAAAGATAACTCGCACTGCGGGAGCTCATAGCCGAGTGAAAACACCAAAAATAACCAAAATGACTAACCAACTGATCTCAACAGGAAACAACAAATGATCATCCAAAGCCGCGAGCTCGAGGCCCTGCAGGAGCGCATCCGCGAAGCTGAAGAGCGCCTCAAGCACCAGTCCCCAACTGGAGAGTCGTCTCGAGGAGGACAGCGCCAGACAGCCGGTAAGGATGAGTCGTCTTGATCATCCCCTGCCATCTATTTGCATTTCAACAAGCATAGCTGCTGGTTTCCTTTTCTTGCAACCCGACAAGGGCTGATGCGAACAACAATATTAGTTCCTACCCAGGAATCCGAGTCCAATCCGACCGGAATCCAGCAGTAACAGCCGCAGCGGGAGTAAATGGTGTCGTGTGATTATTATCTCTTCTCGTTCGCTTTTGATTGCCAGCACGATGGAAACGGAAGACTGAAGAACCTTGCTTGGACTTTGTCTTGATCTTTGTCTTCTGCACATTTTGTTTCTTGCTCTTGCTCTGCTCGTGTATACCTCCAAGCACCACCGGGGCCAATGGATCGGATACAGTCTCCGTCCGATATCAAGAGGTGTGGTTCTCCTTTTTTGCTTGGTTCGGATCGGATGGGGTTTCCGCCACGCCCTGGATGGCGCTGTCATTTGCGGTTTTTTGTTCGTTTGGACACCGTATTTCTTGTTTATTATTTTGCATATCTTTAAGCAACCCCCTCACCCATTACCATTTGTATGTATCCGGGCCCCCGCCGGTCTGGAGCCCTTCGTTGGCACTGCTACGGCGTAAATTGAGTTTTTGTGTCTTTTCTCTCTATCTACCTCGAGCTGCATGCGGCGTTATGCAGAGACGATCGTTAAACGCCACTATGTAGCCCGGTACTGAATCCTTTGCCTTGTAGCCAATGGACCACCTGTATTGAAGGTGGAACTTGGGGCTGCAATGCTGGGCCAATTGGCTGTGCAGACCTCTAGTATAAGTCGTATGAATAGACACAACAATTGCAAATTTCCATCTGTTCCCCTGCTATGTATCTCACAGACTGCAGAACAAATCTAGCTCTCATAGCCAGATTTTCTCGACCAATACCTAGGTAGGTGTCACTCCAACGAAACATCTATCAGTAAGAAAGTAGACTGCCTGCACAAATTTTATTGGAAGCGCCGTGCAAGTATGTCGGGGCTATTTTCATTCAAGTTCGTATTCACAAATTCTCTTGTAACGGTAACCTCCTTATAGTATTGAATCAACTTTGCTATCCAACGCAGCTACTGACTTCTCAACCGCACTCGAAATCCTCTCCACCAACATCCCAGTATGGCTAAGCATAGGAGAATGACCCGTCTGACAGCGCTGAATATCTGACCCAGCAAGACCAGCAAACGTCTCCTGAATTTGCAGAGGCATCACCTGATCATTTTCACAAATAAGGTACGTCGATGAAATATGCTCATACGCAACATTTGTAATAGGTGTCGTTTGAACCTTGGATGATTGAACTATCATCCGTGATTCCCACATTTTGGCTTCATCCTCCTGAAGATCATTATAGAGCTTAGTAGCTCCGTCCGAGAGAGAAAATCGTCCATCGGGCTGGTAAATAGTAAGATTAGATATCTGTATTAAAGCATGTGATTGTGGAACTTGACAAACCGCAACATCATCCTTCGAAGAACCGCCGAACGCTGAAAGAACCGACTGTCCGTTACTTAGGATCCAGGCACAATAATAGAATAAATGAATCACTCCACCCTTTTTACCCTCAGCTTGGCGTTGGGCATACCCTAGACGCGGCTCAACTGCTTGACTACCCACAAGTCCACCATAAGAATGCATCACCACAAAGACAAGTTTTCCTTCTTCAACTAGGGATTCGATAGCCTTGGTAACAGCCAACGCATCGTCTGATAGATCTCGGGATGGAAAGTCATCAGCCTCGACATCAGTGCAGCTCGGAAGAGCCGGATGAACAACTGGGTACCCAGCATCTTTGAGACTAGTACGGAGAGCCTCGTAGACCAAGGGTGTCTGGAAAGATCCTTGAACCACGACAATTGTGGGTTTGTTTGAAGACATTTCAATTCTACCTATGAGAAGCCGTTAGAGACAGTGCCATATGGAGGGATACGATGTATCAGTGGAGATATGCATTCCTTAAAACCTTGGAAAGTCTGACAGGACTAGCTAGCGAGGTGGGGGCCATTGTATCACTTCCAGGCGGCGCCTCAGGATCACAACTCGGGCGATTTGCCCCAGGTACATATGCATCTAGGATATCTGCTGGGGTCAATATTGTTGCAATGCTAGACTTGCTTTTCTGAGGATGGATCATGTAGGTTGGTTATTCGCTTGGGATTGCTATGATTATGTAGAAGCTAGCTGCCATGTTATTCAAACTCTATTCCTGGAAAGCGTCCATGGTGTTCTTGATAGACGTATATTGGCGTCTTATCGATTGTTTTATACGCTTCATCACTCTATGGCCCCAGGATTGGGCGTTGACATCCTCCAGTCTTTATATTTAGAAGTATTATAAGAGGAGATCGTTGAGGATGCTTGTGGTATTGATCTCCTTTGCATGAACCAAAAGCGGCAAGATCTCAAGCCAGGGAGGATTCAGGACAATAGTTCTTGTAGCTCAGAGCTTGATGATATCATGCACATTTCTAAAAAAATGATTCCATTGGTGTTCTCGTTTATATCAATCTCGTTTTTAGAGGGTTGACCTGGTCATGGAAGATGAGACTTGATAGATGAACCAGCCACTTGAGAACTTCCGAGCTTCATAGGGACTCGGAGTTTATGCATACTAAGGAGTCTTAAAGACAAGATTTTTTCAATGATGCATCGAATTGTATACGCAGCTGCTACTAGATTCGTACATTATTTAGTTTTCGGTGACAACTTGAAGCGGCTGCTGGCGTAATTGACAAACTGGCTTGAACAAGCCAAAGCATTGCATGATATTACTCAGTTGGACAGATTGCAAGGGAAGAAAAAGTGTATTGTGCAGGTTCACAAGTAATGGAAACAAATCGAAATGATAGAACAAGAGCTGAGAAATCGTCTAGAAATCCCATTCTCTGCCTTCACCAAACGCTACCGTTCATGCGGGATGAGATGCTATATCTAAACACACCCTCCCCACAAATCTCAAGGGCTATTTTACATTTACAGGGCATCAGTCAGAGCCTTGTTCATCTTAGCGATCTTGGAGGAAACGCTGAGGTCAATGGTGCGGTCACCGATCTCGACAACGAGGCCACCAACAAGGTCGGGGTTAACCTATGAATATTAGTTTTTGGTCATTTCGAGGAAGAATGTGATAGCTTCATAAAACGTACATTGGCGACAACCTTGAGCTTCTTGCCCTGGCTGAACTCGGACTTGGAAACGGCCTTCTCGAGGCGGGAGAGAGTCTTGGCATCAAGCTCCTGTTTCATCGAATAACGTTAGACCCTATTCATCTTTCTTCATCGGACATATTCTCCCCCCCTAAAAAACCTACCTGAGCGCTGGTGATGTTGAGCTCGATCTCGCCGTGGTAAGCACCCATCAGAGTAGCGAACTTCTCGGTGACACCCTCGAGGGAACCGAGACGGTTGTTCTCAGCAAGAGTCTGGAGGAAGTTCTTGATGATGTCGCCCTTGTCAGCGCCAGCAACCTTCTGGAGCTCCTGGACGATAGCCTGCTTGTCGGCGTTGGTCAGGGTGGGGGCACCGAGGATAGCAGCGAGCTTCTTGTCACCCTGCAGGGTCTGGCCGAGGGCAGCGATGGCCTTAGCGGTGGGCTCGAGAGCAGAGGACTTGGAGGAAGCAGTGAACTATCGGTGAAAAGAACAACATGGTCAGTCGGGTACTTCTATAAAGTTATGGTGCATAATGCAAGCTTCCGTTTTCGACATTGAAAACAGAGGGGGTGTAACGGGAGGGGTCGGGGAGACACGGGGTCGTCGTGAAAAATGGATATCGCGAGGCCGAGTCATCGGGAAGTTTTTAGGCATACCAGAGCAGTGGCGTAGGTACCGTCAACACCGAACAGAGCAACGGGAGGGCGGACTTCCTGGGCCGGGGTGGCATAGGTGCGCAGACCCATGAGGGTTGAGCGAGGCGCGGAGAATTGCTGGGCGGCACGGAGGCCGGAGCGGGCGACACGAGCGGACATCATCGTGGAATTGAGTGTGAGGAGAGCCTCGGGGGGAGGGAGGTGACCAGGGAGTTGAGATGGGTGAGGATGCTAGCGGCGGTCGGGTGTATCGTGAAGGTTGAGATGGAGGTCCGACTTCTTCCCGGATCACGTGGTGTCGGATGAGGTAAGCGGCCCGATTTTCGCTGCATTTTCAGTGCGCGACTTATAACTATAGCCATTTCTATACTTCATAGGTAATCAGTATTGGTTTTCATTTCAAGTGATATATCTAATGAGCTGATGAGTCAATTAAATTGTTTCATTATCCTGAGATATTTGAACATGGCTCATAGTAGTCGAGCTCAACCATGCTACTCGATCTAACAATACACACGGACATAAACCATTCACAACGGAACGACCATGCTCACGTCGGCCAAGGCCGTATAATAATTGAGTGATAAAAACAGCACTATAAGCATACACTGGACCATCTCCAAAAACACCGAAAAGTGTCCGTAAACGAGGAAAATAAATAAATCGACTGAAGTAATGCATGCTCCGCGCCCATAACGCCATTGAGGATCCCGCCTGTCCCGTCTCCACCGGAAAATGTGGCCGCCAAGATAAGATCAAAAGCAAACGACCCCCTCATGCACATTTGGCCATCATCCCTTCGTCATGAAAGAAATCAACTAATACAAGCGGAAGAATCTCAGTCGCTGCGCAACATACTGTCCACCAGATCACCTAGTGGTCCCCAGTAATCCTTTCCACTCGCCAATTTATGCTCGTCGATAAACAAGACGTAATGCTTGAAACTAGTGTTGAGATGCGGCTCAAGACCAAGGTGTACCACAACGGGATAATGGTGACAGTAGATATGGGCGTAGACACGGTACAGGCGCTTGAAGATCTGACGGAGGAGACTAGGGAAGCCTTTGGGGAATGGAACACCTGTAGAGGTCGATTTGAATTAGCCATGAGTACCATTATTGACATCCCATACCACAGGTATGACGTACCGATTCGGCTGGGGAACATTTGTTCATTGTCGATATTTCCTTGGACCCAGGCCATCAAGTGTTCGATATATTCTGGCGCGGACATCTTCGTGGGCCTCTTGAATTTCTCCGAGTCTTGCCACAGATACTCGAATCTGAATACGATGTTAGTCTAGATCGGTTGAAGCAATCCTGTCTCTGCAAGCGTCGCATACTCATCTGTAGCCTTCATTTCGGGACATGTTTGCGGTGAACAGAACTCTGTGATAGATCCATACAGGAGGTTGATCTGGTTGTAGAAATCGACAACTAAATTCCAACACAAAGCCGTCTTAGCATGCCATCGCAAAGCACTCAGCGCAAAAAGAACACCATACTGTTGACCGCAAGCCATTCGTTCAAATCCTCGCCTTCGGGAAGCTTCACAGCCTTGCGCAAGCTACCGCTTCCCAACGTGGCTTCGGCGAACTGCCTCAACTGATAGCTGCTCGTACCCTTGGCAGCAGAGCGGGGCTTAAAGGGGGCTCTTGTGCGAGCATTGCTGGGAGGGGTCAGTCCAAAGGAACCTTGTTTGAGAGCGCGAACAGCAGGTGAAAGATATGACGGAGGTTCTAGAGCAGGGACATGGGAGGTGCGGGTCGTCTGATAAAAGGAGGGGCTCAGGCTCAAAGAGGGGGATCGATTTGGGGATGATCGAGCAGCGCCCGAGGCAATGGAGGAATGAACAGGGGTAGGAGGAGCGGGGACAGACATGGTGGTGATGAACGAAGCCATCTTCGATCAGGGAAGAATTCCTTGAGCTGTTATTTGCGGCGTGGGTGGATGCTGATCGCGACGTCCCTGCATTCCGATGTCAGGTCAGCTGGCTGTTTCTTTGTAAAGTTCTCGGGGAATGAGATCCGGCATGCCGTACTTGAAGAGGCGTTTTTTTTTTTGTCTGCACAGAGATTGATGTGATACAAGGGAGTAAGACAAGATCGGCGATGTGTGCGCAGTGCAAGGACGAAGTGTTATCGGGCTCAGCTGCTCCACCAAAAGTGATAATGGCGGATCCATGGATGAGCCCCGCGTTGCCCCAGTGACCACCGCATCCACGTCCGATCGATTTCAAGTTCTTCGGGGGAGATCTGAGCTGTCTGAAGAAGGATAGTTGGGTTTAATGAATGAACCTACTACCTACGAGTACTATGCATGAATGATACTGCATAGACTGACCCTTGAGCTCGAAATCTTTGAATAATAAATCCAGGTCATTTTCTATGTATTTCAAGGTTTCGGCCAGAATTTCGAAGGTTTAGCAGTACTAGTAGTATCATGATAGTATATAAGTGATCGAGATATTTGAAACTTGAATCTTGACAGACAACGCAATCAATCAATTGGTACACATGTGCATATATCAATAGTATGTATGTACTAGTAGTACTAGCGATTTAAGCCTAGTGCTCCCGGGGCTCTTCTAATTTATTTCTGTGGTGCATTTTGAGCTCTCGATCCCATCTCCCGCGGCATCTCTCCCTTCGCCGCCATATCATTTAACGTCGCTTCCGCAATCTTCATTGCATCCACGCCGGCAGGAGCACCACAATAGACAGTCGCATGTATGATAGCCTCACGAATTTCCAGCTCACTTAAACCATTTCTGCGGGCGCCTCGAATATGAATCCCCAGCTCAGGCCCACGGTTCAAAGCCATTAACATGCCGATATTGAGCAGACTGCGATCCCGTCGCTCTAGTCCTGGCCGCGTCCAGACATTCCCCCAAGCCCATTCAGTAATATGCTCTTGTCCCGCCCAGGCAAACTCAGATGATCCATTCTCAAGAGCTCTATCAAGATAGGAATCGCCCACTACGGCGCGACGGACTTTCATGCCTTCATCGAAGAGTCCTTTGTGGAGGTCATTGAATTTGGGATCGGTTGACATTGTGGTGGAGGGGGGAGGGGTTGAGGTAGATCTTGCTCGAGGATGAATTGATCGAGGCTCGAGAATTGGAGAGATAGTGGTTTGGGGTTGAATTCCAATGAAGGAATCTGGCGGTCTGAATGATAATATATGGTAGCCGAGGATATCTGTAAGTAGCTGGTCATGGGTCGGGCTAAGTAGGGCGTGTAGGGCGGGCCGCGGGGCCTAATGGCCCGCATCAATTTGATTTCAGGAAAGCGTATATACTTCGGTCCATATATTCAACTAAACAAAGACAACTTGCGATAGCCATACAATCTAAGTCTGACTCTTCTGCCAGTCTTCATTACCACCTAAATACCGAAAGATCACCCTCGAGTCCAGATCTGTACATCGCGCATCCTCACTAGCACCTTCATAGATCTTCAACCCAGCCCCACCGAGAACATTGCGAGACTCAGCCCTGTGAGCTAATTCTACCGCTAACGCGAAATCCTTCCGCATGGCTTGAAGGTCAAACCCATTTCTATATCCATTTGCTAATGGTTCTTCAGGGTAAACACCTGGAACTGGGCAGAATCGATCACAGATGGCATTCTGTGCCGTACCAGACTCATACACCTTTGCTAGGATCCGAGGATCTACTCCGCAGCGTATGCCCATGTCCATAGCTTCTGAACACGCAATAGTAATTATACCCGAGAGGTAATCGCTCGATAATTTGGCGGCTAGTCCAAGAGACGGGGCCCCGCATGGAATAACCTTCGATCCCATCACAGACAATAGCTCCACCACTCTTTCAATCTGTACATCCTGGTCCTCTGGGCACCCAAGGAGGAATGTGATAGTGCCTTCCTTGGCTTCAGACTCGTCACCATTGACCGGCGCGTCGTAGAATGCTGTTGATGGCGAGAGGTTTTTTATATGGTCCCTAATCTCGAGGAAACTGGCCGTGTCGATGGTCGAACAGTCTATAAGAAGTTTGCCCTTGATATCGCCAGAGCAGATCCCATCTGCTGACAGATAAACCCGTTTTACATGTCTGCCTTCCGGTAGTAGTGTAAAGACAGCGTCCTAAACATGGACATTAGGAATCTGGTCGTTGAACATGAAAGGCTGAATGCATGCTATCCTACCGATCGATCTGCGACATCTTTCGGATTGATACATCGAACGATTTTACTCGGGTACCTTGCAAAGAGATCGTTCATGAGCGGGGTAACTCTGTCGAATATGCATATTTGCGTAGTTTCCGGGAGTTTCTCTGCCAAGTGGACTGCCATCCACATCCCCATAGACCCCAGGCCCACGAAACCAACCGAGTTCAAACTCTCAAATGCCATTTTTATGAAGGAGGAACGTGTAAGGAAAATTATGATGCGTTATTTTTGCGCCCTATGCTTCCATGAAGCCCTTTTATTCAATATGATGTCAACTTCTTGGAAGGCCAGCCCTACGTCACGCTACTGGACGCCCCCTAGACCAAGCCAAGCTGATTCCCCGCATTGTTTGACCGATTGGGCACCGGCGGTTACATGCTAGCACGGGGTGAGCTGAGTTCCTTGAAATTCGGCACTGTGGCGGTCAGTAATCCACATCAGTCATTGAAAAGATCCTAAGAATATATTTTGGAAGAAAAAAAAAAAAAATAAGAGGGATAAATTAGGTGTTTCAGATCAGTTGAGATTCCAGAAAATCGTGTAGGTAATAATAGCCTAGTTGAAACATGCCATGCCAAACAAACTACTACACATGACTATAGAGAACGTGACACCGGTTCATGCAGACTGAGTGATAAGGAGAGATCCACAAACGGATATAAAAAATCTAAATTCAGTATAAGAATGCCCGCACGGCAGGCACCAAATAGCCCCAGAGATCGTGCCTTAGATGGCATATCCTTCCTTTTCTTCGGGGAGCTGCTCCCGTACTGTTTCTCCATAGACAGTCAATGGGATAGAGATTTCAAATGATTCACAGCCCAAATGCTCCATAGCAGAAAGAACCTTTCCACGGTCATCAGAGGACATGGTTTCAAGAAGCTTGGTGCCGGACGGCCCTTGACCATCCTCGTTTAGAGTGTTCGGTGTCACGAACTCAAACCGCAAGTCCCAATCAAGTGTCACTCCACTCGTCAGAATCGTCGGTGTAGCGGATATGGGGATAGCGGGGCTGAAGACCACACGGGTGGCATATAAGGTATTCTCAAATAGGGATGCATGGATGCGGCGAGTAGTCCGGTGGATACTAGCGTTTGACCGAACAGCCAAAGTAGGAACCACTTTCTCTGATGTCTCCAGAGACGCTCGCACCGCATAACAAGGGATAGCAGCATTTCCAAAATCCACAGTTGCAACGATAGTTTCGCCCAATCGGTGTACAGGTCGGTTCAAAACAACCACCGCGATGCGCTTTCCATCACGAGCAATCTCAAATCGATTAGGACTGCGCCGTGACTGCACGGCCTGATTGCTGCGAAGAATCGACAAGTCAATAATGTCTTTACAAGACAGCGCCTGTGGAGGCCCGTCATAGCTCGCCCGTCTCTCTGGGAGAGCACCCGGTGGATAAAGTGAGTTCGAGCGTGCGCGCTGGTCAAGAATTTCATCAACATAAGAGAGGAAATCGCCAGCTGAGTTCCACAGTCCGCTTAAACTCTGGGGCTTTGGAACAACTGGTGTATCAGGCCCGACTTTTTGGACTTTGGCTTCGTCTCGCAGAAGCACGTATGGTGACATTAAGTCATGTCCGAGCACATCTCCTTTGTCTATTAAGAAGTTAGAATAGTTCAAATGGTGATACACTGGTGTCTCTTACCATTAACCCCGCTGTATACACGGAAGGGGATATTGATGCGATTGACTCGCTGGGTATCATTGGGTGCACTGGGTCGCTGGGTTCCAATGACCAGATTATAAGAGATCTTTATAGCCTTCCCTTTGTGACTCGCCGGGAGTCCTCTAGGAAGCGAAAACGCGAAAGAGTATGACTGCTCTTCCCCTGGTGCCAGCCGAAGGTCAACAAAAAGAAGTGACTGTGGAGTAGACAGCAGTGGAATTGAGCGCGACGAGGCGACACCACGCATTTCGCGAAGGCCGTCAAGCTCGTTGTTGGATAGGAAACCATTGATCGACTCCTCAATGGCGTTCCACTTGAGCCCCCAAAAGCCACCACCTTTGCGAGAACGGTCAGAACTGGACGAGTTTGGTCGCCCCGGGAGCCCACCGGTTCCCGCTTGACCACCAACGACACCTTTGCGTTTCACATCGTCAAAAACAGATTGGTTTACCAGCGATCCATCTACGGTAAATGATGCGCTTATTTGCGCATAACCCATCAGCAGCGCCTGGCTGTCTGCGGGTTTCATCGAGGAGGCTATAGCGCTTGAATGATGTCGTGCGTGTCGGACAGGAGGGGGTGGCCTTGAGCCTTGTACCGAATAGTTCGTGTATTCGGACGCTAATGTTTCACTCGAGTGGTCGCTGACGGAATAGAACTCGCCGCTGCTTCGGTTACTTCCATTCACACTAGTAGCTGATATAACACGCGCGATCTGCTGCTGCTGAGGACGGGCGCCCAATATAGGCGCATCTTTTAACGGGGCTTTTGCTGGTGATGGGAGACGTTCGGATTTCGGCGAAGGGGTTAGGGCAGGCCGGTTGTTCGGGGCTTCATTTGGAGGGGCAGCCGGAAATTTGAAATCGAAGGAGGGTAATTGGGGTCGGCGTGCAGAGCGCAAAGACTCTGCTGGACCGACAGGACTGTTGGCCATAGATCCAGATCCATGACGACCTGTGCGACTAAGGTTGTTGGTGTCAACTTTGAGGCTGTTGGGGGCAAGCGACTCGTTCGGAGATTCTCTTAGTGGCAGGCCACGCATAGGAGCTCTCGCCGCTAGAACCAGACAATCGTTAACTATCGTACCTTTTCCAGTATGAGATGTATGCGATACGTACCCTTTTTGTAAGAATCATCATAGCTATCGTTCCTCCTGGGAGCAATTTGCAGACTAGCTGATCGACCATGACCCCTGGTAGGTTTCCCTCTGTTATAGTGTGGCGACGGCGAGCTATCAGTTTGCCCTTCGCTATCAATGGAAAGAATTGAGACAGATCGCTTATGGCTGTGACCGGGCTGCCAGCTTCGGGGGGTAGAGGAGGGGTTGCTAGCGGGCGGGAAGCTATGGGAAGCAACAGCAGGGGAGCTCAGGGACGAGGCGGCACGGTGGTTGGAAGATTTCCTTTGTGAGCTAATAGAGTACGATCGCCGACCTGAGAAGAGACCCTGCGGAGATTTGAAACCAAAAAACGAGTCTGAATTATTGTTGCTAACGTGGTTGGCGACTCGAGAGGTCTTGCGCTGGTGCCCTTCACCTCCAGCGTTGGCGTCTGGCGTAGTTTCTGCCACATTCTTAAACGTGATGGTACATTCCACATTCTCCCCGGCAAAAATTGTCTGGTCCTTCCATTTCACGAAGACCTGGATGTTTGATGGCATGGCGGCGCGGTGCTAGTTAGCATGTGGGCCGTCAGCTTGTCGCCGGGGGGCTGATCTTCAAATCCGTCGAGGAAGGAAGGAATTGACGGCGAGGATCACGGGGAGTCGGGACAATCCATAGAACGGTAGGTTAATAGAAGTGCTGACATTCGTTATCGGTCATGGTGAACAGGTCATGGTGTTTGAGCTGATGCAAGGTTGAGGTGCAGAGAGGCACAGCGCTGCCGAGGCGGAGATCAGGGAGTTGCGTGGCGGCGGCACCTCCACAGTTGGAGCTCCGAAATTCTGCAAAGGTTACATTCGTTGAACTCTTTTACGCTGGGACAGGCTAGTGCGAATTAATTTTGTTTAGGTCAAGCTACTCGGCGAAAACTCAAAATCAGTTCGTGCCAGTGCAATTCCTTTTCAATGAACACATGCATTCAAGCTGACGTAACTAAGCGATCTACAGGGACTGTTGCCAAAGGTGCACAGTGGATGATTTGCATAGTTGGACTTCAATAAGACAGAAACCATGTTCGTTTTTCATAAACAGTTTCTCTATCGATTTGCATTCCAGCTGCAAAGAGCCCTGGAGACAGGTTTCTTGCTCATAGCCAGCTTATTTCTAATCCAAACACGAATGTTGGGGCGAATTCGAGTATGAAGATGCAGTTTTGTATGATACATAGTGAGAAAAGATTGGACCCCAGCGCCATGCCAGAAATAGTATGCAAATGGTATAATACATGTGGACACCCGATGGTGGAAGTTGAGCGTGCGTCGATCTAAGATATATTCATACAGAAGAATGGCCATCACGCGCGGCTATTTCTTGCCATCGTCTTCATCGATGTCTTCTTTATACAATGTTTGAGAATCGGCCCATGGAAGCGATGATTTAGTCATTGGCCGGAGACCAAGCTCAGCCATATGACTCCAAATGCGCTCATGTCTCTTCTCCCATCGTTTGCGCCGACTTTCAACCTCCTCACCAGACGGCCTCCATTTGCTCTTGAGAATTCGGCGAATCGATTCGGGAGAGATCTTGAACTCTTCGGCTAGGACAGCGGTTGTGAATTGATCAGGATCAGTTGCATGTAACTGGCGTATTCCATCTAGAGCATCGGGGGAGAGTTTCTTTGGAGGATTCCAGCCGGCAGGGAACTTCTTGCTGAGCGCTTCTTTTTGAATCTGCCACTCTTCAGGCTTAGTTTGCTTCTTTGGCGGCCCTGCATTATATTTGTATGGTTTATTCCCTTTATTGTCCGTGTTTTTGGTAGGCTTGTGATCTTTGTTGGCTTTGGCGGCGCTGCGTGGTCTTTTGGCGTTGGATGACGGGGACTTGGAGGACTTATGAGAGGGCCCCGCAGAAGAACCATTTTCGGCAGTCTTTTGGCCAGAGACTGTGCGATGTGACTGCTCCTGGTCGCGGTGGAAACGGATAGTCGAACTGAATTGTCTAGGCTGTTGGAGGGTTTGCGGCCGACGAACGAATAGAGAAGATCGCGGGTAGTGATGGACGCCGGGGGATAATATTCTATGCAGAGACCTCGGCAAGGCCGAGCTCGCAGCAATGGCACCTTTCGTTGCCATAATGGAGGGATATATTGATTCTTGATGCGAAAGGAGAGATGCGCAAAGAAAAAGATGCTCGATGGCAAATATGCGATAAGATAAGATACTGTAACCTTGTTTTGCAGGCATCAAGATCCAGAACTATACGCGACCCGGTTCTATGGTTTTTATGCTTAGAGGGGGCAATTAGATTATAAGATGATAATTCAAAGCTTTTATTCCCCAGGTAGCATATTAACAAGTCAATCTTTGAATCAGTATGTTCAATCTGATTATACTTAGGCAAACTATTTGAAATGATTCATCAATGCATGCCGCCATATCTTAAAGAAGACAAGTTTCCCCTTACGATCTTGGTCATGAAACTTTAATCCACTTTCTTGATCTTCGACAACGTGGATAGATTGAATGCCAATGAGCAAGCAAGATCAGTCCACCACTCTCCTAAGAACGAAGTCCACCACCAGGTTCGCCGCGCTAGCCCCCCATACCAAAACCAGTCTGGTCGACCAACCCAGCTTCTAAACACCCAGGGGACCTCATAGCTCAGTGCACTGGCGGCCAGGGCCTTTGAAAATGAAACTGTATCACATGGGTTGCTGTGATTAATGAAGGTGAGGCGCTTTTGGAAAACGGCATTCACAGGTATGTATTCCGAGTTTGGGGGTAGACTCCTGTGTTCTCTATTTTGAATATTGGACTGCACTGTTCCTACCATACAAACCATGACCTTGACACCAAGTGGCTCTAGTTCTTGGCGCAGGGTGCGGCTATAACTAACAATGGCACCTTTGCTGGCACAGTAGGCACTGCCAAAGGTGTATGGTAGCACCGCTGCTAGAGATGCAATATTGATGACGAGGCCTTTTGCTGCAATCAGAAAGTCTGAAAAGGCAGAAATCATTGCCATAGTACCAAAAACATTGGTCTCGAAGGTCTGTCGAACATCTGGAATGGAGAGATCCAGTGCAGGGTGTACATGCGTGCGGCCCCTAGAAAGGGAGATTTTAGCATATATCACATCACGTAATAAGGGCATAGGGGCATGAGACCGGAGCAAAGAATATGATACTAACGCATTATTGATCAAAATATCCAAATGGCCCCCAGTGATTTCTTGAACAGTCTTGTGACAATTATCGATGCTGACAGGATTGGTCACATCCAGCTCCACAGTGCTCATTCCCAATTCCACCAAGTCAGTCAACACAGACGATCTTCGTGCCGTTGCAATGACATGTAGGCCTAGACAGTTAGTTACTAACTTCCGAGATAGTGCGTGTAGCATCATCATTGATCATACCACGATTGTGAAATTCCTGGCAAAGGGCATGCCCAATGCCTCCAGGTGTACAACTATTCTCGTCAACCTTGGAACAGAATGTCACTAAGAATAGACTGCTCATTTGGGCTCACCCTGTGATCAGAACTGTCTTCTTTCCGAGTGGACCTGCCATTTTCTTTCCCAGTTCCGGAAATTACAGCTTTTTGGCAAGGTAATCTATCGAAAGAAGAGGCAAGAAGGCTGAATCTCGATCTAGCTTCCTCGGGGAAGGATGTCGGCTGGAAAGCTTGTCGGGGCCCTAAGCTTTCCCACACGCCAGCCCCCAATGTGGATATGGTCTGACGGTGCATCTTACATGCGAGTATGACCTCGGAGAGTATCCAAGGTTACTATCTTCGGAGCTAATCCTGGTAAGAAGGCGTTTAGCGCTTACGTGAACGTGAGATATTAATTAGCCATTCATACTAAGCTTTACCAATATTTCGGCATTATCCGAAAGTAAGAATGGGCATAGTCACCTGGGGCCGTAAGAAGACCTGTATAAAATGCCAAGAATTTATATGGAAATGCATCGAAGCATTCGAAATGTTGAGCATGCGACTATAATAACCCCGTCGTCCCTCAACAGCCTCGCCGCAGAGTCCGCAGCAGCGCACTGTGAGACCTAGATAGTAACATCTTGGCTTTACAACTGCCGTGAGGGGCGATGGGGTCCATGACATCACTAA
This sequence comes from Talaromyces sp. PF30-5, assembly GCA_023626375.1. NCBI lineage: Eukaryota > Fungi > Ascomycota > Eurotiomycetes > Eurotiales > Trichocomaceae > Talaromyces > Talaromyces sp. PF30-5. The sequence goes on along the minus strand of JAMAGU010000009.1, from coordinate 287,345 downwards.
ACCTAGGTATCACTGTCCCGTACAATGAGTATACGATCGTCTCCTCAGGCGATGGGGGCCAAGGATACCCGATACGGTAACACCATATCCGGTAAGATTTTGGGGCGACGATCAGATAAGTTTCAAAATTAACAGTTCAGGGGCGGAAGCGGAAAGTTGTAGGTAGACAGGCCAAGGGCATAGCCCAATGAATGTAGCGAAAGGGTTCTCATTAGTAGTGATCTAACCCCATGGAGTATTCTGCACGAACGAAGCATGTACATGTGTTTGGTGGCCCCGGGGGTTTCTGTTCAAGTGCCCAGCTTCTTGAATTCATGGCAAGTTTTGGGGGCAGTATTCTACCAATTAGCAGACACCTTGGCACGTAAGGCCCTTAGACATCGCCATAATGGCTCCTACGAAGATCATTTAAATATAAAACAACCCTAAGGCACTCCGCACAGCCTTGGCACAACCTATACACTATAAGAAATTATACACAATCATACTGCTTTCAATCACTGTTCTCAAATCGCAACAATGACTATCGACAATACAACCGCAGTGGAATTCACGCCTCTGCACAAGACTTTCGGGGCAGAATGTCATGGCATTGACTTCTCGCGCCCTCTGCCTGATAAAGAGGTGCAAAGTATCAGAGATGGCATGGCCAAATATGGCGTGCTCGTCTTCCGAAACGCCCAACTCGACGATGAAAGACATGTAAATTTTGCTCGTCAGCTCGGGGAGCTGGACGCATCCACTGTCTTTATCACTCCTGGAAAGAAATACCGACTCGCGCCTTTCACTCAGTTGACAGATGTGGCAAACATCGAAGACGACGGCTCTATTATCCAGCCAGGTAGTCTTCGTGCCGACTGCAACAAGGGAAACAATCTCTTCCATGTCGACTGCTCTTACAATCCACGTCGTGCCGGATACTGTATCCTGCGTGCCCACCAGCTGCCACCGAAGGGAACTGGTGGTGGCACAGGTTTCGCTGATACTCGAACAGCATACGATGATTTGGATGACGAGACTAAAGAGAAGATCAAAGATTACGTTCTATGGCACTCGATCTGGCACAGCCGTCGTCTGGCAGCACCCGAGTCTAAGTTTTTGAAATATATGGACCCCACAAAGCGATCTATGGCACGCCACAAGCTGGTACAAGAGCATGAGGCCAGCGGACGAATGAACTTGTACATCGCAGCACATGGTTATCAATTTGACGGATGGTCTCACGAGGAAAGTCAACCCGTGGTCGATGCTTTGATGGAGCACGCGACCCAGGACAAGTATGTTCTGAGAGTGGACTGGGAGAATGACGGCGATATTGTGATTTGGGTAGGTTTTCTTTTCTTTCGATAGTAAATTGTTCAATGCTAATCGCAGCATAGGACAACACTTGCGTCATGCACAAATCCATGGGAGGCTCATTTGCCGGAAAATACATTCGTGATATGAGACGGGCAACCATTCTCGACGATTCTTCCACGGCCTGGGGCCTGAATGAACAGGGCGAAGACCCCGGATATCTCAATGATTTGAAGAATGGATTCATCGACGCTACGAAGAAAAAGAACTAGATACGGACTGGACTGGGCTTGACTCACGTCGATGATTATGACGAACGGCCTGGCGCCAGAAACTGATTATGTACTGGAAAATGGAAGGAGACGATGCAGCACTTGAGATTGGATTTGAGATTTACTAGCGTTTTTATTTGGTTTCTTGAGATTTCCCATATGCTATATGCTACCTACATATACTATGTATCTACTATTTGCTATTTCTCAATATATATATATATTTTTTTTTGATTTTTTCCTCCATGTTATGTCAACTGGTGTCACCCACCCAAAACTTGTATACTGGTGAAAGAGACACATGTCACTGCCGTAGATCTTTAGAATGGCATGTTGTCTTGTTGATCATTTGGGGCTGAATTTAGCAGCACAATAGAATCTCCAAGCCATCTAAAACTGCGAAAAAGGATAAAAGATATGAGTAATTATTGTGTCACTTAATGGCAGTAGTCCACTGTTCTAAAGCCTTTGGGGCTAGGCGTACTCTGTCTATACTAGCCCCTCGTGATGGCCCTTGAACCCCAAGGGCGGCGGAAAGTCGTTGAAGCAAAGTCCGATCTGGGTCCAGGCAATGTTGGCAGGTCTCTCACCATGAAGAGCAAACTCTACACGACTTTCGTCTTGGTAGAACTGTGAAGACTTCAAAATGAGATGAGATTCATGAAATACATGTAGAGAAATGGTCGTTCTACCCGGCTGTGTGGTAATTTTGGCGTGAAAAAAATGTGTGTAGAAAAGCTCAATTTTCTTTTCTTTTCTGATTTTTTTTTTCAAAGAAAAGAAAAAAAAAAAAAAAAAAAAACCCAAGGAGAATTGATAGTAATCCTTAAGATAAATTTTCTCTACCTTGAGTGAGAAATTCTGTAGGAATGGAACTACACTGTTTGAGAAGGCGGAGAAGATGTGAACATCAAGGAAATAATTTTATAACAACGCTAAACTAGCAAGACAAAAAAATAAAATAAAAAATAAAATAAAATACAAATCAAAACGCCGTCATAAATACATAAGTATAATCAATCTATTTATTGCTTCTTCGCGACGTCAGACTCGTGGTCACTCGCTTCAGGAGTGGTCATAGCATCGGATGCAAGAGACCTTGACTCCTCAGAGTCCGCGGTGCTGCCTTGTGATTCACCGTGCTCACTCGAGGCCTGCTCGACTGAGCCCTTAGATTCATCTTCCGGCTTGACACCCTCCTCAGGCTTAGCACCCTCCTCAGGCTTGCTCTCAGATGATGTACCCTTGACATTAGGGATCAGCTCAGGAGCCAGTCGGGACACAGCATCTTCGACCATGTCTTCAACAGTAGCACCACCCAGAAGCTTAAGAACTGGCAAGTCAAGGTCAAGCTCACGAGTGAACCAGACACGCATGTCGACAGCAACGAGTGAGTCGATACCAAGCTCAATCATGGGTGTGCTGGGGGAGATGGCACCATCCTCAGGCCGCATCTGAAGAAGCTTGTACAAGTTGGCGACGAAGCCATCTGTTCATGAATGTTAGTATTTGATAATAAGTATTGAGTATGGGGGATAATATGACTTACCAAGTAGAGCCTTCTTAACACCTTCCATGGTCGTCTGCTCCTTGATCTTGTCACGGACAGAGACCTTCTCGCCATCAGCACCGTCGTTGCCCTTAGAGCGGACACGGCGGTACCAGGAGAAACGGGGAACATCAATCCAAGGGGGAGGGTTGTCGTTGTCACTGTTCACTGGCTTGATACCAGAAGTGAACTCCCAGACATCCGAGTCGTTCTCGGGCTTACCAGCCAGGACGGCCTGAGCGAAGTACTGGAGGTAGTCCCACTCAGAGATGTTGGAGTAACCCATCTTCTCGAGACGATCCAACAGGTTAGCCTCACGACGAGTGACATATCCAATACCATAGATACCAGCCAAGTGCATGACGGAACCGGCAAGACCTCGCTGGCGTCGACCCTCAGCCATACTGGACATGAAACCGTTGGCGGCAGCGTAACTGGCCTGTCCAACGTTTCCAGTGACGTAGGAGAGCGACGAGAAGATGATGAAGAAGTCCAAGTCGTTCGTGGGGAAAAGAGCATCGAGGTACTGAGTTCCCTTGACCTTGGGCTCCAGGGTACCGTTGAAGTCCTCGTAGGACTGGTTGGCAACGAGACCGTCGTGGAGAACCATGGCACCGTTGCAAACACCAGCAACAGGAGGCATAGAGTCAAGAATGGTCTTGTAAGTGTTCTTGACAGACTCCTCATTGGTGATGTCCCTGTTGAAAAATTAGAAATCAAGTATCAAAATGCAGTTAGAAAGGGAAATTTTTGACTTACATAGGTAGAGCCTTGACAGTGGCATTGGCGTTCATAGCCTCCATCCATGCAGGATCAATCTTGGGATTACGCGAAGTGAGCACAATGTTGCGAGCACCACGCGAAATGAGCCAGCGTGTAAGGGATAGACCCAGGTCACCAGTGAGACCGGCCAACCAGTAAGTCTTGTCACCACGGAACTTGACAATATCCTCGGGGGTCTTGAGAGTGCTTGTTGCGAACTCCTGCTCAGGAGACATATCAAGAGTCTCGATCTTGAAGTGGGACTTGTCCTGCTGGTAGCTGGTGATGTCGGCCAGAGTCAGCTCCTCGACATGCTCAGTAGCGTCAATGTCGGAATGATCCTTGAAGAAAGTCTCAGCCTGCTTAAGCAGACCAAGAATACCCGCGGAGGACTCGAGGTCAGCCCGCTCACCCAAGAACTTCTCGGGAGACACACGACGAACCCAGGATGGGAGATGAGCCTCGAGGTGAGCACCGGACCGGGCCGACTCATGCTCACCTGTGAAGTAGGCGTAGGTAGACAGCTTAACTGGCAGAATGCCCTTGATCTTGCGGCGATGAGCAGCAGGGTGGACGAACTGGACCTGAACATCATTGCTCTGGCGCAGAGGGTCAGAGGTTGTCAGACCAACATTGATGTTGCGAGAGCGAGACAAGTCATTCAGAACAGTCGTCAGAGCATCGGTAGGCTCATGAACCAAGAGGGATGAGTTCTTAGGAGTCTGAGAGACCAGGTAATTACCAAGGAGGAAGTTTGTGGCAGCGACAAGGAGCTCCTGAGTCTGGTCCTCGGGAACATCAACACGATGAACCTGATCCTCAGGAATAGAGAGCTTCGTTTGAACGGTCTCGGTCAGAGCCAGAACAGTCTGGTCCTCACCAACGACCTTGCCGACAACCAGATGAACAGATCCAACAGAGGGGACGGTGAGGGCTGCCAAAGTTGTTCGGAGAGTTTCGATCTCCACAAGGTTGGTGCGCTCCTCGACTTCCCAGTGTGCCTTCTTGACTTGGTGGAGCTCAGTAATGCCCTTCTTGCTATCGAGCGAGAGGACATTGTCCTTGAGGGCGACCTTGCTGTGGACCTTGCGGCGGGAAGCGTTGTATTGCTGATCAATAACGTCGCAAGGAGCCATTCGTGGGATCCACTTCTCGCCGCCAACAGCGCGAATCTCACGCTCCAGAACCCAGCTGGTGACGTAGGGTTGAGACCAGTTCTTCCAGTTTTGTGAGACCACCTTTCTCAGGAGAGTGCTGGCGATGTACTTGGTGTCAACGGGCTCGTTTGTCGCGAAATCAAGGACCGAAATGCGAAGATCGGGCTTCTCGTGGACCAGAGCACGGGAGACACCGACCATCATGTTTGCGAATGCGTTATCACCGCTCACACCACGAGTCATCCAGAGAATGTTGAGTGCCTTCTCGGAAAGCAGCTGGATGGCGCTCCATCGCTCAGCGGTGAAGGGGTTGAAGATGTTGGTGTCGAGCTCCATAAAGCTGATCACAAGTTGCTTTGGCTCGAATTGCTCGGCCTTTAGATCCTCAACCTTGGCAACAACCTCAACCTCTGTGGTGAAGGGGCGGAGAAGCTCAAGAACCTCCTCCTGAATACGAGCAGTGGCTTCAGTCTGACCAGGAATAACAATCAGCTTGGGAACCTTGATAGAGCTCTCGTTGTCAGTGTTCAGAGGCTCTCTGATGAGTTGCATCTGGTTGTCAATAGCCTGGGTCAGGAAAAGGCTGTGGGGCACAGCAGAAAGGCCAGTCTCGGGAGTGGCAGTGTCAATGCCAGAGAAGCCAGCCTTCTTCAAAGCTGTATCCCAGTCCTTTTGAGCGAGCAGAGGCTGCTCAGCACGCTCATCGTTCTCTTCCTCGGTGACCCACCAAGATGGAGACAGACCACCGAAGAAAGAAGAGTGGACAACGCTAGGGTTAGTGGTCTCCAGAAGCACAAGGTAGCCACCAGCCTTGAGCAACTTGCGGGCATTAGCAAGAGTCTCATCAATGCTCTTTGCCGCGTGCAAGCCCTTGGAAGCGACGATGAGGTCGTAGCTTTGCTCATTGAAACCTTGCTCTCCAAGGTCCTGCTCCAAATCGAAGGCCTTGTAAACAAAGCGAGAGTCATGCTCCTTGAAGACTTCTTGAGCCTCCTCAAAGAGCTCATTGGTGAGATCAGTGTAAGTGTAAGAGCCGACATGGTAACCAACACGATTCAGGATGGCCTCAGTGGCAGCACCGGCACCGGCGTTGATCTCAAGGATATCCATCTGCTTAGCCTTGTGACCAAGCTGACCAACCAGATCTCCGAGGAAGTCGGTGTACTCAGACACACCATAAGTCTGGACGTTTTTCAGAGCGTTGGCATCACCAAAGACATCCTCAACAGAGGTCTCGCCACGAATGAGCGAGACGAGGTTTTCTCCGAGAGTCATCACAGTCTGGAAAGCCTCATCTTCCATAGCGTAGCTGTTTTTAAATTATTAGCAAAAAATTAATCGTAGGGGTGCTGATTAGTTATCATGACTTACTCGTTCAGCTGGCCCTCCAAGGTCTCCTTAGAGTCGCTCAGCCACTCGCTCTTGATGGTTGGGTGAGATCCCTCAGCAACAGCCTTGATAACGGAGGTAGCCCATGCAAGATACTTCTTGTTCTGAGGCTCCAGAGCCTCGACCTCCTCGGGCTTGATACTTTCATGGAGGTGCTTCATGTAAGAGAAGCAAACACGCTCGAAGAACTCAGCCTTCTCCACGTTCTCGGAGTCCTGCTCCCAGAACTTGTTGTAGGCACGAGTGGCATCGTGTTGCTCAGTGTCCCAGAAGATCTTAGAGAATTTCTGGCCATCATCCTTGGCAGTAATCTGAGTCACTGGAGTGACAGACAGACCTTCGATCTGCATAATGGCGTTGCCACTCTCATCGAAGACATCAATGTCACCGGCAATGTCCAGGGAGGATCGGTCTACCTCTACCGAAGCGTCGAAAGAAAGATCGGTGTCAACGCAGCTAGTCTTGCAGGTGGAGGGGTTGACCTTGATGGAGCGGATGATAGTAGGAACCATCAAAGTCCAGAGCTGGCCGTCACCAGGAGCTCCGATGGCACCGAACAGACCTTGGAATGCAACGTCCAGAGGGGCAGGGTGAACAATCAAGTTGGGCTTGTAGCCATCCTCAGCTGGAGTACGAATGGTACCAGAAGAGGTCATGGTTCGGCGGTTCATGTAGGTAACTGTCTTGAACATGCCGTCGTAGTTGTAGCCCAACTTGGCGAGGGAGTTGTAGAAGATCTCAGGGTCGACATCAGTCATCTTGTCGGCCTCAGATCGAGGCTCACGAGAGGGAAGGGTCTCGGAGGTACCAAGGCCAAGTGTCAGCTTAACACGAGCGCTGGCATGGGTTGCCAAAGGAGCATCCTTAGAGGGGACAGCAGAGCAGGTGTAATCGAAAGTAACAAGACCAGATGTGTCATCGTGGTGAATGTTGCTGAGGCTCACAACAATCTCAACACCGACTTGCTCGTCCATGAAACCAAGAGCACGGTGGATCTTCAGGTCCTCAAGCTCCACAAGCTCAATCTGCTCACCGAAATCATCCGCAAAGCCCTTACTTGCCTCAATGGCCATAGAGGCAAAACCAGCACCAGGGAAGATAGTCTGGCCCTGAATGGAGTGACCACGGACCCAAGGCATCTCAGATGGCTTCAAGAAGTTGCGCCAGCGCATCTCATTTTCACCACTGTCAATGCGGTTGCCCAGCAACTCATGAGGTGGGTTGGCACGCATGCGCATATGCTTCGACAGACGAGACTCGGCCCAGAACACCTGGTTGTGGTCCCAGGCATAAGCAGGGGTGGTGCGCAGGAACTTGGGCTTGTCAAGAGGGTCACTGGCAAAAGCACCATCAAGAGCTCCGTAGTTCAGCTCGGTGGAGCCAACATTGGCCCAGACGGCACCAATAGCGTCAGAGAAAGCTTCAACATCGTCCGACTTGCGACCGAGGACACCAGAGTAAGGAACCATGGTGCCAATGGCCTCTTCAATCACGAGACTAGCCGGTCCCTTGAGGGCGGGGTGAGGACCAACCTCCAAGGCCAGAGCAGGAGTGCCCTCAGCCTTGAGAGCGGCTTCAAGGGCCTGAGAGAACAGCACAGGCTGGAGCAGGTTGTCCCTCCAGTATGAGCCAGCAAGCTGCTCCTTCATGTCACCAGTGACCAGGTCACCTCCCAGAACCGAGGAGTACCACTTGCATGAGGGGTTAGGGTCGCAGGCCGTCACCTTGTTGCGGGCCATGGCGTCCATGTAAGGCTCGGAGCAAGGCTGCATGTGGTGGGAGTGGTAAGCAGTGTCAACCTTCAGCTGGCGCACAAACTTGCTCTCATCCTCGAAAATGAACTTGGCGCGCTCAATTGCTTTCTCATCACCAGAGACAGTGACACTGGAAGAAGAGTTGCTGGCAGCAACGTTGAAACGCCCGTGACGCTTCATGGTTGGCAGCTCGGCCAACTCTCTGGCATCATCCATGGATGTACCAACAGCCATCATTGAGCCAGAGATGTCACCAGGAGCTCCAGCCAGCTTACCATAGAGACCACGGTAGTACGCAATTCGAATAGCATCGCGAGCACTCAGGAAGCCAGCGGCATAAGCAGCGCCAATTTCACCTGAAGAGTGACCGACCACAATATCAAAGGTGACACCAGCTTGCTTGAGAAGTTCGATCAGAACAACTTGCACGGCAGCGCACAGAGGCTGTGAGTAGGTACCCTCCATAACACGGGACTCATCGGCAGCCTTGGCCAACTCTCCCTGCAGAGTCCAATCAGGGCGGTCCTGCTCAGGCAGTTCCTGAAGGGACTCATCCAGGGCCTTGATCAGGGATGCAGCAAAAGGAGAGGTCTCGATAAGCTTGTAGCCCATACGAGGCCACTGAGCACCCTGACCAGTGAACACACCCAAGATCTTGGTAGCCTTGTGGGAAGGACGAACACCAAGAGCGGTTCCATCGGCCTTCTTAGCGTCGATAGCAGCGTTAAGCTTGCTACGCAGAGTGTCCAAAGTGAGAGCAGAGACCGGGGCGCGAATGGGGAAAGCAGATCGGCGGGACAAAGTCCAAGCCAGGTCACGGATGTTGGTGTTCTCCACATCAACCTCGTCGAGGAAGGCAAGGTACTTCTCAATTTGAGTGTTCAGAGCCTTCTCAGAGTTGGCTGAGAACAGGAATGGCACAGGCGAGGTAGTACCGCGAGTGGCAACTTCAGTCACAGCCGCAGGTTCGTAAGATTCGAGGATGGCGTGGGCGTTGGCACCGCCGAATCCGAAACTGTTAACACTGGCACGCTTGGGGACGCCAGCAGGCAAAGTAGGCCAAGGTTGAGCAGACTTCACAATCTCGAGCTTGCCATAGTAGGGCTCGACATCGGGGTTGAGCTCGTCGAAGTGCATGTTAGGTGGGATGAATCCATGCTTCATGGCAAGGGATGCTCGGATCAGACCAGCTAAACCGGCAGTACCCTCGGTGTGTCCAATGATAGTCTTGATAGATCCAACGTACAGCTTATCATTAGGGTCTTCGCTGGCGTTCTCGCCGAAGAAAGCACGGTAAATGGCACCGGCCTCCTGGGGATCACCAGCCTTGGTACCAGTACCGTGGGCTTCGAAGTACTGGCAGCGGTCCTTCTCAAGAGATAGACCCGCCTTGGCGTAGGTTTGGCGAATAAGCTCAGCCTGAGCGACACTGCTGGGCATGGTGATTCCAGGAGTGCGACCGTCCTGGTTCACACCGGTCTCACGAATAACACAGTCGATGGTGTCACCGTCCGCGACAGCATCGCTCAAGCGCTTCAGGATAACAGCAGCAACACCCTCACCACGAGCGTAACCATCTGCCTTGTTGTCCCACATACGACTGCGGCCAGTGGGTGAAAGCATGCTAACATTGCTTTCGGCGACGTAGTTGGCTATTTTGACACAAATTGTTAGCAAGGTACGCATTTTGGCTGGGGCCAACCAAGCAATTAAAACTCACTGGGTCCAAAGATCAAGTTAGCTCCGGCCGCAACTGCGACGTTTGATGTTCCATTCCTGAGTGCTTCAACAGCCTGGTGTGTTGCGATCAGACTGGAGGAGCATGCAGTATCAATAGTCATGGAAGGACCGGTCCTAGAAGAACTGTGTAAGCTGCTGCGGACTGGAATGCATGGGATTGTCACTTGAGAAAGACTTACCAATTAAAGTAATAAGAAATTCGGTTAGATAGAATGCTAGAGGCAGTACCAGTAGCAGCATACTTGGGGATCGACTCCAAGTCATGGTATGTGATGTGCGCGTAATCGTTACACATAAGACCGACATAAACGGCGGTTTGAGTGCCAGATAGCTCCTCAATTTTATGCCCAGAGGCTTCCAGCGCCTCGTAAACGACCTCCATCAGGACCCGCTGTTGGGGGTCGATTCCATCCGCCTCGGAACCGGGGATGTTGAAGAACTGCGCGTCAAAGTGGCGCGTATCCTCCTCAATCAAATAGGAGTTCAGTACATTACTGGTTCCATGGTGACTTCCGTCCTTGTGGTAAAATCCGTCCGCATTGAAGCGGTCGATCTTGCTTCCCACATCGCGTGGTGTTTTCAAAAGCTCCCAGAGCTTGGAAGGAGAGGTCGAAGCGCCAGGAAATCGGCAGCCAGTACCGATGACAGCGATAGGCTCATTCACGTTAGACATTGCGAGTTATTATGCTAGGAATGCTTGGAATGCTAGGAAGGATGGAGAGTAATAGTGATCGATAGTCGAAGGAAAGTCTTGTAGAAGCGAAGTCGCTGGTAGAATGCAGCTGGGTGTAGAATAGAATGAAGAATAGAGTGTGGTAGTCAACCCAGACGTTTGTTGTATAATGAATAGCTTAACGTCGAGAGCTTAGATAGTTATATATCATAGTATGCCATGAGCTTCATAACTTACATGGATCTCTGACGAATCAGACACTATCTGCACGTCGCATATAGCCTGACTACAGGCACGACTAGCTTGTGGGGCCAAGATTCACAGGTACCCGCACGGCCCCCGCGCCCCCAAAGGACCCTCCTAACGAGCCCTAGAGCATTCCCCTATTCGGACCCCATTGGGGGCCTGTCGTGGCAAACCCCAAAGAAGTAAAGACTGGCCAATTTGGAGAAGCACCATTGGCGGACCATCGGGAACAATGACGATGATTCGGGAAGTTTAATGATTTAATTACTTTGAATATTATTTTTTGTCCCCGGGGCCAATTCTTCTAGAATAACTCCGTCCGTTGAGAGTGGAGTGTTTCATCTTATGCTTGGGGGCTACCCGGCCGCTTACTGGAGGATGAGTCGAGATTTTCGGCAACGCATCGGCCATTATTCGTCTTACATACATCATAGCCATCCTGCAGAAATTATGACCTACCCCCTCCTTCAATGCTTTTTGAAACAAGCTCCACGAAAAAAAAAAAAAGCCGCGCTTACTTTTTTAGAACGATGACTTACAGGCAAAGGAACTGGTCCCCTGCACCATTTGGCCCCGTGAGGGCAACAAGGTGCCCGCCGCTCTTATCAGGTTTCCTCAGCCCCGTGCGTCATAGTCAACTCTCCACGCCACATAAGCACTTTTCCTGATTGGATAGCAGTTGTAGATTTGCTAACTGCGCATGCAAATTGATCCTGCAGGCAAATAGGTTCGATGCTCATGATGATTCATCACATAGCCGTGCACATGCATGTGCCCAGTTGAGCACGGTCAGGCCTAACATGGTACTCAACATGAGTATTCGACGGAACAGCCAGTGCTGGGTTAAATTGATATTCTAATAATATGAAAAGCGAAATATCTTTTCTAGGATAGTACATAAATTTTGGAGAAGATGTAGTGCTGTATCTAGGTAGTAGTATCTCGAACTTGAAGCTTAAATGTTCGAAGGCTCTCATAGTAGGTACCTCCTACTAGGTACTACTGACTAGTAGTACTGTGGTACTCAAGCCTAGTACTACCTAGGTACCTAGTAGTAAAAGCTCAAGTGCTTGAACATTGAATTTGTTGAAGTAGGTACATAGTACCTACTAGTAGGTAGTGCTACGTAGAGTCCGTATATCCACATGCACCTGCCCAGGTGCATATCCATGTGGATATCCATGGATATATATATGTATAGTATATATTGTATCTTCAAGACATTGGATGTATCATTCAAACCTTGGAACATTTTGAATGTTCAAGCCTGAGTTGATGCCCTCGATGAACATTAAACATTTGAATTTGAGGACTTGAGTAGTATATGGTTAACCTTAGAGCCTTCAACTTCAAATATTCAAATTATAGGTACCACATGAACAAGTCTTAGAACTTCGTAGAAACTACTGTGAATATCTGTTCAAGTTAAGATGAAAGAGAATAATTATTGAATCTTTGAACTGACATAATACAATCAAAATAAGTTGAATACAAACTGAAAAGAAACGTTTACATCGCTGCAACAAATCAATTTGCTAAACGTATCCATAAAACATTGAAACCATTCCCACGAACGTTATCTAGGTAACTCTATTCTTTCTTTTTCCACAATGCAATCTTACAGCCGCTCTGGCAGCTCATAGTAACAGCTAAATGCTCCTTCCAGGGCAAAGGATCCCTAGACTCGATACGTCCAAAAGTTTGTAACATCCGGACAACGAGGTAACTCGTCTCAACAAGGGCGCTTTGTTGCCCCAGGCACAATCTGGGGCCGCCATTGAAGGGCTTGATTGGTGATATTAGCGCTAGACCTTTTAAAGTTTTATTTTGAAACTCCTAATGGGCAGGAGTGGCAAGAATGAAGTGGGATAGTGGAAACTCACAAGATAGCCCCATCCGGGTCGCAGGGGGTTCTTTTCATCCAACCAGCGCTCAGGGCGATAGACTTCGCTGTCACTGCCCCAGGTTTCGGGAAGACGGTGCAAAGCCCAGACCGAATAGAACATTCGAGCTCCCTTTGGAACAAACATGGGGGATTGCCCATCTGGCCCCCCGCCACGTGGAAGTGTGGTGTCTTTCAGTGCATAGCGTGCATTGATAGGCACTGGAGGGAAGAGACGGAGAGCTTTCATTGAGATATTAGTATAATGATTAATAAGAAGAATCCTTGAGGGGCTCTTACTTTCATTGAGAACAGCTTTAAGGTATGGCATCTCTTTCAGGGTCTTGTAATCGGGAATTTGACCACCAACCTGTGTGTTGATTTCTTGGTTGAGCTTTTCCCATGTGTCAGGGTTACGGGCCAGAAGATAGAAAACGCTGCTGAGCAGACCGGCTGTCGTATCTCTTGCCGCAAGAAGGATGTTTAATAATTCGTTTCTGATCTGAAGAGGATCGCTGGATTGAGTCGCAAGCTCTGCGAGTAGATTGTATCGACCAACTTTATTACCACCACTAAGTGCCTCATGAATGTATCTATCGGTGAATTGGTGTACGACATCACAAGCCTCTTTGAATTTGCGACCACCGACAAGGAATGCGAGCTTGCCGACTTCCTCGCGCTTGTGAAGAAAGGATGCGGCATAGTCGAATCCTTCAGAGAACTCCCGCGCACCTGAACCCGGTGCACTCCCTTGAGTGTGAACTGAGTGTCCCAGTAAGAAGTCTGTGGCACTGTCGATAGTCAGGTTAAAGAATAAAGGCTGCAAGTCCACTGTCACACCATCTTCGGTGGGAAGACACGAAATCAAAGCCTGGACATGTGTCTCAAATGTTTCCAGGTCAGAGACTTGGGAACGCGTGAATCCAGGACGAATCAAAGCCTGTTAAACCGTTAGAAATGTCTAATCGTTTGCTGTTTGGGATTTCACAAGCAGACACATACCCGAGAATGCTGCCACGAAGGTCCGTCGGTAGTGAAAATGCCTTTGCCCAATAAAGGTCCCCATGCAAGCTCCCTGGGACCGATACCAAAATCAGTGAAGTTTGTCGCAAGGATGTGTTTAATACACTCGGGGTCACATGTTGTAATGACCTCGTGCCCCAAGATGATAATAGTATGGGTACGGCCAAATTTCAGGGCTCTGTTAAATGATTCTGGCAGTGCGACATGATCGTCTCGCGCTTGCTTCATCAATCTGTATGCCCGTAAACCGATAATCCGTTCGCTCTGGGGACTACGGACAGGCGGCTGGCAGTTATGAGCCTTTTTGAAAGCTCTAACCTCTAAATATCGACGAATTCGAGCGCATACTAGCAGAAATACTGCACTGGCAATAATGTAAGAAATATGCATGTTGCTATTTTGCTGCAATCACCGCGCTTCTTTGCCTTGGTTCGTGGATATGATCGATTCGATAAAATCAAGTGCGCGAAAAAAGATGTGGAATACTGATTTTGCTATGTTGAGACGGAAGTGACAAGATTCTGAATTGGGGTGCCTCGCGCAATAATCCTCAAGCCCCTGTAGAATCAGACCATACGCGCAATTCAGTTGACAGTGTGAGGAGCAGGCGACCAGGCTAGGCTCATGCAGCTAGTGGTTCGCTATTCAGAAGATTTCCTAAAGAGGATATTGATATTCTAAGTAAGGAAATGCGCTAAAATCGCCCCCGCAACTCAAGGTTCTCGGGTGAGGGCCAAAACATCACTTCTGGATTAGCATCTGATTGCTCCAAATTATTCACGTGGTCCCGGAGTTTCCTTTATGCTGATTATGATTACATGCTTGTGGATTCGTTAAGATCTGCACGCGAGCCTAACCGCCGCTAGAATGGCTGGAGAGCCGAGGCAGGGGCTACAATGCTTGGCCGAACCCACTTCACAGCATAACAACCAGCCCCCACTGGGCGAGACTGTATGCTGAAATCACTGAAGAATCAAGCCCCCACTGACGCCATAAGCCAATCTGACACAAGCATAAGCTCACCCTTGACGAATCCTAATCCAACGCAACACCCATAATAAGCCCCCACTGACGCAGGAAATGGCCGAAAAAAATATTTTCAAAAATCAAAAATAAGAAAGCTACAACGAACTGACTCTCAAGGTTGAAACAAGCCCCCATAAGCCCTAGAGGCCCCTGTGAGCCCCCAAAAACCAAATTTCTACGTCATTAACGATTGCAGGGGGTTGGGGGCTGCCAATTAACCAATAATGATACGTTCTCGGGGGCTTCTGATGAGAATATATCTGTAGCACTCATGGACTTTGTGTTGCTCTTCAAGAATACATGTTTATAACCTGGGAAATAATCGCCAACTCAAATTATCCCGGAGGAAAGATCTCATAAAGCCCATATTTCAGCAGATCTTCTCACGTCGTTCCTTCGTTCAGTTTTACACCTATTCACGAATTGTCAAATATTAAACAAAAATGCCTGGTATCTCGACTTTGCCTCAGCAGATGAAGGCCCTCATCGCTGGTGAGGATCTTGGATATGAGGTTTCAGACTCGTTACCGATTCCAACCCTCCTGGACCATGAGGTCCTCGTCAAGGTTGAGAGGATAGGATTGAATCCTGTCGATACCAAGCTTATGGGTTCTGAGTTCGTTACTCCTGGTCTTATCTGGGGCTTCGACTGCGCTGGCCGTGTCGTTGCCATTGGTAAGGATGGTCACCGAAACCTGAAGGTCGGAGACCGTGTATGTGGTAGTGCTAGTGGAAGTAAGATTCCACCGTTTTTTTTTTTTTTTCTTTTCAGCAGAACAAGAAACTCAGCTGACAATAATCCTCCAGTGAACAAATTTAAGCCTGAAGGCGGTGCCTTCGCTGAATATATCAAACTTGATAATGTTTTGGCCTTGAAGGTACCAGAGCATATGACTATGGAGGAGGCTGCTACTCTAGGAACTGCTCTTGCTTCGGCTTGTATGTCTATGTTCTGGGCTATGCCCTGGTCCCTTGACCTTCTGGATGGAATCAAGCCAGAGGAGGGTCTCTCTCCTGTTCTCGTCTATGGTGGTAGTACCGCGACCGGTACCATGATCATGCAATTCCTCAAATAGTAGGTCCATTTCATTTTGTCAACATCCGCCCATCAGAGAAACGAGATTTTAACGGACTTTCAGCTGTGGATTCCCCATTATCACCACTTGCTCGCCCCACAACTTCGATCTGGTCAAGTCTTACGGTGCAGACTACGTATACGACTACAAGTCTGAGAACTGCGCTCAGAAGATTCGTGAAGACAACGGAAACTGCCTTGAATGGGTTATTGACTGTATCTCCGAGGATCACTCCATGCGTTTCTGCTATGCTGCCATGGGCCGTGCCGGTGGCCACTATGTTGCGCTGAACCCTATCAATGATGTTTTGGCTTCCAAGCGTAAGGTTATTACGCCGGACTGGATTCTGGCTACCCGTATTGCTGGTGACCCTTGCGCCTGGCCCGCTCCATTCAAGTGCGAGCCCGAGCCTCGTCTGCGTGAACTTTGCGACCCTTGGTTTGACCGTCTCCAGCACATGCTTGACACCGGTGCTATCAAGCCCCACCCACTGCAGCTGGAGCCCAATGGATTGGCTGGTGTGAAGGAGGGTGTACAGAAGCTTCGTCGTGGTGAGATCTCTGGTACCAAGCTGGTCTACTCGGTCCCATAAATCGTTAGTATTTTTCTTCAAGTTTTTGTCACGGGCGCATGATACATGGAATCTCTGCAGGGTATTTGATTGCCTAAACAAGTAATGTTGCTTTGAATACCACTTATAGAAAACTCAAACATATGTACCATTATTCCTTAGTATATGCAGGTCAGGCTAGATAGGAATATCATTCATGTTTTGAATCGCATTGATTTTTCAGATCATGGCTCTATCATGATATTCTCCCGTGTACATACCCATGTGCACATTTGTCACATGAACTTCAAGTTGAAGGAGTTTCTCCCGTTTAATAAACACAAGCTGCTGAGTGCTAGTCCACAATAACTGATAAGCTTTGCTTCTTAAGAGATACGACATCATTTGATTAATCTCCTAACTACAGGAAGGAACTTCCATACAGCGAGTGAGCTGCAGAGTTGGTGTATGTATTGGCATTTTTATCCAACCTTAGAAGACATTCTATGCGAGGAGCTCTGGAGGCATATACACTCATATGTATGCTGAAATCACATAGCAGACAATAGTAGTCCTCGGCACAATTAAAATAAGGAAATGGTATCGTGGCAAGTCAGACGTCGCCCTGGTGGCAACGCGAACCATTTTGTTGGCTGAGAATCTTATTTAGGAAAGCAGATCCTGAAACGATGACCGGTTTGGTCTGACTTTCGTATTTCGTTTAAATCGCATGGAGCTCCCCACCTTCTCCAAACGGTTTAGATAATTCTATTTGCATGCAGGCAAATTAACCCCAGATTGTGGCCAGGGTACCGCATTATGTAAGGTTCATCAGGCAATTCAGGCCTTTCCCTCACCTTCCAATTATGTGATCGACACCGGGGTTTACTAAAATCGGCCGGATGTGGCTAATTTACCGTGATAAAAAATCGGCAATTAAACGAATAGGGAAAAGATCAGCTGTAATTGATCTTATAGCTCTTGAGATTGCATCGAGCTTTCCCAATACGGCAAGGCCCATTGAGAGGCATTGAAACTTGTTGTCTGATTATTCTAACTGATGTCCTTTGCTGCATAAAGAAACATTGCCAGATTATACCACCTTGTGGGCTGACTGATTTGCATATTTGCTTCAGGAAATACGCAAACGACGTCTGCCTTTCCCCATATGGAAACGAGATTGAAACAACTCGAGAATCGGTGGCTCGAAGACCTCTTCGCATCTCAGTCAAACACGACGATGTATTGCTTTATTAACCGGGCGTTGGGATGCCACTCGGATAGAGATTTCAATTCATCGCATTCTCATTGAGTATTCCCAGCTGGCTGGACTCTTTTACTAAGGTTAATCCTTTTGACTATTTGACTATCAACAGTCGATCTCTTATAACAATCTTTGCTTAATTCGTATTTCTCTTTTACGACTCTGCTTATATTCTCCTGTCCTCAAAACAAGCGCAACAATGGCGCCTATTGTCTGGAAACTTATCCAGGTTGCTATTGTCGCAGCGACCTATGGTATAGCTCGTTATGGACCAGATGTGGGGTTCACAGCACGAGCTGGCTGGTTCGGATGTTTCTCTATCTTGGAAAGTATCGCTCTATTTGGATACTTTGTTTATGCGAGAATCATCTGGCCTCTCTACCTCACCCCTCTCCTCAAGCTCCCACAAGTAAAGGTAATAAAACTCATCCCTAAAGGTCAACATCTATGCATACTGACTGGATAAATCAATATAGGGAGGCAGCTGGTTAAATGGACACTTCCGAGATATTTTTATGAATGGTACAGGCGAGTGTGAGAGAAGATGGTGAGTACCTGTCACCTTGATTCAAATCCTGATTGCGCTCAGGAAGAAACCGTTCATTTGCTAACAAACCCCCGCTATTCAGGATGTACCAAGTACCGAACGATGGCTTTGTCTACTACCGGAGCCTGCTGAACATGCAACGAGTTATTGTCACATCTCCTCAAGCGGTCCAACACATCGCTATGCACACCGATGACTTCAAGAAGCCATCACCAGCAAAGGCCATTGCCGGAAAGGTCCTGGGAGAAGGTCTCGTTTTAGCGGAGCTCGACAAGCACCGACACCAACGTCGAGTTTTCATGCCCATTTTCGCTCCTCAGCACATTCGCGAGATGTTCCCCATCTTCTGGGGCAAGACCCGTGAAGTAACCCAGAAGCTCACGCAGCATGTTATGGAATCTCAAACAGTCCCCTGGTCTAAGAGCAACGGTGCAGTCTTCGAAATTGGCAACTGGTCGTCTCGCGCTGCTCTTGATATCATCGGTATGGCGACTCTTGGCGCGGACTTTGGCTCAATCCAGGACGAGGATGCACCTATGGCGACCGCTTATCGGCAATCTATCGAACCATCCCGTGGTCATGTCGCTCATGCTATGCTGAAGGTATTCATCCCTGAATGGTACGTTGACATGCTGCCCGACAAGTGGAACTCTGCCCAGGATGACGCCGTACCTGTTATTCGTGGCGAGTTTCGCCGTCTACTGCGTGAGCGACGCGCAAAGGAGGCCGAGAAGACAAACAATGGTAAAGATCTACTGAGTTTGTGCTGCAAATACGCAGAAACTGCGAACGCCGATGAGGAAGACACTATCGACCAGATGGCAACTTTCCTTGCAGCTGGTCACGAAACCATCTCGGTTGGAATCACGTGGTCCATTTACATGCTTTGTTTGCACCCTGAATGGCAACCTATACTCCGCGAGGAAGCTCGTCGCATCTTCCCTGACCCCAACGCAAACGATGAGAAGGACGCTACATCCGTTACACATGCCGACCTTGAGAACATGCCTATGATGCAAGCCTTCACACACGAGGTGCTCCGCTGGTTACCTCCAATTCCACAAAACATGCGCGAGCCTCTTCGTGATGTTGTCATCGACGGAGTTTTCATCCCTAAGGGCACCTGGATCGTCGTCCCCTTCAAGGGTCTTCAGCGTGACACTCGATTCTGGGGACCTGATGCAGGTGTATTCAACCCTCACCGGTGGCTCAACCCCGATGGCAGCTTCAAGCCCAGTGGTGGATGCACCAACAAGTATACCAACCTTTCATTCTTCCAGGGCAGTCGTAGCTGTGTTGCACAGGGTTTCTCCAAGGCCGAGATGGCATGCATTGTCGGCGCTTGGGTTGGTCGCTTCAACTTTGAGCTAGTTGATCCCGAGCTTCATGATGAGGAGAAGATGCCCATCACCCTTGGTAGCTTGTCTTCACGACCTCTACACGGTCTTGATGTCAAGTGGACCCTTGTAGATGGCTGGTAAATATCTGCTATGCATTCATTAGCGATTTAAGTTCTGGGTTTGGCGTTGGTATTCTATTCAGGGATCGTAATTTAGACATTATTCATTTCATAGTTAAAATAGTATGAATTCATGCATATCATGACGTCTTGAAGGTTATTCTGTAGCATTTCCGAGTTTCGTAAGATCCGTCCCATTTATCATCGAATGTATGATAGTCATTATCCGTGGTTTCAAATATACCTAGCACTCCTTGAGGGAGGAGCCTTAAGCAAGTGGGTAGAGTGCAGTACCGTGGACCAGACGGAGAATTGCCTCTATTCTTTTGACCATCACACGCATTCCCAGGATCAATGGACAACGTTTACCGCACGCACAAGAATGATCCTGGTTTCGGCTGGCAGCTTTAAGACGTACGAAGAGCTCACGCAGGGAACATGTCTGGAAGGGCGTCAAAGATGGCCAGAGATCATTGTTGCTCAGAACAGCGAAGAACTCCGAGATTCTGGTATCGGCAGTACAGTATCTTTGGTGGAGGGTAATGCCCCCACAGTGCTGACACTCCTTGGTGTCAATTTGGAGAGTCCTATTGCAACCCATGCATAGCCACCCTTCCATCGTGTAACTTCTCTGGTCAGCTCTCAGATGACTCTCAACAGATTGCAGTTCATTGTGCACGCGGTCATTCAGATCACGAATCCTATCACTCAAATCATCTAGCTGATGTTAAAGGTCGTTTTGGTTGTCAGTTAAGGGAATACTTACGTTCAATGACTTCTGGCATCATATTCAATACTTCCACCTCTCTCCAATCAGTTGCAAAATTGGGCGTTAGGTTCTTCTGTGCCTCGCAAAAATATATGCGGAAATAATCTGATGCGCGAAGATAATGAGAGGCGAGGAGAAGTAGTCCGTATTCCTTGGATGTTGGTTTATACCCGCTGGCACATTCGATTAGGGAGATTGGTTCGAACTCACCGAACCAATAGTCTGTCCAACCTGTAAGTGGCCTGGCACAGTCATATTTATCGCAATGGACAGCCAGGAAAGCGAGTCGCTGTTTATCCACTTTTAGTAGGTCCTGGTGGTCCTGGTGATGGAGAATAGCGAGCAGGATACTCATTGTTGCAGGATCATCCTCATGCAAAGTAATCTCCGGCTGTTTCTGATTCATCAGCTGATTTCCCTCGCTAAAGTTCGGCCCAAATAGTTTCTTGAAGACCGGGGAGGCCAGGCTAAGCACCTTTGACGAAACGAGAAAGCGCTGTGACACAGTTGATCCTTGGCCTTTCACGAGTAGGATGACATCTCCATCTGGGTCAATATTTTCAACGTCTGAGCAATGGTCAGGAATGACCGAGTCGAGCATCTTCTTTTGGTCGTGTTGGGTAGTCATTTTTGAAAAGAGACTTGAGTTGACGCGACTTGGGGCAAGGCAACTGAGGTATGTTGGAGGACACGTAGAGTCCAGTCAATTGATTGTTTACTGTTTGCTTGCCTGGCCAATTCAATGTTATTTACGCAAAGTTCAGCGTGGCAGAATGTGGGATAGGCGTGCGGTGGCCTAGGGAGAGCAAAGGCGCCACTCCTTGGACATAATGAAACATCAACTGAACCTTGAATGTTCGTCGCACGTGCAAATTAAGTCCTCACTGCCTAGCCGCGATAAGATAGGCGGTAAATCCCGCCTTGATCTGTTGGATTTTGTGCTTAGCTGCCGCCCAATCGCGGCTGCCTCTAGTAGTCTGAATTCTTGACGGGATAATAAGTATCAATAGCGTCTCCTGTAAACGTCGTCGGTGAGGATAGGCCCGGGGTAGTTGACTTGGGCCTCTAAAGGTGAGAATTTGATCAAAATTTATATCAAAATGGTTTCAAATTGATGGGATTTGATTCCGCTAAATCTTTTCACATAGGTATAAATGCTAAGGGCTCTCATAGCCTTGTAGACATGGAAAAGACTCATGTGCAGGGGAAGAGGTGAAGTGAGGCTATCGCAAGTTCGACATAGCGGTCACATGACCATCATCTCAACGGATACGATTGAATATTTTACTATCCGAAAGTTCAACTAGTTCAACTAGTTCAACTTCCAAGGTTGATATTGTAAACATAGTAGAATATGTGGATTGACTTCGATATAAACTCTACAAAATAGGGTTTAGTTCTGAAAGATCCAAGCATAAGGAAGCATTTTTAATAAGAACATTGAACCTTTATCATTTGAAGCTTATCATATTACACTGGCATATTCTCTATATTATAATATTCAAGTTCAGGCATATTTATTTTGATGATTACAAAATGTTCTTCAACATCGACAGCCTCAACCCTCTACATTACAGCCCCGAAGCATTCGACTTGGTTATGATAGTAATTTACTAGGTAGTACGCATTGAAGGTTCCTGCCGGGCTAGAATCTGGCAAATAACGCACCACATGTGCAAACTATCCACTCGCATATTGAGTCTGGCACCTGGAGTAGCCGCGATACGTCGTAACCCCTACCTCAACACTACAAAGTTATCAAAATAGCCACATGTGCACCCCAAGAAATTACCACCACAGCAACTCTTGAAAATATTTTGTTATAATTATTTCAAGGAGCAAATATATAACACGTCAAGACTCTATACTATCTTCTACCTTGCGCCATTCAAATATACTAACTGTTCAACCACCTCAACATTGGTACTCTCGTTCCCCAGTGCTCCCAAGGTTGCTTTGAATGACCTCGGTCAACATACGCCCATTTCCACTCTTGAGT
This sequence comes from Talaromyces sp. PF30-5, assembly GCA_023626375.1. Taxonomy (NCBI): domain Eukaryota; kingdom Fungi; phylum Ascomycota; class Eurotiomycetes; order Eurotiales; family Trichocomaceae; genus Talaromyces; species Talaromyces sp. PF30-5. The sequence goes on along the minus strand of JAMAGU010000009.1, from coordinate 264,912 downwards.
CGTCTTGTATTGTCAGTTTCAATACAGTATCATGGATTCGCAGAGAAAAATTGAATAAGACGATGATTGAGGGCAAGGGGGAAATCAACCAAAGACATATCAAAGTACTATCGTTCCAAGGTTGTAGTCCATTCTGCTTGGTAGGTACCAATCATTGTGTCCCACATCACAACCAATTGGAAGCACTTGAGGTCTTTGGAGATTGCACATGTGTATTTAATGACCCAACTGGAGTTTTTAAGACACTATGCACCACTGGCAGACATATCCCAGGGTGTCAAGCCTCACCGACGCTTCCAAGATTGCTTTCTGCCTTTTCCTCTCCTTAGATAGATCCAAAGGAGGTTTACCCTTCGTTGATAACCCAAATGTCCGTTATTTCCCTCCATTGGCAGCTACTAGTAGGCAATTGGGATACCTTTGGCAGAAATGGAAGTTCCAAATGGGGATAGGAAGTCCATAATGGTACTCCAGCCTTTGCTTTCCCTTTACAGTGAGTTCCATTTGAAGAAAGCTTATGTAAATGTTGAAAGTCGTTTTCATGTAGTACTTTGGAAAGATCTCTAAAATAGCCAACTCTATGAATATAGACAGAGTTCTTCAATAAACAAGCTAATACAATCTTTGAGCCAAACATACATGTGTGTTTGAGGCTTGTTCAGTACTACATAGCACCTGTAATATTTCTGATGCAGAGGAAAGAATACGACGAAATAGACATTTCAAGTTGAATGTGAATGTGGAAAGCAATTTGAACTCCAATTGTGCAATCTAGCATAAGTAAACCAAAGTTTATGACTCGTAAAAGAAAATGAACGCCATCCTTGAAGCCTTCCTGTATGATCCATATTTCAGATGACCTGCATCTTTGTCCTTGATGATAATAAAATTCGTACAAATATCCTTCGCTTCTATTTCCAGCATTTAAGCACTGGTGGCCACTGACAATTGCCTGAAGATTCCAGCAATGTGATTTGTCACAGCAGGTGTCCTGGGTAGATCATGGCCACCCTGATGGTCATGGAATGATTGCAAGTCTGGGTTGAAAAGGTTGGCTAGTTGCACTCCAGATGGGAAGATAGGGTCTTTAGCGCCGACAATGTGCGCACTAGGAATGTTGATCAAGGAATCTTGAGGCAGGAAGTTGAAATCCAGACCATAGCAGTTGGATGGGGGTGGGATCTTCTTAGCATTGTGCAAAAGTCCCTTCTTATCGTCCCAAAGGCCTCCTACAGGCTTCACAGTGGCCCTTGAAATTGAGGCCATGCTATCTTGCTTCGCCTTGACGACTGACTCGCACTTGTATTTTGTGCGGCGGGCTTGATCGGAAACGGGCATACCGTTTTCCTCGAGTAGAGCATACTCAATGCTTCCGTTCATGAAAACAACGCACTTGGGTGCGCAGCGGAGACGGCGCTCGTGGCCCTCACGGGTGTCGTCCATCATCATGGTGATAACTGGGACTGCACCCTTTGAGAATGTGCAAATGCAGTCGTAAGGACCGTTTTTCTCAATGTATCGGGTGAGCCAGTCGGCACTCTCACGAAGCCCCTCAAGATCGGGTGTCTTGAACCATGTGTAAGCAGTTGGGATGAGGTGTCCCATTCCCTTTGGTGGCGGGCAAGAAACAGGTCCATCGATGAAGTCAAAGGTGTAAGCATTGCCCAGCTTCCCCATAATTGGCACTGTTGAATAATTGTTAGATCTTGCATCTTGATAGAGGATCAAAGGAATACTCACTCATCTGCGCCTTGAATATGGTGGCGCTGGTAGCATGGCCGTGAAGCATAAGAACACGCATTGTGAATGTGAGAAATGAAAAACTTCTAAGATGTATGAAGGTTCAATGATTAGAAGAAAAGCGTGATGGATTTCTCAATTTGCCTTCCAGAAAACAGGCCTTTTTGTACCTTTTCTATCTCGAGGGGGTCTCATCGCATGGCTCGCCATCTTGATCAATCTCCACTTTCCCATGTAGGGAAAATGAACTCCATAGGTCAATGTTGGAACAACAGTAATATCTCTTCAACTCGACCCAATGATTAGCAACTATGTTTTTGCCTCTATGATCGCCCGGGCGCGATTCATAGTGAGACGAAGAGTATAACAGCCTCACGCTAGTCCTATTTCGGCAAGATGTGGAGAGTTGACACGAGGTTCTAGCGCTCCACCAGATCGTAGAATATTCTTGTTGGCTTCTTCTCCAGATTTGCCTGGCAAAGAGCTTATTCTTGCCACAATCGAGTTTCATCAATTTTTCCTTGCTAACCCAAGTCGGAATGGAGAGCGATCGGGCGCGGCTTTGCCCTGCGGCCAGGTGTATACAGATTACTGCTTTGGGATGAGGAGGTTTTGGATAGCCTCATTTGGAAATCAGTTTTAAAATGACCCAGCAATCGAGCGGTGGAGAACTTAGGCCTAGCTTGTTTCGGATTTTATCTTCGGCCACATTGACTATTTGTCAATGAAAATCAACACACGTCATCTTCTGCAGCCCCGTGGGGGCTATCCTCGCTTTGACAGAGGGTCTTTTTACTTTTAATGTTATTCCATTTTCTAATTTTCATTATGTATTTACCTTTTTGCGTTTTGTCAGATTGTCGAGTATCCATTTGAACAATCATTCAAAATCACCTCAGCAGGAGTGGGGTGTTTATGCTTATAAGATTTATTTTTGAGCCTAATATTAAAGCCTACCAAAGCAGACCAGAAGATCCAGGACCATAGTACTAGTATGACGTAGTTTCTCGAGATACGGTGGACTTGAAAAACTATGCAGATAGGAGTGGTGATCTATAGTGTGATTTTGCAATCATATTTTAGCGTCATTCTTCACACTGAGGATAATCCTTTCAGATCAGCTGGAAGAATGTTTTTTTTTTTTTTCTTTTTTTCTTTCGGCTTAAAAGCCTTCCACTCTTTCGTACATAGATGTGTTTCATGCTGGAACTGATCGTCGATGATCCACAATGGCGAGGAATTCGTGCAAGTCATAATGAGCCCACCAAAACTCCGAGCACGGGATGTAAGATCGAAGAATGAATAACCAGCAAGCACTCTGGTCCATTCAGAGTGGCCATCTGGGATCGGGCGTTGCTGTTTCTAATGCTACATATGAGACTGGAAAGCGTGGCGAGGAAGGAAGCCACCTTGAGCGCTCGACCGCATGCATATTCGGGCATATTGGAGTTGAATGGACCCTGCTCATGCGGGCATATTAGGGATTAAGGTTCAGACTTCCTGGAGGCCTTAGTCTTCTCACATTCTCTTACGGCCATGTCGCTAAAGTTACCTCTCCACAGTGAGATCGTAAAATGCGTTCGTCTATATGACGGTGCGACGGATGAAAGAGTTTTCTATCCTTGTACTCCAAGCCCAGGGATTTAGTAGGACGTAGATCTCATTTCAAAGCCCGACCACTTGTTGAAGGACAAACAGAATGCCACCGAAGAGAATGAGATTAGAAATAGTGGGGCTGCTGACAGGGATTAAACTGGGGGCTCAAGCCCACTGAGAGCACCCCTTAAACGACCGAGTTTCCCCGATGAGGTCATAGCATCCAATAGTAAAAGGATCTGTACACTGCATCATGCAGAATCCTGACGTGGCGATCGCAAACAGCTCCTTCATCTGAGAACCCCCAAAGGGTGGCGACCAAGTCTGCAATGGATGGAATATCTTAAAGGCATGAAGGCACATCCATGTGAATCAGAGGAGATATTCCGTATTTCGAGTTTGCTACCGTCGTTTGATTAGGTTATTGCCGAAGCTATGAATAGAACCACGAGTGATGAAACAAGACGTAACTTGAGGTGTGGAGCACCTGATTATTGCCGACGGCGTAGTGGTAGTAGCGTTAGCACCCTAAGCGAAAGCTCACTCATTGGTCCAACCAGCGGGGGTTAGTGGAGATGACGTTTTTAAGGGAGGGGCCGTTCATCCATCTGCTATCCTATCGTCATCTTTCAGCCTTAAGTCTAATTGTAATCTGCGCTGTTCTGCATGGCCGATTTCGGGGGTCATACCTATTACGGTCATTCCCTGCGAAAATGCCTGCAATCCCTCAATCCTTCATACATCATGAGAGCAGGCATCGCTATACCCCGCTCACCATGCAATAATTGCGTAAGTCTGATTAGAATGAGCTGGCAAAAAAACCATGGCAAAGCAACTCCTAGTGTTGGAAATGAAGCGAGCACAAGAAAAAAGACAAAACCTTGGGAAAAAAAAAATAAGGTTACGGTTACCTAGTGGCGTGTATTGTGGTGCTCAGAGCTCAGGCCCCGGGGTATGAACTAATAATTGGTGAATCCGATCGAGCAGTTAAACTCTCGTTTCTCAATATTGTACTAGATGTAATATTCGGTGTCTTTTGGATCAATATTATGATTGTATCTCTTAATTATACATCGAAAAGAATGGAAAAGAACATGTAGTCATAATCTTGTTTCATATTTCAAAGGTTTATGTAGTAAAAGCAGCCAAAGAAGTAGAATAGCACTCGCTGAAGTAACAAACATTTTCGCTGCATTAATCGCTAACGACATGATGATGTGGTGATGGTACAGGCGTGGTAGATTCGGCCTCGGTCCACTCCGCCAGATAAGCTGAATTATTCACCCCGCCAGCAGAGATTGTTCAGTCCGGTGAAGAGCCAACCTAAAGAGCCGCCTATCCACAATGCAAGGGGCCTAGAGTGCCACATAACTCGACACAACCAGGCATTAACCGAACGTTCAAATTATCCTCGTCCCATCTTAACCAAGGGGTGCGCGAGGATCTGCGCCCCGTTCAAGCATTAACCGCACAGCCTGGCCAGATTCCTGCATAACGGCCTGATGTAAGGAGGTTCTTCCCGCGCTGTCTGGAATGCGAACCATTGCTTGACCCTGGTTGTCGTCTAGAAGCAGACGCACAACATCCGAATGACCCTTTAATACAGCCAGATGTAGTGCAGTACGTCCATCCGCGTCTTGTAACAGGGCATTCGACCCAGCACGAAGTAGCTCAGGAATCAATTCAATGTGGCCTTCAGAAGCAGCGATGTGGAGAGGTGTTTGACCTTCGTGGTTGAGGAGGTCTACATCTTCGGGGCAGACAGAGAGAAGAAGGTGGATGATGGAGAGCTTGCCGAAATGGGCGGCGAGGTGAATGGCGCTGAATCCGCTTAGGCCAGACACGCTCAGACGGGGGTCCGCCGAAATAGAGGGATCGAGGCCATCCATGCTATCGCTAAGCATTCCTGCGACTTGGCTGTCCATGAAACCTGGGTCCATTCCCATGGGGAAAGTGTGCGAATCCATTGATTGAGGAGTAGAAAAGAGGCTTTCGTCAGACATGAAGAGATTTTGAACCATAGCATCGTCGGTTGGGGCACCGAAGTCAAGAAATTCTGTATTCATTTTCCAGTTGGGCATATCTGGCATATCTTGAGGTTGACTGCATGGACTTAAGTAACCGGTCATGTTTGCCGCCTGCGGCTGTTTGGGTTGTGGCATATGCGATTTCATTGATGGGTTTTTGTTGGCCGAGACATCGGGAGATGCGGATATTGTCCGTGCATTTGTGTGAAGAGAAGGTGAGATAGTACGGGGCTGAGTCCAGACCAGCTCGTTGGGCGCGCGGCGCCGTCTCTTGGTACCCTCAGGGAACTGTCCAGTTGAACGAGCAGCTATGACGTGGGTTAGTCTAAGGCTTCGGACCCTTTACATGACAACAGGATAGCGAAGCATGACTCGACATACCAGAAGACATTGTATAAGAAAGATACTTTTCACTCGAGCGCTGAACGAATGTAGTCGTGAATTAAGTCTATAGTAGTCGTGATACCGTGAACGCACAGCGTGGGGGTATCTATCCTTTCAAATGCAGACCGTACAAATGCAGGATGAGGCTGGTATTTAATAGCAATACCTTAAAGCACTGAGTGGGGTATCGATCCTGACACAAATAAGAGAATTATGGTGTATGCAGGCTGCGGCAGTTATTTAATATAACTATACCGCATCAGCAACGGCCGACGTCGAACCTAGCGCAGAAAGGCATCAGACCAGTGAAACAGAGTGGCCCCGTGGCAAATGCGTATTCTACAGTGTCCGTATCAAGTGGAGCTCGATTAAACCGACGTGCTTCAGACACACCAAACCTGGTTGGAAGAGCTCCGGATAGATCTCTTTTTTCTTAGAAGCGGCGGTTTCGTCACTACTGGAATTGTGCGTTTGCGCCCCATACCCTAATGCGCCCCCAAGCCGAAAAGGGATAAACGCGATAACAGGTGTCTATTAAGAGAGAGGGCACAGGCCGCGAGAGTGGGCTGGTCGAATCCTTCTCTGCAAGAAATGCTTGGGCAGACGGCGGAAAGTGCAGAATGATCATTCATCGTGATCATAAAAGTGGGACGCTCGTCCGGGGCTAGTTCCCTCTGGGGGGGATTTGGCCCCGGGGCCATTTCACTGTAGACGGTCGGCGGCGGACAACAAGAACTATCTCTCCCCGTGTTGGAAAACTAGCTTACGGATCTACAGCACTAACAGAGATGAGGTAATATGCCTTACTTAAAATTCAGGCAGGTTTGTTGGTGGTCCCACGTAGGCCCACGCAAGGTCAGCCTATTCCAAGGTTGTGTCATCTTTTCCCTGCAGAAAAAATAAGCATTCATTGAATGGTTCCGAGCCGCTCTGATACTTACTGTGGAGCACCCCCTGAACCCACCGACCCCTGGAAAGCCCAGAAACTATATCGGGACTAGCATGGCATCCTGCTTTCCGCTTTGGAAAATAGAGTCAGCACTAGCCACTCATCAGTGGAGGAGGTGAGAAATAAGACCGGTGGCAACGGCCCTACCAATAATGTAAGCAGTCTCTCCAGTTTCATCAATCGCCAAAAAAAGATGTAAGTGGGGCATTCCACCGTTCGTCACAGATTTTGAAACAAAAGAAAATTCTGTGATGGTTCCATAGCGCAAGGGACCAGATTTCTTTGTTGCAGAAGTTGTAGATCAAGCTTCGAACCTTGCAGATCACAGCTTAACCCCGAAAATACGGGGAAGGATGTGCAGGATGAAGGGCAACAGGGCGAAAGAACGGTCTCCCCGATGTTTCCAATCTGATTGCCCTAGATTATCGGGTAGACCGACTGGTCCTCGGGCGTCAGCATCTGCATGCACTATGTATACGCCCTTTGCCGCGGCATGGTCTGACTAGCCTGTTGTCCCGAGCTTGACTTGGAGGACTGATTGCAACTTGATTGGCAGGAGAATTTGTGTCGCATCCGAGATATTCAGCCCGAAGCATCTGAGTCCAGGTGTCCCACGCCGCACTACTACTTCGAAGAGATTATTCTTTCTCTCTGGATCTAGTAAAGTTCGTCGTCATGCTGTGCTGTATATTATTGCGAGCTATATAGTATATTCCTAGTATAGCTCATGCAATTACTACTAGTATTGGGGATAAATCGGATTCTATAGCTCAAAGAACAACAATTGACGGCGGCGTGAAGGCAATTGCACAATGTAACTTTACGGAGCTATCGGTTCAAATTTTCGCGTCGTTGACGTGACTTCTCATGGAACGTGCGTCATCTCTGGGGAGCAAGGAAGAAGTATCTACAATCTAGTGTTGAAGCTTTCTTTTCGCGGTCTCTTACCTGTTTTGTTTTTTGAAAATTACAATATTTGAAGGAAACATAGACCATATTCAATACTATCAATTACTACTAGTAAGCCACGTGACTGGCAGTTCAGTAGTACTAGTAGAGACTCGGGCATCTGGAGTTTCATATGTAGTATGTCTGAACATTTCCTGCCAGTGTATACTTCAATGTTACTACATATTATGTAGTATCAGCCTCAGTCCCTCACAAACTATGATGTGCATTGCTCTCAAGCTTAGTATCAATTCCAAGGTTGATCGGTTGACAATTTTGAATACACTATTGTCTACAGCCTAGATTAATGCATAGAAATCAAATACATTCATTTGCGCATATTCTAGCAGCTCCAGATTTCTGAAGCCTTTGAAGATCGGTACATAATTAAGTTCAAATCCCACTTGAAAGAAAAGCCAATAAAGCCGCCTGGATATGTAACGAGCCCATCGCATCCTTGAAACGTTTGAACGATTTATTATGGATATTTTTGCTTGCACGAGGAACTTGGCTATTTCAGAACATGCAAATTAGCTTGCAAAATATTGTTTGTAAATATGAAATCATATCGACATTGACCCTTCAAGTCGCTGCGCGAAGCTCAACATTAATCATAATATCCTCCCTTCAACTGCCACTCACTGCATGCACATGTACTATACGTAGTATACACATGTGTACTACTAGCACAGGCATCACAGCTGGCAATGCTTGGTCTTCACGCCTAATATGAACTTGAAGGCAATCAAATGCACATGCATTATACAAATATACTACATTAAACGATGAGCCTACCCAATGGTTTGCCTCGTGGATCCATCCAATATGCCATTGGAGATCAATGTGAACTAATCAGGAAAGGCCTGGGTCCCTTCCAACACCTCTAGCTTAGTAGCGTGCAACACCAACATCTGAGTCGCGACCCTCAGGCTTGTCTTCTCTCAAAGCCGCAGGAAGCTTCTGCAAACGTAGACCCGCGATTACGAAACAGGCGACCACAATGATCTCCTCCAGGACAGCCATACAGAGAAGTATAGTGACATTCCCAGTCAGCTGGCTGAATTTGGGGCGAAGGTGATGCGAGAAATCTCCGATAATGCTGTAGAGGTATCGTGCAAGCATGAAAGGGATGCATACACCGAAGCAAAGAAGAAGACCTCGCTCAGCCTTAGGAACGTCGCTCCATTTGGGTAAAAATAGAACGAACATGCCCATGAAGAGCACGTAGACTGCTGGAAAAATAATGACGGAGGCCTTCAGCTCATCATTGGTGGACAGGGATTCTGAGTCGGCAGATTTCCAACCGCCGTAGATACCTAGCGCCAGGCCAACGATGACAATAATTGAGGCAACGCTGAAGACCCGTTGAGGAATAACGGTGACCCATTTGTTCCTGTTGATTATTCCTTATTAGCCGAGCTTTTCCCCAGGCTGAAGTACAATGTTTCAAATCATTGATGCAACTCACACTCGGACAAACATTCCCATGTTCAGCAGAGTAAGCGGTGCCAGACCAATTCCCTGGCAAATCAAAGCGCCTCCCCAAGTCGTGTTACCCGGATGGTTGATGGAAGCCAACTGAAAGGCACCTGCTAGAACACGCAGGATGGATAAGGTGACTATGGCTATCCATCCATCTGAACGCTTAAATCCATGGCGGAAGCATAGAAGGCCACCAAGAATGAGGAACCCCGAGAAAAACACAACCTGGATGATAGCAACACCATCTCGGTATGTAAACTCGCCCTTTGGATCCAGACCCATCTTGTAATTGGTTATGCGATTGGCTTCGGCTCAATAAAGAACAAGAAAAAGTTTAGACGAAAGGAGGGGAATTGGGTTATACTCCAGACCTCTTCGACGATGACCAAGGTCGTATACAAGAAGGCGGAAAGAGGGATGCGGGTTAGACACCAAAGACCAAGAAACATTCGAAGGAATGCGGACTATTTTAAATACACTTCCTCGAGTCAGACCCCTAAACCTTCCTGGAGCTAGCGTGGAAATGTTGGGGTGGAAAGAAGTGGGATCCCCATAAAAAAGATACTCCGAAATGGCGCACGTATCCTTTGTCTGTGACAAGGGTATGGTGCTGGGGGGGTGACTTGTGGGAGCCATTCAAATTCCAGTATTCCTATCCACTTAACCAACCTGATGCAAAACAACGGCACATCTTGCGCCTGGTGGAAACACAGCCTTAATTCTTACAAAGCTTGGTTTCCAATACGAAAATAAAGGATTACTTTGGTGACCAATATTTTTCGGGGTGGTTTGCCCCTGGACGGGCAAACCACCAACGGGTTAGTTTACAGAACATAAGTTTTCCCCGTGTAAGCATGCAGGCAGTGCTGGGCGCGAGTATGAAAGAGAGGCAAAGAAGTCTTAGCGGTTGAGGATTGTGGGAACTATCAAGCCTTGGAAGATCAACAGAGCGAAATGACCATTCACAGCTTCTCTTCGTTTTTCGTTCTTAGTGCACATCTCCATCTCCACTGTCAATCATTTTGTCTCAGCAGCTACCAAAATGGAATAGGTAAGCATAAGCCACATCCCCGAACAACCAATTATATTGTCTACGGAGTGGGTTCAGAGCAAACCACGAACAAGCATCCATCCAATTATCCCGCGAGCCGCATCTAGATCTGTTCGAGCCCGCCCGCGGTAACGTGGTTTCTGGCCAAAGCGTAGCGCTACCCAATCTACCCTGTTCTTGCTTCTCAAATCAAAGGACGCGACGAGCCGTTGAAATACCCCTGTTTTCTCCAATATCCCGGCTTGCTACGTCAAGCACGATCAAGAGTTCTTTCAGCCCTGAAATATTCCCTGTTGGTTAAGTTATTTTCTGGTATGCCCCTGCAAATATGACGTGGGACCCGTGGGGGCTATCACCTGCTGGAATCGAGATAAAGGGTTGTGCGCTTAGGTGGACATATGTAGGAAATCACTGATCGCAACTTTGAATCCGATCTGCAATCACCTGCTTAGACTTGTTGCTCATGCGATGCTCTAGATGTTTGGTATGTAGACCACCGCGTTTACGGGGAAGCTTTTCAATTCGGTTATAAAAGTTGTTTGGCAACTAAAGTCAAGGCTAGTTCGAAAATACAAGACTCCATAAACTCGTGCGTTTTGTACCTCGCACATATATCCTAATTCTGCAAAGTGCTCTCTATACCCTGGGATAATATTCGGCGATCCTCATGTTCCAGCCCAGTCCCGGACGAAAGTCAGTCTCTTGATTATCCCTGCATAGGCAATAAGCGGATAGAAACCATCCATATTAGCTTTTTCTTTCCTTTCCGACCATTCTCATATTATTATTATTTTTGGTTTGGTTTGGTTTGGCTTGATTTTGATTTTGATTTTGATTTTGATTTTGATTTTTTTTTTTTTTTTCATAATGGCTGTTTATGCTTTTGGGGGACTCGGAGATAACTGTATCTGGGTTGAATCTCACAAAGAAAGGTTGTTTGTGCAGCTATTGGAGGGTTCGTGTATCACATTCCCCTCTGCTGTGAGATTTGGGCTCCAAGGCCCCTTTATCTCGCGTGTTGTCAAGCTGTGTTGGCACCGCCAACATTTATTTGGAAATCACTTTGGCCCCCAACATTGAGGGATAGAGTAAGACTCATCACAACCCTGGATTTACGTCACGGGGCAGAACAGATCACACCAAAAGTGGGGGCAACCATGTGCATCTCTTTGTCAATAAGGGGCCAGAACATGTACGGATTTTGACAGAAAGACTGTCTGAATCTTTGTAGCAGAATAATAACCCTTCACCTCAACAATTTCATGACACTACGGCCCTGCCACCTCACAGCTGGGCAAGCATATAGTCGTTAAAATGTGATCATTCGCTGTCTTGCATACTTCTTGAAACCATAAACTTTCATGTTTATACGATATACCAATCTTACCCAATGTGCCGAATTCTAATTAGTGTATTCCGTACGTTTCGGAATACAGTGAGCTCCATAGGGCCAAACTCAGCCAATTAACTTCTGCGAATCCACGGCACTGCTTAAAAAAGATGAGTATCCTGCAGAGTGGCAATGGCTTCCATCAAAAGTAGTAATTCTTGTGGCATTGGCTTGAATGACTTGCTTCATTTGGTAAGGTTATGACTTTTGCTGATGAAGTCTCCCCATCTATGGAGGATTAGCCCCCGACATGTCTGTTAGAAGGACCTATTTGGCTGATATCGGAGCATGAAACAAGTAGTAAAGATAGCCCCAAAGAGCTCGTGTTATATTATTCAAATGCCAGCACTTTGACTTTGAATCATTCTCTTTATCGCTTGATGTCTCATTATACCCAATCATAGCCCGTAGGTGATATTGTTCACGGGTTTGTTTCTGCACAACATTCATATAAAATCGAGTTTGCGATTAGAAGCAAACTTCAACCCAGAAGATCACTGGGGATTGGAGCAGACCTCAATTGATCTTTTAGTCGACTCTTTGCCTATACATACAGATACTAATCCCATAATTATGGGATCGGTCCTACCAGAGCAGGTGCTGGCCACCTCCATTCAGGACCTTCCTGTGTCCAAGCTGCCTTGCTTCAATGTTTCCGCTTCAAAGCCCGAGAAGAACTTGAAATGGGCACACACATCTACTGTTCACAATGTTCCCCTGCATTCCAGTGTCGATTCTCAGTCATTAATTAGTCGTTACGCACGGTTTGTCGGGGATATTGCTGGCTCTGATCAAGTGGCATTCTTGGCAGATGCCCCCGAAACTGGATATGCTTTGCTCCAAGCCGTGATTCCTATCCCAGGCTCTTCTGGAAAGACTCAAGAGCCACAGGTGGAGTTTGTCTCGCATGCAACCCCTCGAGATGAAGCAGACTTCAAAATAATCATCACAACGAGTCATGTCATTGGTGCGGCACGGGAAGGCCCATCGGTCCTTTCTGTCGTTTACACCCAGCCAGACATGGCCGATATCACTCTCACCATTCGAAGTGACCACGCAGGAGCACATGCAACAAGATATTTGGTTGAATTGGCCGCTGCCTACTTGAGCTCTGCGACCTCGGAGCAGATTGTAGCTGGAGCTGGACTCGAGCCATCGCGTGTCAACTTCGAGCCTTACCAGGATGGATCATCACCATACAGTGTGCCGGTTGCCAATGGCGTGAAGAAGAATCATGATTACCATCCTCCAAGGTTGCTTCATGGTGCATTTGAGGAGCACGCTCGAAACCACCCGGACAACATCGCATTCGATTACTTATCCCGAACACCCACTGCCACCTCTACTCCATCGAGGCAACCTGGAAACTATCGTCGTGATCTCACTTACGGCGAGGTTAACACCTTGGCAAACTTCCTTGCCTCCGAGTTGGGTCTATTGCTGCAAGTTCTCGAAGGTCGCTGGCGTCCTGCAATGGGAGATCAATACGCCTTCCCCTTGTTCATGTCACCTAGCCCAGACTTATTCCTCACCAAATTGGCAGTTCTGAAGTCCGGCCACGCATTCAGCTCCCTACCGGCTGATGCGCCCCCTGAGAGAATTCGAGCTATTGTTGAGGATCTGGGCTCGCCAGTCGTCTTGGGCTCTGGCCCAGTCCCTTGGGACGGCATCAGAGGAGACCAAGGGGAGATTGATCACCTGGTAGATGAAATCATGTGGATTGATATCACCAACCCAGACAGCTGGCGGAAGGATCTGATAATTCCCGACACATTAGAATCGTCACGTGTCGGCATTCGCACACCAGGCGAGAACGATCTTTGTTATCTCTTCTATACCAGCGGTTCCACAGGCAAGCCTAAAGGTGTTCTCGGCAGCCATCGCTCTGCCCAGGTCTGCGTGGAGGCGACAGTCGCTGGACCTCTGTCGCATCTCCCTGCTGGCCCACGTCTCCGTTGGCTGAACTTGAGCGCTCCGTCCTTTGATCCTGTAATCATCGATACGTTCGCACCATTATTCCTGGGTGGTACTCTCTGTATCGCTGAACGTGATCTCCTTCTTACAGATATTGAGGGCTGTGCACGAGAACTTAGTGCTACTGCCTCATATGCCGTTGCCAGCTTGGCGCTTTTGATGCGCCCTGAAAACATGCCTGCGCTAAAGACACTCATCGTAGGTGGGGAGGCAGTAAATGGCCGAGTTATCGAGAAATTCGCGGCCGTTGAAGGGGCTCCTGAAGACGACAGGCGCTTGGTCAATGCCTACGGGCCGACCGAGACCACCATCTTCTGCACAGCTGAGTCTTGTGTGCAGCCCACGCGAAGCTCAGTCATTGGAGGGGCTCTGGACTGTGCATTTTTACTGGTTGCTGATGCAGAAGCCCTGAACCTGGGAGAACTACGCGAAATGCCTCTTGGCCTCGAGGGTGAGCTCATCGTCGGTGGGCCGCAAGTCGCCTTGGGATATCTCAATCGCCCGGATGCTACTGAAGGTGCATTCCTTTCTGTCGACAAATTTCCTCAGCTTGGACTTCCATCTGGCACCATGCTCTACCGCACTGGTGACAAGACTCGTGTCGTATGGGACGCGACTGGCAGACGGAGCATCGATTTCATTGGTCGCATTAGCTCGGAACAGGTCAAGCTGAACGGTCGTCGTGTTGAGCTCAGCGAGATTGAAAATGTTCTGACTAGTGCTGAGGGAGTGGCTACCGCAGCGGTCGTAGTTATCAAACCTCCTGAGGGAGGGCGAGCTGAGATTAAGGCATTCTTGACAACATGGACCGATGCAGATGGTCAAATCGTCGAGGAGAACTGCCGCTCACAGGCACACAAAATGCTGCCTGACTGGATGTGTCCCGGCAATTACACTGTCATGGATCAACTACCATGGACACTCAGCGGCAAGATTGATCGCAAAACATTGACGCGAATTGCTACTGGTGACGGTTCAGCCATCGATCCTGTACCAAAGGCTGCATCTACTGCTCCCTCCAAGCACATGCAGAGAAAGGATACTTTAGAGTCACTCCCAAAGGACTCAGCATCTATTGTGAACCGTGGTTTGGTCTCTGCTATTGGCGAGCGTGTTGCGGACTCTCCTCTTTCTACCTCTCTTCTCAGTCTTGGGCTAGACAGCTTGCGGGCCATCATGCTACTCCAGGCTATTCGAGGTGATGGTATTGAGGGCTTGGCGTTGCACCAGGTTCTTACACTGAAGACAGTCGATGATCTTGTGAGTCTTGTTGACTCAAAGAACCCGGCTTCCGAGTCAGCGTCAGCTCAAGGTGTAGCTGCGGATGCTCTAGCTCAGCCTGAGGTATGCGACGAGGAAATGGCTGATGATGTCGATGTTTCTGCGATCGCTGTCGACGATGAGGAAACTTTGTATGAATTGAGCACAGCTACTAGACTTCGCCATTTCTCGCATCATTGCTTAGATCAGTGCGTGGCGAATCTCGGCCTGGATCCCGCTGAGATTGAAAGAGTCCTGCCTCCTACCGCTACCCAAACTCGCATCATCTACCTCAATACTCTTCCTGAGCATGTGGACCCCACCCTCACTTTCCACCAGCCACAGGTGGAACATTTCTTGTACGATCTACCTCTCGACAAGCTTGATCCCCTCCGATTCAGGACTGCTGTACACAGTGTTCTCAAGCGACATGACGCGTTCCGCACGCTCTTTTCTGAGGTCAAGCACTCCATTGCGCCGTTCGCAATGTGCATTTTGAACAAGGACTCAAAACGTGCCACCATTCCGACCGTTGACATTGTGTGCAACTATGACTCAAGCGAGGATAGTCTCTGGAACAACACGCTCGTCTCAGCTCAGCGCACCGCAGAAACCTCCATGACTCCAGACCGACCTGGTGTCACCGTGACTTGGGTCCGCACCCCAGATAACTCCCGCTATGTCATGGTCCTGACACTCTTCCATGGTATTTACGACGGTGTCTCGCTCGGCCATCTCTGTGAAGAATTCGCCGCGGAGTACGCCCAGCCCGGGAAGCTATCCGGAATTGCCAGCTGGACTGGCGATGGCTCTAGACTTCCCCTCCTCTCTATGCGTGAAACCATCGGTCTCACCTATAATGTCACCGATGAGATGGAGACCATGTTTTACTGGATGAGAAAAGCTGCTGGATCAGGCCTCTTCACTCTTGGACCTAGTGTTCCAATTGCGGATGGAAGTCGAGCACGTACTCTTCCAGGACAAACCGAAACATATCTCCGTGGATGTACCCTTTCCAGCAGTCTATCTATGAACCAGTTAGCTGATCGCTCCGTCTCGATCCTCGGTACGAGCATGCTGGCAGTTGTTCAAGCCGCATGGATCAGCGTGTTGGCCCAAACCCGAGAGAAGGACAACGGAACGGACACGCTCGATGTTCGATTCGGTTCTATTCTACACGGCAGACAAACACAGGAGCTCTTCCGCTGCTTGGCGCCTCTTCTTCAGACTATCCCAACCCGCATGGAAATCAGCGTGGATGGAAAGACCAAGAACCCCTCCAACCGCGAGATCTGCCAGTCACTTACCGAGCAGAGTGCGGAGCTGGCACCATACACTGACATCCCTTGCCCATCCCTTGATATGTACCGAACGGGAGAGCGTCTGATGGATACATCGGTCAATCTGCAGGCTTACCGCCCTGCGCATTCGCAAGATGGGGGCGTTCCTAGAGAACTGCCTGGCTGGAGCCGTGACCACAACCTCTTAACTCCGTACAAGGAGGTTGATATTGGCATGCCAATCATGATCGAGGTGTGGCCGGCTCACACTTCCGAAGGGCCTGATTGGAGTCGCCCAATGACCTTCAAAACTACATACCATGTTGGCAAACAAAAGTTCCCTTTCATCAATGAAGAATACATGGCCGGTGTTATGGGAGCATTTGACGAGGCTTTGGTCCGTATATTGGAGAAGCCAGATGATGAGTTCTACGTCGCGTAATGGCAGATTTTGTGTGTTTAAAGCGTCTTTTATGATTATGGCCATGACATATATTTCTCTTTAGCTTTCTTACTTTTGTTTTTTTCTCTTTTGTCTTCAATTTTTCTCCCTGTTTACTTAGCTTGTTTTGTCAACTTATCTCCTGTGCTGGATGTTTTGATTTAGAACACGTTTTTTACATCATTCAGCTCCAAGTTTCCAAATTGGATACATGATATAAATCAATCTCCTGTCAAGCTTAGATCTCTTCTGTTCCCATCATGTTTCCACTATGTATCAGCTTTGTTACACTGATAGATGCACATGTGTGTCTTTTTTGCGCCTTGATTTAACCGTGGAAAATACCAAGACTTTAGCGAACCGAGAATCAAATTTTTATTATACATTATTTTCTGAGAATCAATGGATACCACATATCAATATTTTGTGCGTAGAAGCCAATTTATCCAGGGAGATGGAATATCTGGTAGTAGAATGGTACAGGAAAGAAAGGAAAAACATAGTAAAGCCTGTCCAAAGAGGGCCCAAGGTCTCTCGACTCCTTGTCCCGGTGCTCGTAACCTCCACAATTATCTCGTATATCTTTCAGCATAACTAATCAAACCTATCCTTGCAGCCTTGAAGGTTCAATTTCCCCAAATCGGTTATGCAATTAAGCGTTGGGGCCTCTGTGCTCAGTCATAACATCCGGCTGAACCACCACCTGCTGGGTCGCCTTGATTCCAGACTCGCTCAACATACTTTTAACACTGCCGTCGTCCCCAGGACCTTGCAGTGTGATTGTGTCTCCGCCGTATGTTCCCGAAGTGTCTCCGTCGGTATGATCGTAGCTGGAACGGATACGGACGAAAAGGATACGGAGAGAAGGAATGGAGGCGGCGAAGATCGTGAGGCCAGTTTCTGCTGCTGCCCACATTGTGATACTAGAGCAGAACCCTATTAATTGGTGTTAGTGAGGTCACGAAATACAGTGAAGGATTGCTCTCACAGGTGAAATCCTGAACCTTCGAAACATCGACAAGCTTCGAGGTCTTGATGAATGCCGTAATGGCAGCACTGGTGGATGTTAGATGAGTTTACCTGATAAGTGATGGGTGACCGATGGACTCACAAGATACCCATGCTCATGGCAAGAGCAATACCAATCTTCTCGCGCTTCTTCATTTCCAGACCCCAAAGAACCACCCAAGGAAGAACGGCAAGGATGAAATCCATACATCCAGAGTAGGCTAATAGATGTTAGTTACTGTTGCAGAGAAAACTGACAATTGGTACTTACCACCAGCCACGAGGGCAATCGTCTCGAAGACGTTGGTCGGCCAGCACTTAGCTGTAGCCATGAGCTTTACATTCCACAGGGCAGCGGCAGGGCTACACTGGGCGAGATAGCAGATAGCACACAACCACATGACAGCGTTCATTGTGATAATGATAAACCAAAGCAATGCCTTCATCCAGGTACGTGTGACGATGCGCATGAGTGTAAAAGCAAAAGATGTTTTACTGAATACACAACCGATGATCACAATCACAAAGCTGATGTATACAAGTTTGAGTGCTGGCGGGATAGTTTCCGGGTCTTCAATGGCAAAGACGTGCCTACCAACCACTCCCATTTGCACAGCCTTGGTGATAAGAGCAGTGTAAACTAGAAGGATTGCCTTACAAAGATGTGTCAGCTCACTATCCTCTTCAGGTTCCTTTGAAGTTTAATTTCTTTGAACATACCCATGCAACAACAATAAGAGCATCATCAAAACCAAACCCGCGCTTGCTAAGGCCAAGCTTACACCAAAGACGCAAACCGACCATCAAGCCGGGGAGGGCGACTAGAAGCCAGCATACCGCCAGAATGGTTGGGCCCTGGCTCTGGGCATCAATTGCAGCAGACTCACCCGCCATATTGGTTTACTAGATGAAATCCTGGTCAAGGTGGGTGAAATGTAAAGAACGGACGGGAAGAAGAAATTGAAAGTCTCCCTTGACAGCAAGTTAAAGACGGGGAGAATGACATTGAATATATACATTGAATGCATCAACATTTGGAATTTCAGGGTCATACTACTTCTTAGTTGTCCAAAACAAATTTTTGGATCTTCTGGGGTTGCAGCAAAAACACAATAGTCCAAGTACACTCATGGGTGGATGGGACGTCTAAATCATACTGAACAACCAATCAGAGCAAAGAAGAGATACATTTGAGTGTCTTCAGCACAGCGCGGACGCACGACCTTGCATTCCGAGCATAGATAGATAAAACCATCGGGCTGGATAATAGGGTCCCTGGCCAAGCAACAGCCATTAGCGGACGTTCATCACAAGCAATAAGTTGAGCTATCGGAAGTTATCCTTGATTCCATTAGTCAACTTTAAAGGAAAGCAAAATTTACAATTCGCTGTTCAAATTGACGAGCGTCAGTAAGGGATCATTTTATTTGACATATCGCGTGTCGGGGAGTCCGGGCCGTCGAGAAATAAGGCATTTGGGAAGGATTTCTCCCGCGAGCGCGAACGACCCGGGCCGCATGACTGGTCAACGGCGATCTTCCCCACCAGTAATGGTTGGCTGTATGTGACGATGCATCAATGCATTGTCTGCGTGTGAAGACGTGCATTATTGGCCGGCGTGGGGCGGAGAAGATTTCAGTATCTCGGCGCTTCAATTTTTCAACCATCTTGGCCATTCCTTTTTCCAGCCTTAATCGAATTACGTGGCCAATGCTTTCTTTTTGGACACTCTTACTCGTGTCTCCATTTCTTTTTTCTGGCATTGATGATATATGTATCAAGTATCAAGCCATCAAATCTTGAATGTGCCAGCACTGGAAGACGAACGGGCCCTGAGTTCTCCACTCATGGCTGAACTCAAAAGCCCGCTTGTCATTTTTGGCGTGCAAAAGGAATGTGATCTGTCTACTGTGCGGAGGCCACTAATAACAATATGACCAGTAGGAACTCCCATTAATTTTCCTGTCAGCGATCATCAGTGCAGAACGGCGACTGAAGCAAGGGAACCAATCATCCCGGAGATTTTGTGGGGAAGACCAGCTCACCATTGAACTAGCCTTGCATATCTTGGATGCGAACAAGATGGTTCTCGGTCTGGACACAAGATCTTACTTGCATTTCCTCCCATCCCACCACCAAATAAGTAGACACCCAATGGTCCGGTAACTCCCCTCCATGCTTCTTGCCTCGTCCGTGCGAGCATCTCCTGCATCACCTCCGTAAACCCCCTCCTTTGTGGGGCTTTGGAAACTCCCAGAGGCCAAATAAGCGCTTTTGTGTCGTAATGTGCTTATGGGCTAGCTAGGGGATGAGAAAGACAGAAATAAAGTGGCATTCTCGCATGAGAACCTCCCTTCTTTTTCCTTCTAAACCATAAGCTGCAATTGAAGTCAGCATCAATTCAATCATCATGGTTTCTCTAACAGATTTTGCAACGAATGTCGCCCTTTCAGTGGCTATCCTCTTCGTCTCACGCTTTATCTGGAACTACATTCGGTCCCCATTGAAATCGTATCCGGGTCCCGTTGCCACTAGCTTCACCAATATATGGCGTCTGCACGATGTGTTTAAGGGGCGTTGCGATATCACGCAGAATGCATTGCATCGCAAGTACGGCCCCGCCGTACGGATGGGTCCAAACGTTCTCAGTCTCTCGGACCCGAGCTTGATCAACCAAGTTTACAACACGAGGAATCCGTGGGTAAAGGTAACTGAAACCTCGGGCTATTAGGATAAATGAGTCTCTAACTTTGTGGTTGTAGAGTGATATGTATAACGTTAATGATGTCGTGGTTGGGGGCGTTCGTCTGAACAACCTTTTCTCGACCCGTGATGAGAAGTGGCATTCTACTTATATTCGCCCTGTTATGAGTCTGTACTCTATGAGCAGAGTTCAGGATGTCGAAGACAACGTTGATATCACCATTAACCTCTTCCTTGATAAGCTACGTACACAGTTCGTCCGCACTGGCAAGCCATGCGAGATGTCCGATTGGTTGAACTTCTGTAAGTATTCACGAGGCTTTTACACCAACAGCAGCTGACATGGCTATAGTTGCCTGGGATGCGATGAGTCAAGCTACATTTTCGCAAGACTTGGGTGTTCTGGAAGCTGGTAGTGACTATAAGGGTTTCCTGGGACGATCGAATCAAACTCTGGACTATTTTGCTTCTGTAAGTGTCGAAACTATTGAGCCGCACAGTGGCGAATATTTTATATTAACAATTCCAATTCTAGATCTGTCAAATTCCCATTCTCGACTTACTATTGGACAAGAACCCCATCATGCGCATCGGACCTCCGACCTTCGTGTGGGCCAATATTTTCAGCCTCGAGAAGCTGCAGGAGCGCTACCAAGAGATGAGTCAAAAAGCCGCACCCAAGGACGACTTCCTGGCAAAATTCCTCGAAATCAAAGAGAAGAACCCAGAGCTTGTCGATGACAATACTATCATTCTCTGGCTTCTTTCCAATGTGCTTGCAGGTAGTGACTCTACTGGTAGCACGATGTGCGCGGCCCTTTACTATATCCTAAAGCACCCCGAGGTCCACCGAAAACTCTGCGCCGAGCTTCGCGGTGCTAAACTTTCTGTTCCAGCTAAGTTCAAGGAGATTCAAGGTCTCAAGTACCTCGAGGCTGTGATGCGTGAGACCATGCGTATTCACTCCGGAGTGGGTCTGATTCTGGAGCGTGTTGTTCCCAAGGGTGGCCTCAACCTTCCTGATGGTCGCTTTGTACCCGAGGGAACTGTTGTCGGCATGAACCCATGGGTGATTAATAGAAATGAAGAAGTATTTGGAGCTCACACGGAGAGCTTTATTCCGGAGCGCTGGCTTCAGAGTGACGGGGAGTCGGATCAAGCGTACCAGGTGCGATTTACTAAGATGAAGAGCACTGATTTTACGTTTGGGGCTGGATCACGAACATGCCTAGGGCGTCATATGTCTCAGTTGGAGAGTTTTAAGCTTATTGCGACGCTGTTTAGCGCTTTTGATGTAAGTCGAAGCTCTGTTGATCCGATGCGACCGCTCGGCCGTCTTTGTTCTCTCTGCTTGGGCTAATATTTTCTTCTTCTTTTATAGATGGAGCTTCCCAGTCCGGACCACCAGTGGCAAGTTACCAATTCATGGTTTTTGCGACAGACTGATGTCCCTGTTCGTTTGGTGGAATGCACGAACTAGGCCCGTTCGTGTCTGGCTGGTCCCGATGAGTGTTATGATGAACGCTATTTCTTGGGGAGTTGGAGCATGAAAAGGGGGTTCTTTTGTTTATATTGAAAGCTATCTATAGCAATGAAAAGTACATATCAGCTTGCAATCAGTTTAATCTTTGTTCTCTCCCCCTCTTCCCCCTTCCCCCCCCCCCCCCCCTCTTCTCCCCATATTGGCATCTCAAACTACCGAAGCCTCCACCATTCCGATTGGGTGAAACACCGCTTGGACCGCGGCCCACCGGTTCATCTCATCTTAATTTTTGATCAGATGGACCAGTGAGAAAGAATCCAATTATTACCTCTCAATTGTAGCTGCATATATTCTTTTTTTTTTTTTTTTTGTATTGATAGGAATGGCGTTTGTTTGTTTGTCTCTCTCTTCTAGATGGCCTTGTTTGGCTTGTATAGATCGGATCCATGGGAGACACACTCGGGATCCCTGGAACCAACGCTGTTCCACTGCTGCGAATTCCTGATCGGTTTGGAATGATCATCATAGTTAGCGTGGAATGGAGCTCCATGTTTGTGTTGTTCACCTTTTTTTTTTTTATTTTTCGTCCTTTCTGGACTGCTTCGTAGGGCTTCACAGCTCGAGATCCTTTCGCTCCTTACTCTTCCTGCTGATCCCCCCACATTGATCGTATCCCACCAGCCCAACCTCTCCTTTTAACCGTTTCTCACTTTCTCTTTCAACGAATGCGCCCGTGTGACAAGCAACCACCCCGCTCAGGGGACTCCAGCTCGCCTCTCCTTCATTCGATGTGATGGCCACCACCGCGCCACTCGCCAAAAGCAAACTCGCCGGCCCCAGTGCCTCCTTGAAAATCACCCCGTCCAATTCCCCCGTGCTCCGGCCGGGCGCCCGATCGCCCAGCAAGGCCTCCCACCAAACCACCCTCGCCCTCCAAACAGTTCTAGGAACCACCACAACCACCCCCAATGGCTTCTCCAGTCATGATCAGAGCAAGAGTTTTGCGCTATGTGCGGGCTCAGCAGCAGTTCTCGCCGAATTAGACGGGGACGCCAATATTAGCCAGCGATTTTTCCGTGCTCGCCCCTCCGCGACAAGTGTGAATCCAACGGCCTCCTTCTACAATCAGTCCACGCCGCCAGCGACACCGGATCCCCGGTCGCGATCGCTTTCGCATATTCGCTCGAACCCCCACTTGAATGTACCGAATGGGTCCCCGTCCAGTGAAACGCCGGACGGGGGCAGCCCGCGCGCATGGTCATCCCGCGAAAGAATCAAGGCTGTGACGAGCGTCTCGCTGAGTCCCAATGGACGGTTCCTGGCCGTTGGAGAGGTAAGTACCTTTGATTGACTAGGGGGTCATTCCCCATTCAATGCGCCAAACGCGCTCTAACGTTATCTAGACCGGCTACAATCCGCGAGTCCTGATTTTTTCCACGGCCAAAGACGCCCAACCCGATGTCCCACTTTCTATCCTGACCGAGCACACATTCGGCATTCGAAGCATTGCTTTCAGCCCCGATTCGCAATATTTGGCTACGCTGGGGAACATGAACGATGGGTTCCTCTTGATATGGTCTATCAATTTGAAGAATGGATCCGCCAAGCTGCACTCCGCCAACAAGTGCACATCCATCATTCGAGATATGTGCTGGATTGGTCAATCGCTAGTCACGGTCGGTGTGCGCCATGTAAAGGTCTGGAGACTTCCAAGTATACGCCCAGTCTCCCCAACGAAGTCTCGACTGAATCCCGATGGGGCAGCGCCCTCGCCAAATCCAGCCCCAAAGGCTCTCTCGGGCAGGAACTGTTTATTAGGCCCATTGAGTGATAGCACATTTAGCTCTGTCTCCAGTATTTCGGATCAAGAAGCTGTGGTCGGTACCGAGTCAGGTGCTGTGTGTCTACTTGATGACCGAGAATCTTCTCAAAAGCTGGGTTTGGTCAGTCAACTTGGATTCGGTGTGACTTCGCTCGCTGTGGATTTTGATCGAGAGTCGGTATGGCTTGCCGGTAGGGGAAGAAAGATGCAACGGATTTCTTTTGAATCTCTTCGATCATCGCCCCCATCAACGCCTATGTCACCTGCAAGGCCTACGAAAGGCGCACCGGACAAGCAAAACAAAGCGCCAGCAATCACTTGTATGGGATCCCTATTCTCCCATTTGGTCACAGTCGAATCAACCCGCGAAATCAATATATACCCCATGGATACCCTGCGTGATGAAGGTGAACAGGACAGTGGACGGAATTCGATGCAAGCCCATCGTGATCCTGTGCTCGGCGTTCGACGCCTCACAACGCCCAATGAATTTTCAGCCGATTTTTTCTCCTGGTCGCGCAATGGCTCTGTCAATTTCTGGGACGCCCAGGGCAAATGTCTATCTTCGCATAAAGTCTCCCTTGAACAAGCCTCCTACATTGAAGACGATATGGCGAATGAGTTGAAAGTCCTCAGAACTAAAGATAAAGCAGAGTGGTTTGTATCGGGTGACAAATTCGGAGTGTTGAAACTTATCTCCGGCATTTCGTGGACATGTATTAGTGAAGCTCGCGCTCATGGTGCTGAGATCACCGATGTCGCTATACATGACGGCCCCGAGGCTTGTTTAATAGCAAGTTCTGGTCGCGATCGTACAGTGCAGCTTTTCCAGAAAACCGATGACACCCTTGAACTCATTCAAACAATGGATGACCATGTTGGTGCGGTTAGTCAGCTTTTATTTATGAATGATGGTGAGAAGCTGCTTTCAAGCTCTGCAGATCGTACCATTCTCGTTCGCGAACGTGCAACACGAGAGGAAGATGGTACAACTTCGGTCGCCTATTTAATTTCTCGAGTCATTACATTGAAGGCCTCACCAGTCTCTATGGCGATCTGTCCTGATGATTCCAATTCTCTATATGTATCAGCAATGGATCGAAACGTCTCCAAGTTTGATTTGTCCTCAGGTCGGCAGTTGCACTGTTTCCGCGCATCTGATTCAGAGGCAACTGATGCCGTGATTATGGGGTCATTGACCGTCACATCTGAAATCCCTGGACAGGCTCCAAAGCTTCTGATTGGACTGTCCAGCACCGACAAGTCTATCCGTGTGTACGATCTGGAACGAGATCTCCTTCTAACTGGAGATTTCGGACACACGGAAGGTGTGAGTGATGTTCTGCTTCTTGGCGAACCGGATGACTCGGACAAGTCAGTGATGAACCGCAGATTTGTATCAGCGGGCATGGATGGGATCCTGATGATATGGAACTTATCCGTTCAACCACTTCCATCCCCGGATGCTCAAATCGGTCGCGAGGACGAGGGCCCAACAAAGGAGATGACAGCAGCAAAACCGCCGTTGCGAAAGGTGCTTTCGAGAAGCGAGCTTGCTGGATTCCGCCCAGAGAACCCTCTAGGAACCCCAACCCCAGTGCGAGATCTCTCTCCAACATTGACAAGGAAAATGTCAAAGCTTTCGTTGACTCCATCCACACTCAAGCACAACTCAATTGCCGAGACTCCCTCGCCTCCCAATCGTCTTTCACCTACTTCCTACACTCCAATTGATCAAAGTCGCCGCTCGCCTTCCCCAGTGAGCCCCAAATCGAGGCCCTCGACCTCCAGACGCCCCAGCAGTGCGAAGAGTACCAACCGCCGAACATCGTTGGATTTCAGATCCCGCGGAAAGACATCACATCGCAGTGAATTCGGTAGCCTGGACATGTCAACCGAGCAAGTATGCCGTACCTTGCGCGCATATCGGAAGAAACTCAATGGTTCATCACAGCACATCCAAGCGCAAAAAGAACTCGAACGTGAACTTAGCCTTACCCTTCGGGCTGTCAATGCACGATCCATCCATAGCGATGAGAGTGCTGAGACAGAGACAGACAGTAGTGGGAAAGACGTGGACCGAAAGCCAAGCTTCTCGTCTATTTCTTCAAGATCTCCCCATCAGCCTCGTCACATGCCCTCTACCCCATCCTTGCGCCATAAAAACTTGCACAAGGTCTCAAGAAGCCACTCCTATGATTCTGGCACTGGCGAATAGTCAGATTCGCATAATTTAGCGACTTTTAAGCGCTGCTTATGTCCTCTTTTGAAAGGAAAGCCGTCGCAGCTTTGCAGTTTTACTTCTGTATCAGATCACAGCATTCCAGGTGTTTTGCCATTTATGTTAGGATGCTCATCTTGCATTTACCCTTGTGTTCTTCTTTTTTCTACCCTCGCTATTTTGATCTTTTCCTACCATGTCTCATGGTAGTTTCATTGTCTTTCCTTTATTCCAACTGTGCTTTACTGTCTCTTTCTTTCTTTTCTCTCTTCTTTTTGCATCTCCTTCCACACTGCCGACAGAGGACTTTTTTTTCCTTTCGTTCTTCTCGACATTCCCATTTTTCTTTTCTGATGATACCCATATTACTCTGGCTGGTCAATACCATGTCTGCAGAGCTTATATTTTTACTATTTATCAAATTTCATTTTCCCATCTACTCTTGGACAAAATGGATCCCTTGAAACGATGATAATTTTTCTAAACTTTGAAAAGGTAAAAGTTGCTTGTTAATCAGAAGATAACAGATGCCATGGAAGTCCTCCTATCACTAAAGTATAGATGAATCATACCATCCCATCAAACCCTGTAAAGAGCAATGTCTTGCGGCGCTCAACTTTGGAACAAGCCCTTCTGCTTTTTCTCAAATAGTGCAACTAGTCCATCCCCCTCGATATTGCACATCAACTTTGCTAACTGAATCGATTTCTCCACCCAACGTTTGCATTCTACATCCTTCTCCTCAGAGTAGAAATCCATCGCTTGATTGAAGGCCGTGGTAGCAAGATATGCCAGCTCCTCGGGTGGGTATGGATAGCTCTCACACTCCAAGGCAGGCGGCTTTTCTGTGCCCCCAGTGTCCTGTTCAAGATTATTTTCATGGTGTTGCGTGCTTTGGATGTAAATTTTATCCGAGGCAATCAGGATTGCTTGGTCGAGGACGAATTCTGCTATTTCGAGATACGTTGACACTCCCTCATTTACTTCGAAGTAATCATCAATGCTTTGAAAGTTGAATTTTTCGGCGTACATGAGGAAAGCCGTGTTCTCCTGAGGGGAATTCTCATCCACTGGGCCTGTTGTGATGCACAAATGAAAAAGAACCTGCAGAAGATATGGAAAATCTCCTTGGCCCTTTCGATTTGTTACGTCTTCTTGGAGCTCTCGCTCTGTTAGATCTTCTGGGTGCCACGGTTGTTTGTGATAGGCTAAATAATACCCGCATGAAAGTATGAATCTCTAGTAGATTTCATGTCAGTGAATAGAGTTATTAGTGGAGGGTTGGAGGGTGCGTACCCGAGCCATGTAGACCTTTACGTTAAGTGGCATGTTCATGGCAAGTAGATAGCCCATCGTTTGTTTTGTTATGAACTCGGGATTCCAGGGCACGAAGTCGACGGATGACATCTCGGTTCTCTTCCAGTCTTGCAGAAAGAGAGATGCTTCGATGGATAGAATCATGATGGCGCTGACTATCTCAGTGAACATCTTGGTTGAGGCGTTCCACTTCGGCTGGAGTTTTTCGTCTGGCTTTATAACAATCACGTTGTTCAACATGTCCAGAAGCTCACGGTAGTAAAACGCCTGTTTGGAATAAGATTATCTCTTTAATGATATCAAAATGAATTGTGGTACATGCCTTTCTATCATTATCAATGTCTTTTGAGCGAGCACAACAGACCGTCTGAGCGATTTCAAGGAAGAACATCGGGTTGTCGAACATGTCCACACTTTTCGGTATCTCAGAGGCTCTCCATGTCTTGAAATATATTGAGCATGAAAAATGTTTCTTCTTTTTTGTTTGCTTGGAAATCAGAATGTTTAACGAACCTTCTTTAGAAATTCTATCAGTGGCCAGGACCAACTGACAAGTGATACCTCTAGGAATCTCCATGCCAAGCGAAAACACTTTTGACTGAACCATCTAAGTTCATAGCTGAATCCACCAGTTTCGTTGATGCACATCCATTGAGGTCTTTGACCCTCGACTGTAAAGGCAATTCCGTTAGTAGCCTGTCTTGTGGAATTCAAAAAGCTTGAGGATTAAAATCACCTAGTTTAAGTTGATGAGCCATCGATTCGTAAACGACGGAATCAATTTTTCCCCTCTCAACTTCAATAGATAATGTATCAATCACGAATCTGGGAGCAAGGTCACTATAGTCATTCTTCTTGTAGATGTAGATACTTACAGCCTCTCCTCTTTCTCATAAAGTTTCGAAGCGGGTGCTTCACTCTCGAGAATCCGGCGACGATTCGTCTCGCTGAACTCAAGAAGACATTTCATAACCTCGCCATGGAGTTTCAAACTTTGTGCCTTCCTCGTGCAAAGTTTGAGAAAATCTAATCGTCGTGGATCGCTGTGGGGTGGGGAATTTTGGATAGTTTGTCGGCAAATGCAGTCTTCAAACCAATTAACATGCATGTCGATATAAAATCATGGAGCATGAACTTACTGGAATCTTCCCTTTCATCCTCACATTCCATAATTCGACACCAGTAAGTTAGCCATAAAACTTGCAAGTCAGTCTCGGGGGTGTCATGGGAATCGAAAGCATTATGAAGAGGTATAAGCTCCAGCATAGTCCGAGCGGCGCTCGAGTCTTCGCTTTTCAAAGCACACAAAACAGCCTTCCTATGCACACTGTGTCAGATCCGTGTCCGTAAGAGTGCACGATACACTTTACTTCTGAATTTGAACTTCGTTGATATCAGAGCAAGTATCGAATAGTTTACTCTGTAGAAGAAGTTGGCACCATTGGTGGACGATAAAATAGTTTTTGCTCTCGAACTCAGAGTCCATATGTTTCCATAGAATCTTAGGTAGCCTTTTAGAAATGGAGTCTGCTTGTAGGTCACATTAATATCTTACGGCGAGTACGGCATGCGTCGCGGGCTCCCTTAGATCTTCAACGCCTTTCTCACTCAATTGACGGGCCGCTCTATCGACTGCCATCATTTTCGATTCCTCTGGAATGTGAAGCCCGATAACGGTATTTGCAAAAATGACGAAGCTTTGATCAATCCAATCGTGTTTGCTGATTGGTAGGTGGGAAAAGATTAGGTCAAAAGCTTGCAACACCGTAGCTGCACTAGAAAACCATAAGCAATTTTTCTCGGCGCCGGACGGGCATTTTCAACGTACCCGAAAGATTCGGTAAACTTGAGATAGTAGTGTGCTCTGTAAATGATATTAGTTGGAATTAAGCGCTCAAGATGAACAAGGATGACCTTTCTCATACAATTCTAGAACTTGGTTTGTAAAAGCCACTGCGGTGAAGAATTTCTCCAGAGCTACCAGTTTTGAGTCAGTGGCCACAGAAAGTTGGTTAGTTTGGTCAGAAAGATACCTCTGATGAAACTAGTCCCGTCTGGCTTTTCAGAAAGACGTATTGCTTCCAAGGATAGCAAAATGACAGCGGGGCTTTTTCCGTAGTCCTAGTGCAATCAATGTGACTACTTCCCGAGAGAGATCAACATTTTTAACTACCTTGTTGAGAATTTCAAGCTGCGTAGTCAATTGGTCATTCCCATCGCGTGTATTCAAGAGCAAGTATGCTCGTGCTGGTGGTATTAGCTTCACACGAACATGTGTATTCAGTGGTGACTGACCAAGTTTGTGTCTAACGCTCAGATCCAAATCCCTGTACGCTTCGCTTTTCCGGGAATGACTACTCTCTTCAATATGATGCACCGCTCGTTGGAGCCATTTAATCGCAGTCTCGGCCTGATGATCTGCCAATGCCTTGCATGCGATGTCATGGCATATCTGGATTCCACTCTCTTGGGTCATGATGGACATGGCCGGGGGAACCTGTGCATACAGATATTCTGCGATATCCGGGCGATTTTGCATACAAACCTAACAGAATCAACGAATGCTTCAAAATCCATGGAAAGTCATGTCAACCTACAAGCTTCACTCTGAGCATGTAATACTCTGCGGCGAGACATTGGAGGTCCAGCGGCTTTTTGTGAGGGGCCAATGACTGTAACGCATCCAGTCTCTGTGCTGCAGTTGCTAGAACAGTAAGGGCAAGATCCAGCTGATTATTCCCTGGCCAACTGGTAAGTTATGATCAACACAAGCATGTACTAATGCCAGTGAACTTTACCTATGAGGGAACGAGCCTCAGCAAACGCCACTTTCAATGGCCGGGCGTGCCCTGACGCTGTCTTCGAGGTGCCATGCTCCATCAGAACAAAAGCGATTGGCCGCGCTCAATAGGTGATGGATATTAGATGTGAACTAGTCTTGGGCCTCCAGATTAGAGCTTAATCCAGACCGAGCTTAGCGCCGCTTACCAAGAAATTGACGAGCCGCTTTTAAGAACCGCATACGCAGGGGTAAAGCGGCCAACTTGCCGTGCTATCTTAATGATTATTTACTTCATGGAGTCGCATGATGTGAAGAAAGTTTTAAATTTTATGGAACAGACAGATGTAAAGTTCTATGGATCTTAGTATTTATTTTCATGTGGTTCTGTCAATTGATGTGCTTGATCGGTTGAGCTCCAGGTTATTCGTTGAAGTTGCTTCAACCTTCCAAGGTTGCACATGTGGAAGTTTGAAGTCACCGTGCGGTTCGAGCTCCAAAAGAAGTTATATATTTAGTACTAGTATAGTCAACATTGAAGCTGATTAGTACCCCAATATCACCCGTGGGCCAGGACAGAAGATTCTGCCAGTGATAATCCGAAATGACAACTCGTGCCAATTTGAATCGCAATTTCATAGATATCCATATGAATTGAAATACACAAATAAAACTACTTAGATAAATAATGCTGGAAAAAACAAATACTAATTCCGAGTTGTGGTTTCTTGATGGTGGATCCCAGACCGTTTAAAGTGTGGATCCCGCCTCCACCGCCGCCAGTCTGCGCTTGACGCGTCCAGATGTCCTGCAACGCCTACGAGCTCCCTTTATTGTCACCCCCGCCTGTGTTTACCCACCCCTCACGATGCCACCAAAGAGAAAACGTTCCGGAAATGACGAGAATGTCGAAGACCGAACTAATAAACGCTATGCCTACTTGAAGCCCGAAGTTCGACGCGTCCCCGAGAAGACCATCAAGTCAAAATGGACAACACTCCCGGAGCCTGTGCAGGAGAAGGTCCGGGAGATGTTTCAAGCGCTGGAGCGCCCTGTGATCATGCGCCAGCCAAACGAAAAGAAGAGAATTGAGGCACAGAGCGCGGTTCAAGCGGTGGTGCGAAAGTACGTTCTTGTTTATTATAGCTGTCGCAAGACAGCTTCTCGCGGTTGTACTTGGCCAGGACTGATTTTGGTACTGTTAATAGTTTAGGCAAACGACTCCCGCGAATGCCATTCCCGCCCATCACCAAGGACTCGAACTTTGACTATGAATCTGCCCTCGATGAACATGTGCGACATCCCGACACCCTATACCCGCAGAGAACATTGCTAACCGTATAATACGTGTAGCGCACGCTCGAGGCAAATCTTGCGACAGTCACGGATAGTACAGATCTTCTAAAGGCGGAAATTGCAAAGGAGGAGGCACTGCTGGCAAGCGAGAAGAAAGAGCTTCAGGAGATGGATAAGAATGCCAAACGGGCCGAAGCTGAGCGAAAGAGACAAATGAAAAATGTACGAGGTGCTCTAAGCCATTTGAAATGTGTCTCGCTAATATCGATTTATTTTGAAGGAACACCCCGTGCTTCGACAACTTGATGCTCTACCCCGGGACTCTGGATCCTCTGAATTTACGTTGGTGAACACTAAGCCCAGCCAGGCTACATTGGACGAGGTAAGATCCCACATTAACCGAATTTTAGACAATATGGGCTAACCTATGGCATTTTAGCTGGACACGGATCCTGAGATCCAACGAATGATGAAACAACTACATGAACACCTTCAATCCATGCAGAGCAATACCGCTCCGCTTTCTGGTTTGAGAGATGCAATCACTCGATCGCAGGCTGCACTAGATCTATTCAATGGGTCCAATGACTGAGAATGAGATGCTGAACCTCGACACTGAAATTTGAACCACAACATCCTCGGGTGTGACACATGCATGAGCGGACATCAGGTTACAATATCACAAGAAAAAACCGGGAAAGGGTGAATTCTCTAGGGGCTAAATGGCTCTTCGAAATCCTACAGGATTCCTGTCGCGTGCTCAAACCCCGACCCCTGCGTTGAGCTACAGTCGGAGGTACTTAACGCTGCGAGAGACCTGGGATCCGTGGCATGTGAATCTCTTTTTGTATGCCAGGGCCTAGATCCAGCGCATCTCCGTCATACGCTAATTAAAAGGGCGACGTGCTTAGTCGATCCTTCGCCTCATCATCCAATATGGCAATTCGTATTGATCAGGATCTGCGCCAGAAGCTGGAACCCCACTTCTCCCGAGATGCCAATGCCGAAGATCGGCAATGAAACCTTTGTTGTGATAGACGATACGATAGAAAATGAATGTGATCCAACAGGATCCAGTTTCAATGAATTCTAGCCTTCTGTAGATAAGATTGATATCCCACGTAGACGAAATGGCCGAGGCGGCTCTCTCGGTGGCGTTGCCGACAAGATCGGGGAATTCCCCACACGCGCGGAGCAGAACGGAGGGGTTCGCCTTCACTCCGCTTTCACATTCGCAAAAGTCAACCTAGGAACTTGGACGTTTCAACCATTTCCCACCCAATGTCTGCAGGCAGCCATTCCGCCCGGTCCTGGTGATTATTCCATATAGCAAACAACATGCCTGAAAAGAGCGCGTCGGCCGTCGGCTCCGACAAGAGTGCGTCCGCCAAGTCCAAGGGCGATGCAGGAAAGGATGCGCGCGCGAAAGAATCGCAAACTTCATCTGCGGTCAAGTCCGAAACACCTGGCGCTGGCAGTCATTCCAGTCCCAAGAAACGCCGCAAGGTCAATCACGGTAAGCTGCCCTCGCATCCAGTGATCATGCGACAGGGGTCTGGGCGCTGTTGCGCGGATGTTGGTTCGCTTTGCGATCGAGTACTTGGTTACTAACGTGCGGTTTTACTACAGCTTGCGTTTATTGTCGTCGCTCGGTGAGCTTTTAAACCCTTCGTGCCTTTTTTTGCTCGTCTATTTGCTTGTTTTGTCGTTGCTATGGATGCGAGCCTACTCCCGTTTGGCTAGGGTGGAGAAATTCTAGTTTTGATGAGAACCACATTGCTAACCAAAGGCCCTTGATGCGTGGGACAGCATATGACATGCGATTCGGTACGACCCTTCCTATCTTAAGCACTTCTCAGTCGTTCCGCTGCCCGTGAAACAGTTGCCAGTCGGAGAAGAAAACAACAGAGAAGAAGCCCTGCTGACCTTTCTGAATTGTGAAGGAACGACCATGTACCCGATGTATAAAGCGCAATATTGGTCACCTGTGCCATGACGAGCCCAGGGAACCTACGAAACGCTCCAGAGGCGACGAGAATTCAGCTGCAGACGAAGAAGGGTCTAACAATGAGCTGGTTCAAGGTATGCCTCGGAATGATGTCCCAGATGCTGCAGGTCAGCAAATTCTCCCCGATACTTCGATCGGAATTCCGCCTTCTTCGGTGCAGCCAGCAAACCTTTCTACACCTGGACAAGGTCTCGATGCCAATTCTCAGCAGTGTAAGTCCCCAAGGTGAAGAAGACCTTTGAAACCTCAGCTGACGTGGAACTTAATAAGTAATGCCCTACAACGACTGGTTAGGTGGACAAAACCAGTTTCAGGATATGCACTCGCTTCATCCGTCGTACATGTTCAATGCACCCGAGGTCACTAACGAGTACAATCTACTCGGTGATTTCCTGAGCAATAGCTTGTTAGATGATGGTACTATCTTCAATCAGGAAGGCCCGGGCATCTACTCGGACCCATCATTGATGAACTCAATGAACACATTGAACATGCCAAATGGATTGCAACCGCCGTCGCAACTTCCACCACCGGCCGTCCCACAAGGAGAATCAATTCAGCGCACTAACAATGCGGTGGGCAATGATAAAGCTCGCGAGACATACTACATGACTGCGGCTGATCCGTCCGGATCAGACCCTCCAGAGGAGCGTATGAGCAAACTTCTCAAAGCCAAGTATGATGCCGGGCTATTAAAGCCCTTCAACTACGTCAAGGGCTATGCCCGACTCAATCAATACATGGAAAAGAACATGCAGCAATTGTCTCGACAAAAGATTCTTCGACAACTCGAGAAGTTCCGGCCCAAATTCCGTGAGCGCATGCAGAGCTTAACAGATATCGAGTTGATCCTGGTCGAAATGTGGTTCGAACGCAGTCTCATGGAATACGACCGAGTCTTCGCCAGTATGGCCATTCCAGCTTGCTGCTGGCGACGAACAGGCGAGATCTTCCGTGGTAATAACGAGATGGCTCAATTGATCGATGTCCCAATAGAAAGTCTGCGTGACGTGAGTTTCCTCCTAACGTCATGATTAGAAGATTCAATCATTGCTAACCATTTGCTCTTTTCTAGGGAAAACTTGCCATTCATGAAATCATCGTCGAGGACCAGCTAGTTAGCTACTGGGAGAAATTTGGTGCTATCGCTTTCGATAACACCCAGAAAGCCATGTTAACTAGCTGCACACTGAAGAACCCCAATGGTTCTGGCGAGGGTATCCAATGCTGCTTCTCGTTCACTATACGACGTGATAACCACAATATGTAGGTTTTAACTGTTGTTTCTATGGGTATGTATGGATTTGATTAAGCTAACATCCTTTCTTTCAGCCCCTCTCTCATCGTTGGGAACTTCCTTCCCACTCAGCGTATACATAAGTAGTACAATCTCATCTGTTGCTGATTTTGGTTATCAAGCTGGATGGAGTGGATTTCTTGCAAAACACCGGCATTCTTTGATATTTTTCATTCTTGATTCCCCGAGGCTGGAGGTCTGCGTCCTTTTGCTTTAAAAATTCGCTGCACTCAATATATTTTATCATCTCTACAATTTACAAGTATATGTATTTTCACATGCTGGAGAGAGAGAGAGAGAGAGAAGTAATTCCAAGGTTTATGTCATGTCATTGAGAATTTCAGATATGCATGTACATCTTGTTGATGCTATGGTATCAATGGTAAAATATGCATAATAACTAATCCCAATGTAAGGGAAGGGGATATCCTGAGCAGTAGATTGCTCAAAATTAGAACATTACAAAATTCAAGAATAAGAACCCACCCAAATACAAATGGTATCTTCAAATGTGAGAGCAAATTGAACGCCCATCCGCCAGCCTGGAGGCCGTAGCCCACCCCAACCGCTAAACCGCTTCAATGACAAAGAAACAAGGAAAGTGACATCTCATCGTGGCATTACGAGGCCATTAATACTTTTCATATCCTCCAGCTGACTCTGAAGAATATCGTTCCCGCGCAGAAGTTCTTCAAGCCAGTCAGCAGCTTGCGTGAGCATAGCGCTCTTGCTAAAGCCGCCGCCTCGAAGACTAGGGACCAGGGTACACAGATCATCGAAGCCCTGACGGATGAGGTTGCGACGCTTCTGTTCCGAAAGAATATGATTCGTGCGTTTTTGTTCCTCGGAGAGGTTTTCCCTAGGGGCCTTGCTGTTTGATTGGATGCTTGATTTGCGTACTGCGTTTGTTGATGGGCGGCGAACTTTGGTGTTGGATGGAGTTCGTGATTTGCGTAGTAGTTTCAAGTCATCATCGTCGGATAGAGGATCTTCTTTAATTATTCTTTGCCTTTTGCGAGGCTGGGACATATCGTCGGCGTCAACGCTGTGGATGTTGCCGCGATGGGTGTGTCCTGATGTCCGTTCTGGACTTGGGGCACGGGTATTGGCTGCACTATTTTGTCGCTCAAAGCATTCGAGATGATCTAATAATTCACGAGTTCGAGTCTCTTCATCTGGTTGATCAGGAGGGGCAACATAGCCCTGATCCATGAAACTGATATCTGTGCCCCATTGGAGGCTCCGAGCCTTTCGGGAAGGATGCTGGTCTACAGGTATAGGGTCGCGTACATCAAAGAGCATTTCAGATGTATGATAGCCAGATGGGATGCGTGTTCGAGGAGCAGGTGGAGCGGTATGTTGTGGCATAGAGACAGGTTGAGAATTATGTTGCATGTGGGCTCCATTCATATGATTTCCATTAAGATGAGCCCCGTTGGGTAGAGGTGGTGATGTGAATGCCTGCTGCGCCAGTGTTGATCCGAGATCTGATCCATTCATGCCGCCTTGGTAAAGCATCGACGCGGCAGCGTATATGTCCGGACCTGCGGTATTTGCTGCCATCATATTTGGTTTCACCAGGCCATGTTGTTGGAACGAAGGATGCGACAGTGATGTTGTTGAGCCTTCGAAGGTTGGCGGTAGGTCATCGGACCAATCGAAGTTGAGACCGGAGGACTTGTTATTTTGGGTACGGAGCCAGAAGTCATTGGTAAAATTGTTCGCATTCATCGTCGTAAAAAAGTTGTCGAGCATATTGGATTCGTTATCATCGAGGAGAGAGGGACCCGGGGGTAGAGCGGGAGCTTGTTCATATGGGGTATCCATGGAGGAAAGAAAGGCGTCTGAATATGTCCATTAGATATTTTTGCTTTCAATTTCTCATATTCTCTCGAGACTTACAGCCGAATGGACCTGGTGGCGGGGAGTTGCGCCCGTTCTGGGCGACTTTGGAGACGGGGCCATTCATTCCTTCGAGGTCGGATTTAGTCGAAGACACAGCACGAGGGTATAAGTGGGAAGATAACGAGAGGGTTCGGTCAACAATGATATGCTCTGAAATGCAAGAGCCGTGCCGACCAGCGCAAGATGATCATGCCTTGGCTCCGACTAGATCCAGAGTGTCGGTATAGATTAGGGAGATCGGCGACAACGTGCGATAGAGGGCGAGAGTGCGACAAAGAACGGAAGCGCAGGATATTTCCCCCCACACCAGCACGGAGTATGACAAGCGAACAGGAAAACAGAAACACGAATGCAGCAGTCGGATGCTAAAGAAAGGAGCAAGAAGTGGACAACAAGAAGCTGGGGAAGCGAAAGGTGGAGTTGATCATTATGCCTCATTCGCATCTCTCAATCACATGTGAATTTTCCCGGTCGCGTGATGTAACGGCATTACCAAAAGTTTCAGCAAAATTACGCCCGCTTCCCCTATGACCAGCCAATTGATCTGGTCGGTGTGGAGCCATGTTACCCGGACGATACATCGACGATACATCCACAGTACATCCGCGGTACCTTGTTCCGTTTATCTTCACGTCGAACTATCAATGTACACTCGGAGGTCACCTTTCTCCAGGACTCCACCCACT
The DNA here is from genome assembly GCA_023626375.1 of Talaromyces sp. PF30-5. Taxonomy (NCBI): domain Eukaryota; kingdom Fungi; phylum Ascomycota; class Eurotiomycetes; order Eurotiales; family Trichocomaceae; genus Talaromyces; species Talaromyces sp. PF30-5. The sequence continues at coordinate 227,864 of JAMAGU010000009.1, read as the reverse complement.
TGAAACTAGGATCTGCGAACAAAGAAAAGACTTTGGTTTCTGCCAATTACTGCGGGCGTGAGAAAGCTACTGTCCAGGTGGCGCACTGTTCCCCCTGTGGTTCCTTTCTGACCTCATCCGCGGTCTACTCGGCTCGGCATCCTGGAGAGAAAGAAGGATCCGATTTTTCCCCATTCGACCGTGAGAGTGTAGAATCACCGGGCTTGAGATTGGTGCTCCCCGCAAAAACCAAGAAATCGCTTCCGGATGATCGTCCCTCCTAATTTGCATTCTCGCGTCCCATGAAATACAGTTAATATACTGCGGGGATCCAACCCTTTCAGGAACCGAGGTCTAACGACCCTTTGGAACGACAAGTCTTCCGACGCAGTCTGTCCCTACATAAGCTAAATCTCCGTTACACAGATCCACGGTTGATCGAAGTGGGATCAAAACTGAAAATCAAGGACAAGAAAAAAAAAAAAACAAAAACAAAATTAAGGAATCGCGCAGCTACAGTTCCAGACGCAGGATACTACCCAATTTTCGGATGGAAATTTGCTGGTCACTCAACCCACCCCCTCTCTTCCCATAAGCCTGGCTTTGCGAGATTTGATCTCTTTCTCTGATTGGTGACCGTTGAGCCGAATCCTACTCTGCAGCGAACTGTTTGACGCGTCTGGTCCAGCCGGATATCCTCCCGGCGTGCGAAATGCTTAGTCGAGACCCTCTGCGGATCATGACATGAAAGTTCCCGGCGCTATGGAACCTGCTATCCGGCTCAGTCTTCGGGACAGGCACTTTAGAGCCAAAATTCTCAAACCGTGAGTTCCCCTCGATCGCGTACCCTGATGGTGAAGCGGGTCCACCTTTCCTGGAAAAAATGGAAAAGTCAAAAAGAATGAAAGAGGTTTCAAAGTAAAAGCAAGTTTCACGTCCTGACTGATCGCCGCTAGTATTATTCGGGCTTACGCTCTGGGGTATCTTTCCTCCGTTACGCCCAAACTCATATCATATATCCGGGGCCTTGGAAGTAAGAGCAGATCCACGAAAGAGAAACTGGAACAGGTACGTTCGGAGTATACTCTGTTATGAGGCTTTTGTGCCATTTCATTGGGAGCTGCCTTCAAAGATCCACTTCTCGCCCATGTACAAGGCGTCATCAATCTGTGGCCGCCCGAAAAAGCAGAAACTGACACAATGAACCTTATAGCTAGCGCAAGTTCTGGCCGGGCCTTTACGAGTGAATAGTTTCCCAATGTTTTGTGGAGCTTTGGTAGGGGGATCTACCATCCTTCCAATCCTATTGTTTCGATTATGCGTTTGGATCGTGAGCACTTGCAAGGGTGAACTTCGGAATCCTCAGCAGATTCAGCGGCTGGTTCGATTTTCCGCCGCATTTTTATCAGCTTGGTTGAGTTTCCAATTGCTGAACAAGAACCGCGTAATCTCGCGGCAGGATACTGAAGTCGAAAGTTCATCCTCCAGCCAACATGCTTCCAGCGATCCTCCGGTCGACTCTCTTGAGCGGCTCCGCCCGGAGTTGGCTGGAAAAACAATGGATCTAACATTGTTCACCGCAACAAGAGCGGTGGATGTGGTAGCATGCATGGCATGGAGTCAATGGCGCCGCCACCGAAGCGCCCAGAATCGCTGGACGACTGTGGAAGCTCTGACTCCTGGGTTGATTGATGCCGGTGTTTTTGCTTTGAGCGCAGCTATAGTTATGTGGGCTTGGTTCTACGAGCCTGAGCGTTTACCACGGACCTATGAGAAGTGGATTGGGGGCGTAGCTAAGGTGGATGACCGGTTAATCGAGGCCCTTCGTCGTGCTCGACGTGGGGTTTTTGTATACGGGAAAGACACAGGACAAGCGCCCCTACTCGAATCTATGTGCAGAGACTATAATTGGCCCGAAGAATGGGGGGACCCCTCCAAGACTGCACCAATTCCATGCGAAATGGTACATATGGGCTGCGGGCCCAATTGCGAGAAACATGCATTGTTGCGTTTTGTCAGAACCTTCAAGTTCGCGTGTGCAACCTACATTCCTCTACAGATCGTCCTTCGCTTGCGGGGAAAGAAGTCCCCCGCTGCACTAAGCCGTGCTATCTCCGATGCCGCCCAGTCATCTGCGTTCCTTGCCTCATTTGTGAGCCTGTTCTACTACTCCGTCTGCCTAGCCCGAACGAGGCTTGGGCCCAAAATATTTGACAAGAAGACCGTCACTCCCTTGATGTGGGACTCTGGGCTTTGCGTTGGGGCTGGATGTCTCATGTGCGGTTGGAGTGTATTGGTTGAGAAAGCACGGAAAAGACAGGAGTTGGCGCTATTTGTGGCACCTCGTGCTGCGGCCACGGTGCTGCCACGGTTGTATGATAAGAAGGTATGTTCCAAGCCGCGCATTGCCCGGATGGAGATGGTTACACTTAAACGAACCATGCTCCTCCCTTTCCAACCCCAGAAAGGGTGTGGTCTGTGACCGATTTTAAAGCCGTCATGCGGTACTAACAATTTTTCTCCTCTTTCAGTACCAATACCGTGAGCGCATTGCCTTTTCCATCAGTGCTGCCATTCTTCTTACTTGCCTTCGAGAGAGGCCACGCATGATCCGAGGAGTTTTTGGCCGTATTACGGCAAGCGTGTTGAATTGACCTACTTTTCTAGCGTATATCTTCTCTTTTCTGCCCTTAATTTGTTTTACTAACAACTCTTTCTTTTATATTTCTCTTCCTAGATTTTATTGCTGAGGCTTCCTTTATTACCCACCTTTGTCTTCATTGAACGCCTGTGCATCATCACTCTTGTTCTCTTTTGCATGTTTAGAATATGTTTGCGGTACCTCCGCCTTCTTGTATTAATTACTAATATAGCTTATGAACACGAGCCCATTTTGGAAATGAAATGGCATTCCCTTTGCAGACTTCTCGAAGTGGGCGTTTCCCTCAGGCTGAACCTTGAATCTATAGATTCACGCAATAGCATAGTTCTCTATATTCGAAGGCACTTGAAGTTCTAGACACAGTACCTACTAGTAATACTACTGAGCCATGATACCATCATCGTTACCTACTACACTACACTACTAACTAATATAGAAGTAGGCTCTTCCTTCACATTTGAGTTATTCTGTGTTTCCTTCAATGGCCCAATTTTTCCATATAAAGTGAAAGGTGCAAAAATAATGTATATCAGCTTCGTGCTCAGACTTGCAGCCTAGAACAAACTTTCTCTCTTTGTGGGCTAAGCTCCTACCAAATCTACGAATTCGATGCCCGTCCAACAAACGTTAGTGTTGCCGTGAGGGGAACCACCAAACCCCGATAGCTTATCGATAAGATCCATCACGTGCACCATTCCCCGATATTCAGTCATATGGAACCATGCAACAAATGGATTTGCTTTGAAATTCAAGAACCATGTTTTCACGACTATTCCCCTCATTGGGGCACTGCAAATTCTCTGCGGGGGCTCAATCGCGAGCATTTTATCTTCGGAGAGGGGTATTTGAAGCGGAAAAGAGATATTTCTCAAGAAATGCCTTCTTGCACCAAAAACAGCATGCGTCTGCCGCACCATTCAACACTCCCCAATCGAAGGAGCGCAATGCTTCTACTCTGTAAGACAACTTGGGCCGGTTACTTCAAGAAGATATTCGTTCTGCAGATCCTAACAGCTCACCAACTAGGTACTATACCATCAGCATGATTCTCGGAACCGTCGCTCTGGCCTACGGCTCTGTTCCACTGTACAAAATGGTATGCGTTGATATTTTCAAGCCAATTGCCCCCTGCCCCAAATATAACATGATTGACTGACATGATATCCACCTTAGATCTGCCAACAAACTGGCTGGGGAGGCCAACCTATTCTCACCCACCGCGGCGGCGACGGTGACACGGCCGAACGAGTAACCCCAGTCACCGACTCCCGCCGGCTGCGCATCACATTCAATGGCTCGGTATCAGACGTCCTGCCCTGGAAGTTCACACCGCAGCAACGTGAAGTCCGAGTGCTGCCGGGCGAGACCGCGCTCGCATTCTACACAGCGACCAACAAGGGCCCCAACGACATCATTGGAGTTGCAACATACAGCGTGACGCCTGGCCAGGTTGCGCCTTATTTCAGCAAGATCCAGTGTTTCTGTTTCGAAGAGCAGAAGCTGAATGCGGGCGAAACTGTTGATATGCCCGTGTTCTTCTTCATTGACCCGGACTTTGCTACGGATCCGAATATGAAGGGAATTGACACAATCACCCTATCTTACACTTTCTTCAGTAAGATCCCCCCCCCCTGAATTTGTTGGAAGCTTCATTACTAATCTTGAGCAGAGGCCAAATACGATGATAATGGTGTGCTGAAGCCTATTTCATCATGATCATTTGTTGATGCCTGATCTTTGACCTTGGGATTTCGACAAGGAACTTGGTCCTGATTTACTATATCGAATCTATCCTCAATGGGCATCGGATCAATGCTGGTTCAGATCTGCTTACCCTCATCTCATCTCTGCTGAAAATAACCTGTATTATACAATTAGAATCTACAATCTGTTCTTCCCATGTGGGCTTGGGCTATATCTCATTCATGGGAAACCGCGTTTGTAAAAATGAAGCATATAAGGGAAGATTATTATAGAGTCAGTGGAGCCTCTATTTTTTAGCATGGCGGTCAAAATAGACCAGGTACTTTCAGTAGAAAGACTGGTGAACGACCTAGCTATTTCCCAAGTTGGAGCCTTGTGCTCTGTTTACTGTTGAAAGATGTGTTAATCATTCAAGTGGAGGATTTGGAAATGTGTCAGTTTATCTTCAGACTCAATTTGTTCAACTTAATTACAACAGTGATTTCAACAAAGTTCTGATCTACTTCATACTAATCACAGCTGGATGCGCAGTGCACGGGCCACACATTAATTGGTCGCGCGTTTTCGACGCGTTTCCCGCTTCCGCATTTTCTAAATCCAGACAATCTCGATCATTGCGATTCGACACACCAACCAGATCAGCATGGCTTTACTAGTTGATAAGCTGCGTCCGAAGACGCTCGATGCGCTCACATACCACCCTGAACTCTCAGATCGCCTTCGCTCATTGGTAAGTGTTCTTCTTTTAGAAAGCTAGCAGTAGCTTACATGAAAGGTATTCAATTGCAGGCTCAAAGCGGCGACTTCCCTCATCTACTAGCATACGGACCCTCGGGAGCTGGAAAGAAGACACGCATTATCGCTACATTAAAGGAACTCTATGGACCAGGAGTTGAGAAGATCAAGATCGACGCCCGAGTCTTTCAAACGACCAGCAACCGCAAGCTGGAATTCAACATCGTCTCCTCCGTCTATCATATGGAAATCACACCCGCCGATGTAGGAAATTATGACCGTGTTGTTGTTCAGGAGCTCCTGAAGGAAGTAGCCCAGACGCAGCAGGTGGATATGTCAGCAAAGCAGCGCTTCAAGGTGGTGGTGATTAACGAGGCCGACCACCTTACCCGTGATGCCCAGGCTGCTCTTCGTCGTACGATGGAGAAGTACAGCCCGAATTTGCGATTGATCCTCCTGGCCAACAGTACCTCAAACATCATTGCCCCGATTCGCTCCCGTACCCTGCTGGTCAGGGTCGCTGCGCCCACCGAAGCGGAGATTTGCTCTGTTCTCCGCGTTGCCGCAAAGAAAGAGGGTTGGACCGAGTCTGAAATTCTGAATCAGAGGATAGCCAGGGATAGTCAACGCAATCTGCGTCGTGCGTTGTTGATGTTTGAGTCCATCTATGCGCAGAAGTAAGTAGTGGTCCGTATGCAGCGGTTGATGATGCCGAGGCTAATGACTTACACTTGAATATAGTGAGAAAGTACACGACAAGACTTTGATCCCACCTCCAGACTGGGATGCACTCATTTATGTCATTGCAGATGAGATTCTTGCAGAGCGCTCACCAGCTCGGTTGTTGCAAGTCCGTGCCCGCCTCTATGACCTTCTGACTCACTGTATCCCTCCATCGACTGTCCTCAAAGTATGTAACGACTCCAAAGTCCTTATATGAACCTATCTCTGACATTCTTTTGCTCTAGACTTTGACCTTCAAGCTTGTTGCGAAAGTTGACGATGCGCTTAAGCCAGAGGTCATCAAATGGTCGGCATTTTATGAACACCGAATTAAGCTGGGCAGCGTGAGTTCCCGAAACGGCAAAATATTCCTTTCATACTGCTAACCTGAATTTCTCTGCAGAAAGTCATTTTCCATCTCGAGGCTTTCGTCGCCAAATTCATGCGTATCTATGAAACGTTAGTTTTGCATACCTTCCTCAAATGTGAACCACACTGACCATGTCTGACTACAGTTATTTGATGGGCATGATGGACTTTTGATTATAAAATTGCGTCAATTCCCTAATGGATGAATTATGATTATATTAAGATTAAACTGTTCCTACTATTTCCACGAGGTGCGCATAGAGCGGCCTTCTACAGTTGAACAAGTTCAATCGAGTCTCAAGAGCTTTGGTTTTGCTGGCTTGGTCGTAATAATTTGTCTTTTCGGTGCATCGGTGTTTTTAATGCTGTGATATGTCCCTGCGTTTCCTAATTGCTATTTTGAGCTAAAGAGCATGCACCTTATAGTTCTTATAGTCAACGCGGTTGCCATGAAGCTCGGACCGGCCTGCGTTTGGATGGATTTTCTCTCGTAGTCCACCAAGAATCAATATGAATTAGATCACGAACATTGAATATTCAAATCCAATTGTCTATAACATAATATCGCCGATCAATACCTGGGGAGCCTTTGGTATATCAGGTTACCAGCCTAGCCATGAGCCTACGTCATCACATCCAGTCATCGGACCAGCTCCCCCAAATCTTGGAAAGCATGAGTGAACGTCTTTTCTTTCCATAAAGCTTTTTAAAAAACCTACAAACTGCCCTATATCAAGCTCGAAGTAGCTTTGAAGCAAAATAATTCCAATTTGAACGAAACTTGATACAGCATGTCTGACCCAAGACTAATTGATATGGAGCCTGGTGGGGAAAGCACTCAGTGAGTATACCTACATGCCTCACTCAAAACGAGCCCCAGGGTGGTGTCAAGTGCTGTGCCCGGGTGAGGTGAAAAGATAGCTAACCTTTCAAATAGGTATGAGTCTATCCGAGAATTTACAATCCCCCCTGCAAAGCAAACTGGGCAACTAGGCGGTATCAAGCCCCAAGACCTTTTAACCTCAACGCATGAATACCTGACTGACTTCGAATCGTTTGTCGAAGGCGGCGAATCGCATACCAAAAGCGAGGCAGCAGCTATTCCCGTCACAACAGACTCCCCCGCATCAGGCGCAGAGAACGAGTTAGCGCAGAAGTTGGGAAGGGGAATCATTAAACCCAGTAAAGGTAGGTCAATGCAGAGATAATTTCATTGTCTAAACTCCTAATATAACAAGTCTCCCGGGAGACCGGTAATCGACGGACCCAAACACGGAAAAAAGCTGACAGTAATATACAGAAGATCTCGAATTCGATAGTGCAAGCGATGCGGAAGCCGCAAAGGTCCGCAGGCAACAAGGGTATGGGCCTGGCTCCGGGGTTGGGGGATAGTTCAATACAAAGGATATGAGATGGGTTGAACAAGAGGTCGAGGAAATATGAGGATGTAGTCGTTTATTGGGAGGAGGAAGAGGAGCTGGAGGAAGCGCTTTGCGGCGGGTTCTCAGTGCTGTTGGTGCCAAGCGGAGGGTTTCGGCGAGCTCGCTTGAGAGAGTCGAGGGTCACTCCGTCACGAAGTTTGGTAAGACCAACGACGGGTGGGTCGTCTTTCTTGACGAATTCCCAGAGACCTGGGATGGAGGGAAATTCGTTAGCATGTTTGATATTTACGAGCTAGATAGGTCAGATTGTATCTGGAAATTGAAGACATACCAGGCAACTTGTGGCCAGCCAATCTGAAAGCTTCGCGGGCGACCTTCTCGTGCAAATCACCCTTGATCTCGAAGACGATACGGCTGACGGGCAAACGGACAGTCCAGTAGTCGAATTTACCCTTACCCTTACCCATACGCTGCTCGTTACCCTTGGTGTAGACACCAATGTTGGCGCTCACACGCTTGTAAAGCTTGTAGTTCATTCCTCTCAATCGTCGCTTAATGGTCTCCTCTGCGATTTTCAAAGCTGACGCGGGCATGCGGCGGTCATGATCTTTCATGCGAATACCGTAATCTCCCCACACCACTGTTGTTCCTCGAGTAGATCCACCGGTCGCGACCTTTGGGCGACCCTTGGGGGACTTTGACTTTTCGGCGAATTTAGGAGTAAGCCAATCTTGCTTGGCTGGGGTAGTAGAGAAGCATCGTGCCAGAGAGAATGCTGCTAATGATCCCGACGACAGACCTGGAGAATTAATATCGTTAGTTAATGAATCGTTAGGCACGGTGAGAGTGTAGAGTGGGTGCATCGTACAGCTTGGCCGAATGCAGGCTGACAAAGGCCCAGCAAACATCTTGATCTGAGGGCCCATCGTGATGAACGAGAGAATTAGTTGGCGATGTTCCTATTAGGTAGCCCGCCGAAGTTCCAAAAGCACAATTCGATATCCGCTCGCGCTAACCCCAATGGGGAAGAAGTGCATGTCACGTGGCTCTCGTGTTTCTTACATCAGCCAGTCACGTCGCCCGTCGCGTTCACCCAGGTCGTTGCCTTTAAGGTGGGTTGTTGTGAGCTTTATTCAACGTCAGCAATCTCTTTCTTTTCTTATCATTGGAACCCCCCGGAAATCTACATGATTGGCACCATCGAATATGCCTTCTGATATTAGGAGTTTCTTTGGGGGGAAGCCTCCCTCGAGCTCCGCTGAATCGCCGAAGTCCGCGAAGAAAGAGGTAAGCTGCCGATCGGATTGAATATGTCCACGAAAAAAGAAATGGCGCCTTCAGATGCAATCCATGGGAGTTCATGGCTAATTCATATACGATAGGCCCCTGCAGCAGCAAGGAAACAACGTAATGCGCCCCATTCCATTTCCTAAACTCCAAGGTTAACAATTGTATAGGCGGCAGAAAGGTAGTGGAAGATAGCGACGACGAGGACTTTGCACCAGCGAAAGCTCCAACTCCCAAAGCCAAGTCTAAGAGCAAACCGTATGCTTCTTTCCGACGCAAATGACACTGTTATGAGTTCCTGACATTACCTCTTACAGGAAAGCCGAAGAACCGAAAGGAGAGCCTACGACCACTTCCGATTATTTTTCGTCAAGCAAAAAGCCCGGTCGTCCAGCCAAGAATGAAACTGCAAGTGGGGGAAAGAGCGCTGATGAGGCCCCTAATAAAGCACCAAAGAGGGGGGCGCCTAAGAAAGCTACAACGCTTGTGGATGATGACGAAGGTCTAGGAGGTGACGATGTCTTTGCTACTGAGTACTCCAAGCGTGGTAAAGGGGATGATGAATATGTCGAAGGAGGCGACAGTGATGACGACGACGATTTCGAAGTGCTCGAAATCAAACCAGCAACTGCTTCCAAGCGATCCCAGAAGAAACAGCCAATTCACGACGAGGATGAGGATGTCGTGATGGATGATCTTCCCAAACCACCTCCTAAGGCAGCCGCTCGACCTGGCCGCAAGCGCAAATCGGAGGCGTTGATTGACAAGGACGAGGATGAGGATCATGAAGAACCAAAGAAGCCTGCGCCTCGGAGTAAGGGGGCTAAGGCGTCTGGCTCTCCAACCGCTAAGCGTCAAAAAGCCAGTCCCAAAAAGAAGGAGGAAATCCCTGAAAACAAGGAAATTCAAGCTATATTCGATAGTATCCCAACGATTCGCCCTCCAACCCCTCCCCAGGATGATGGAGAGAAAAAAAAATGGCAGTACGGCGCTCAGCGTTCTCGCACTCCTCCAACGAGTGGGTCTAAAGAAATGCCAGTCGGTGCTGAGAACTGCTTGGCAGGATTGTCATTCGTCTTCACTGGCGTCCAAGAGACCTTGGGCCGCGAAGAAGGACAGGAATTGGTCAAGAGATACGGTGGCAAAGTGACTGGTGCGCCGAGTTCCAAGACTAGCTACGTTGTTCTGGGCAGCGATGCGGGTCCTTCAAAGCTCAAAACAATCGCCAAACATGAAATCAAAACTATCAGCGAAGATGGCCTCTTTGAGTTGATTCGCCTTCTTCCAGCCAACGGAGGTTCCGGAAAGGCTGCGGCGAGCTATGAAGCCAAGAAGAAAGCCGACGAGGAGAAGGTCCGAAAGATGGCGGAGGAGATTGATGCCGAGGAGAAGAGGAAAAAGGCAGCGGAGGAAAAGAAAAAGCAGGCTGCCAGTGCTACCAATGGCAACTCACAGACCTCTGCCCCTCCACAACCTTCCCAAGCCCCTGTCAATGATCAACTTTGGACCACTAAGTATGCTCCAACATCCACTGCCATGATTTGTGGAAATAAGGCTGCAGTGGAGAAGATCCAAGTTTGGTTGCGCAACTGGCGTCAAAATGCGAGGTCGAATTTCAAACACCCCGGCAAAGATGGTAGTGGTACCTACCGCACCATTATGATACATGGCCCTCCAGGCATTGGTAAGACAACTGCTGCACATTTGGTGGCCAAGTTGGAGGGATACGATGTTGTGGAGTCAAACGCTAGTGATACAAGAAGTAAGAAGCTGGTTGAAACAGGCACCCTGGGCGTCCTTGATACAACATCTCTTCAAGGCTACTTTGCTGGAGAGGGCCAAAAGGTTGACAGCAGCAAAAGGAATGTCTGCTTGATTATGGATGAAGTCGATGGTATGTCCGCCGGTGATCGTGGAGGCGTTGGCGCGCTTGCAGCCATTGCCAAGAAGACCAGTGTTCCACTCATTCTCATTTGCAATGAGCGTAAACTTCCTAAGATGAAGCCATTTGACTTTGTTACGTTCGATGTCCCATTCAGACGCCCTACAGTTGAGCAAATTCGAGCTAGGCTGCGCACGATCTGTTTCCGTGAGAAGATTAACATCCCTCCTCCTGTTTTGGATAGTCTTATTGAAGGCACGCATGCCGATATTCGACAGGTCATCAATATGTTGTCCACTGCCAAGTTAGACCAGCAGAGCCTTGATTTTGACAAAGGCAAGGAGATGTCAAAGGCATGGGAGAAACATATCATTCTCAAGCCTTGGGATATCGTCAGCAAAATTCTGAGTGCCCAAATGTTCTCGCCCAGTTCTTCGTCTACGTTAAATGAGAAGATTGAGCTTTATTTCAATGACCACGAGTTCAGTTACCTGATGGTCCAAGAGAATTATCTGAGGACACGACCGACACTTGCAGGAAATTATCGAGGCAGAGAACAGAACTTAAAACTTCTTGAATTGGCCGATAATGCTGCCGAGAGTATTAGTGATGGCGATCTCGTCGATCGTATGATTCATGGAACTCAGCAACAATGGTCTCTCATGCCCACCCATGCCGTCTTCAGCTTTGTCCGACCCGCTAGCTTTCAATTTGGAAATATGACCGAACGGGCTGGATTTACCAGCTGGTTGGGACAAAATAGCAAACAAGGTGAGCATGGAATCATTTACGATAAAACAAAGCACATCAAACTAATCATGATTGTTTTAGGAAAACTCTCACGTTTTGTCAAGGAGATTCAGGGCCATATGCGACTGCGATGTTCTGGCAACCGAGATGAGATTCGTCAGCAATACCTGCCTCATCTTTGGGACAAATCTGTTCGTCGTCTCATGGATGAGGGCAAAGAAAGTGTGGATGATGTTATTGATTTCATGGATTCCTATTTCCTGACACGTGACGATTTTGACGCGATAATGGAATTGGGACTTGGACCGATGGACCAGTCTAACGTCAAATTGGAGACACAGACTAAATCCACATTCACACGTCTGTACAACTCGCGCTCGCATCCTCTGCCTTTCATGAAGGCCAGCCAGGTGACTGTACCCAAGAAGGGCGGCAAGGAGAAGCCAGACATTGAAGATGCCATTGAAGAATCGGACGAGGAAGAGGTTGTTGAAGAAGCGAAGGACGATGAGGAAGAAGAGCTTGACTTGAAGAAAGACAAATATGTCAGCCAACCAAAGAAAAAGGCTGCGAAGGGTGCTGCCAAGGGCAAGAAAGCGAAGAAGCCAGCGGCAGATGATGACTTGATTGATGATAGCGAGGAGAAACCAAAAAAGGGTCGCAAGGGCAAGGCTAAGGCCTAGGTCTATTTTCTTCTCGTTATCCGTTTTCTTGTACCATATCAGTTTTTTATTTTAACAGAAGCGTCGTCTGCTTACCGGTGCTCGGATACCTCTATTTAGCAGCACATGGATCATGATTTTAATTCAATCTCATATGAGTTTGCTTTCATTCTAAACATTAAACCCATTTTTTGTATTCACCCGCTAGTCCCAAATCATTTTTTACTATAATGGGAACCCGCTTTATGATTGTGTGGTCTGTGACTTTGGTGCCATCATTACCTGGTCGGACGTATTTTCTTCTTCCGTCTTAGATCCAGCACTTTTTTTACCCAGAGCATGGAGGCCTCGATGCTTGGCAGCCCACTTCTTTCCTTCCTCCTGATACTTCGCATCATCTTCGCGTTTAAGACTAGCACCGCGCACAAAGAAAACAGTGACCAAAAAGGAGACACAGCAGCATGCGACCATGAAGTAGTATATGTTTCGAATTCCCAAGGCTTTTCCCGTTAGCATAGGCCCAATATTGTTCAAATCTGTATAAACCTACTATATGCATGAAGAGCAATCGACTTCTGGGCCGCAGAAATGCCCAACGACTTGGAGCTGAGGTTTGTTGGATCAGAAATGATGTTAGATAAAATGCCCGGTGATACAACATGTTTGAGCTTCATCCTATACACCATGGTGACGATCCCGTTAGAAGAGCAATACTATAAGACTCGGAAGTGTAATAGGAAAACCTACCGAACAGTATTGTTGAGAATCGCACCACAAGCAGAAAGTGCAATAGTGCCACCAAGGAGACGAAGGAAATTCCTAGTGGCGGTAGCAACGGCCATTTCATTTCTTTGGACATTAGCTTGGATGGCAACCAAGTTTGTTTGAAGAGTTTGACCGGATCCAATGCCACTCAATATCTGATATCCAACTAGTTTGGCGATGGAAGTATTAGGTGAGATGGTGGAGAGCAAACCGCATGCAATGGCCCAAATGGCAAAGCCGACCCAAATATTGATGGTGTAGTTGCCTGTCTTGGAAACGAGGAAGCCCGAGGTAAATGATGTGATGCATTGGGTTAACACAAGAGGAAGCAGGAGAACACCGGACATGATTGGTGACGCGGAGTAGACGACTTGGAAGTATTGCGGTAGCTGGAAATATCAGTGTATTGCTTCAATTGGCTTTTGGAAGAAGACTCACATAGAATAGATTGGCGTAGAACATGAATCCTGTAAAGAAAGCCCCACACAGAGCACCTGAAACCGTGGAGTTCTTGAATATATGCACTGCTTTAGATTAGCACTTGGCCAAGCATATTGGCATTTGCAAGGTAAAAGAGGATACTTGGAATGAGTGGGAGTTCTGCAAACTTCAATTCCACAATGATGAAGATGACTAGAAAGACGAATCCAACGACAAGAGGGGCTACAACACCAGCTGAGTCCCAGGCGTACTTGGTTCCTCCCCTGGACTTTTGTTAGAATAGTTGATGTTCCATTGTAAGTGGGAGGGTTAAGCACCATGAAATCGCTATTAGGATTAAAACCGCGGCGACAAGCATAGTAAAGCAACCTAGATAATCAATTTGCTTAAAGCGGACTTTAACGTTTCCCTTGACTCGCTTGAGAGGAAGGACAAACACAACAACAAGCATCGAGATACCGGTCAAAGGAATGTTGATGTACTAGCGGCGTGTCAGTAACGGCAATAAGACGAAATTGTAGATGAAACTTACGAAACACCATCGCCAAGAAACTTTTTCCGTGAAGAGACCGCCGATGAGAGGACCAATGGAGTTTGACAGTGCCACTACTACCCCGATAATACCTTGATATGTACCGCGTTTCTCCAAGGACACGACATCAGACACAGTAATCATCACTGAAGTTAAAATTCCACCACCACCGATTCCCGCAATAGCCCCTTTGATAACAAGTTAGACAAACCATTAAGAAAGAGCAACGCAAACAAAAAGAAACGAGACTTCCTTACTGAACACAATGAGCATTATCATGCCCTGCGATACGGCACATAGAATGGAACCTATCAAGAAAAACCCCATGCTAGAGAGGAGCACAATCTTTCGACCGAATATATCCGATAATCGGCCATATAATGGTTGACAGGCGGTAGATGTGAGCAGATAAGAGGTGCCTACCCATGATTCGATATCTGAATCATTGAAAACACGCCCAAGAGTTGGTAGAGCAGTTGACACACTAGTTAAAGTCAGCATTTAGACCTGCAATTCTAATGTTTACCACTTACATTGTTTGATCGAGAAGTGCACCTAACAAGATAGATGTCAGAATTGATCATTTCTTGGAAAAATAGAAGAGCTGCGTATATAGACCGAGAGAAACTCACAGAATAAAGCACAACTGAGCCCCGCAAAAACTATCAATAATTGTTTCAGAGGCAACAGATTGGTTTGGTCTTGGATTTTCCCTTTTTCATTCAAAGTAGTTCCCGGAGTAGGCTTATTTGCCTCTACCTGCCCGGGGCCATCTTCATCTTTAGCTTGGTCTGCGATGGGGGTGAGCGGATCCACAGTGTCGATGCTTGTGGGCGATGAAACGACCGGCTCCGAACCCTTTTCCATTGTCTATGTGGACCTTGCAAGATTTGGCACTTAGCCCGAGACGTAAAATTCCGACTGTCTCAGATGGATTTGAGGGAAGAATTTGAACTTGTGTGGTGTCTGGTTGGAATAGTGTACAGCAGAGGTACAGAGACTCATACCCCCGCGATAAGGGCGTTGCAGTCCTCGAAAAAAATTTCCAATGAAACTTCGGATTTAGATCCGGACGAACTCGTGAACAAGGAAAAGATCTTTTCGATCTAGTTTTACGGGCTTATCGGCTTATTGTGGATTTCCACACTGGTCACGTCCCTACTAGGAAATCATCGCCGGTCCGGGGCCGGCATTAATGTGAATTGGGTTCCGCGTGGGGGATCCCGAGATCTGGGTGAGAAATCTCGGCAATCATAAATATGTTTTAGAATGAGATTCTCTCACCATTACATTCAAATGTTATTATGTACCTCGAATTCAGCGTCAAAAATGCACTTTCGACTCCCGCTATACCCTGCGTTAATGTTTGATACTGTTTCATGCTGACATTACAGTTTCAAACGCACCAGGTAAGTTTTATGGCTGACTCTCATTGTTATCGACATTTGATCTAGAATATCGGTCATCTGGAGGGCACTTCAAGTCGCTTAGAGAGGGTCAGAAAAGGATCCACTTGGTTTGTTTATGTGTACTGTAGTGGAGACGCTTAGTTATCAATTTTCGATCCAATCGGACTTAATTTCTACATTCCAATAAGAAGATTGAAGTCAAGTTCATACATTCTCTGAGAGCTCAATATCTGAATTTTAGCCTCAAATAAATTTCAATCTTCCACATGCATTCCTTCGCTGGCGAGTCATTAACACACTTACCCAATCCTTCAGACAAAAAGGGTTTTACTCGCCAACCTCTCTGTCCTCATCCCACCGTACCCATTTCATGATGCGCCAGCTCAAGGTAGCTTGTCGAACCTTTTTGCCCCAGATATAAAACGGAATCCAAAATACAAGGACGCCTCCACAGATTGCGGCCATCTCTCCATAAGCAACGTTGTAGCCGTGCTTGTCAACCCAAGGGTTCGTGTAAAAACCCAAGAGAAATCCGAATGCCGACTTGAACGCCAACTGAGTGACGACAATTTCTCCGGCAATAGGTCGGTAACTATCAATGGTATAAACAAGGGAGACATTAGTAGCTTGAGTGATAGTGAAATTGACTGTTGTATTTGTTAGAGACATGCTTTGAATTGGAATACTTGATACTTACTGAGACCGATTCCGATAGTGGGAACAATCCAATGCATTTTCCAGTGAATACCGCATCCATATAAAGCCAATGCAAGTGGGCCGGTGATGGCTCCGACCATGATAGCCGGGAGACGCATCTCCGGCTCACGGATGCCACCGTTTCGTCTTGTAAAAAAGTCGGCTACCCAGTCAGAAAAGTAGCCGCCTAACAAGATTCCAAAAGCGCAACCGACGATGGCTGATACAAAACAGAGACCCGATTGCCACGACTCAAAGCCATATGCGGTCTGAAACGCCGAAGAAACGTTCGAGGTGATAGCTGTGATGAATCCAATCGTCACAGACATGACAAGAGTAGCCCATAGGACAGGAGGAAGAATGAGCAAGCCGACGGGTCGAATTGTCATTTGCCACAATGACTCCTCGGTATATCTGCCATGATATAATTTGAGGCCCTGAAGCCAGCCTCTTTCTTTTTTTCCTTCTGCAGTAGTGACGACCTCTTGAATTTCGGACATTCCACCTTCCTCTCCTTTGATACCTCGCTGCACACGTTCACCAGATGATGTCAACATTGTGAGAGAGTTACTATCAGAGATAGGTCGATTATATGCGGTCTCTGGGAATGTAGCATACACCACGAGAGTGATGGCTCCAATCAAAGCAATAGCGACGTAGTAGATATAGCGCCATGGGTGGTACTTCACAATGAAGCCATCGATGATAGCGCCGCTGGCAACACCCAAATTAAGAGATGCGTTATAAAGACTGTCATGAGATTAGCTTTGAAACACCCGACAAGGATATTCAAGTCCAAGGATCATACGCTGTAATTGCACCACGCTCATGAAGGAAGAAGATATCGGCAATTGTAATCGGCGCAAGACATTCTCCAGCCCCAGCAGCGATGCCCATTACAATTCTTGCAACCAGAAAGTTCGCATATTCCTTAGCTACCGCACACCAGATGGCGGTGATGAAATAGATGGTGAAAGAAGTGACATAAACAGCGCGACGTCCGTATTTGTTGATAAGAGGCATCCATACCAGATTACCCAAACCTTGGAACAATGCTGTACAGTTGAAGAAGTAGGCCGTTTTCGCAATCGGACCTGACATGCCAGTCTGTTGCCAATTCGGAAAGAAGTCTTGAGCAGTCTGGAGAATTGCCAGCGTGGGTCCGGCTGCAAGGAAGTTGCAGAGAACCATTGCGAGACAGACTGCGATAGCAGTATACAGCTTGAACCATCTTGGCCTAAAGGGAATTAGTGATCCATCACAGAAGGGGAAGCGAGAAGCTTTGGTACCAATTGAGAGGATCTTTAGGGTCAGATGAAGGCGTTGGAACTAGAATGACCTCATTGGTCTCGTAATCTCGTAGTCGTAGGTGACCAAGTGTCTTGGTCTGCGTCCCCTCTTCCCCTTTGCGTCGTGATAATGTGTCATCGCGCCCTGTTAACGCAGTATTGCCGCGCTTTGTGACTGGCATGATGACGTTTGTAGAGTGCGTGCAGCGTTCGTAGGTAACCTGATGGTTTTCACCCAACATAGGACATCTTGATGATTTATACAATGTCTAGCAAGCTGAGCAGCGTATCCTGGCAGCTGTCATGCGGGGGTCCACATAATCTGGGGAAGCTTAAAAGCGATTGAGGTCCACTTCCCGGGGGTGGAGGCATTGGACTCTTTCATTGGTCTGTGCATTATAGCGTGGCCAATCATGAATGTTTTCGACGCGGGGAAATGAAAGAAGTCGTCAGCTTCTTGTGATTTAGATTAAAATTTGAGATTATCTTTCTAGTGAATTTGGTGAGCGAGGGCCTGATCGACTTTGATGATTTCAGGACGGAGATATTCCTGCTATACGCTCGACTCTTTCCATAATTTAAGGAGAACTGGGTTAGATATAATCAAATAATTATTCATTGATCCCAAAGAAAAAGAGTTTAACGTGGCGTTTGATCATGACGCATGTTGAGGTTATCTCAGAGCAGAGTTCTTGGTCATTCAGAGGTGGAGGACAAGAGCCGACGCTGCGTGGACAAAGAGCCCGGCTGAAGACGATAATCAACCACTATACGAGCGGCTTCGGATCAAATTTGATTCCCTATTCCAGTTTGATGCTTGTATCTCTTAGCATAGGCTTATGTCTATCCACTTCTTAAAGCACCAATCTTATTACAGCAAATGCAGGTGGTCGTGAATGTAGGTTTCGTTGGAGAACAGTCCAGGAAATCCCTGTTCGCATTATCTCGAGCGACCTTCAAAATATACTATCCCCCCGTACAGAAGTTAAAGAAAGACAGCTGAGGGCGATTATAAGCGAAAGAGAGCCCTTGAATTTGGTTTAGGGCATTCATTCTCTGGTATGGGGCAGTTTTGGAATGCGAAGAAGACATCGTTAGCGGGTTCAGAGAGACAATCTCTTTCTTTTTTCTTTTTACTGCTAAAATTTCCACAAGCCCAAGAAACTTGAGCACTCAAGTTCGTTGTTTTAAAATATTAAATGCTAGATGAAATGTCAATACGGGAAATCATTCAATGCGAACTTGAAGAATGTTTAAATTATCTATTATTTCTTTTGATTATTAAAACATCTGAATCTAACCCCTTCATCTTACTGATGCCAATTCTAACTTCATATTTGACCATTTCCATTAAGCCTTCGAAGGGTCAACTTGAGCTTGTTGTTGCTCTGCTTTTCGCCTCCAACCAGCGGCAAACCGCCATTGCACAATAGGGCCGCCCAAAGCCACGAACTGAACAGCAGCACATATTGTAAATGTTACCCCGGCCCCGACAGCGTTAATAAGTGGCATCACAAAGCTGGTGCCCCCGGCTGCAAACAAGCAACGTGCAAGATTGATGCTCGCACTTGCAGCCGCGCTCTTTTCATGATAAATATCAACAAGATAGGTCATAATGACAGATTGCATAGACACAACAGTCCAGCCAGTGATGAATGTCGAGATGATGGGAACGGCGATATGAACTCTATACTGAATGGTCCAGCCAAACAAAATGAGAGACAGACATTGTAGAACGGAGAATATAGGAACGAGTCGAAGTCGAGCCTTTTCAAGGGGGAAGTCCTCTTGGTTTGTGGCTTGTGTTTCGGGCGAATGTGGTTCGCTGTTGCTAGTGGCTTGGGCCTCAAATTTGGCTTTTATCTTGCGATAATCCAGGTCCAATATTTTACCAGTGATTAGCGTTCCGACCATTGAGCCCACGCCGTTAGCAATAAAAGTCAACCCGATCTGAATTTCGCTTAGGCCGTAGCGATTCTTGAAAAGAGATGACATGGCTGTGATACTCATTTGCCACACAGCATAGTAAATGGCAAGGAAAAAGATAATAGGTGCTGCATGCTTGCTGATAAGAATGCGAAATGGTCCAATGAGGTCGATGCGCTTTTTCGCTCCGGGAGAGGGTGTGGTCTCTGGATCCCATGTCACTGTAGTAGTTTTGTTGTAGACACTTAGCGGGTATCCAGCTATCCAGTTCGATGGTACTCGACTTCCATTTGAAACCACAGATCGGAGAGTTTCAGGAAGTAGTATCAGCAAAGTGATTAGAAAGACTCCGCTGTAAATCACTAGAAGCCAAAAAATTGCTCGCCACCCCAGTGTTCCCGCCAAAGCACCTCCGATTATGGGTCCCGCGGCAACGGGAACTAGTAAGCCCGCTTGGAAAATACCCATATACCCTCCACGTTCCGCGCGGGTGGTGATATCACCAATCACCCCCGACCCGATGGCGATGGTGCTAGCACTTCCTGTACTTTGAAGACAGCGTAAAACAACCAATGTTGCATAATTCTTTGCTTCTGCCAATCCAACACAAGCACAGAGAAAGACGATAAAGGTGAGAGCGTACGCGACTCGGCGTCCTTTGACGTCGGAGACGGGTCCCCAGAGACTGGGCGCGAGTCCTTGAAAGATGAGATAGGAAGTTACAGTCAGGTCTATCAATTCAATTGAGACTCCCATATCGGTCGCAATCGTTGGAAGTGCTGGAAAATAAATGTTCGATGCAAACCCAGAAACTGCCGGCAATTAGCAACTATATGGTTCGAGAGTTCTGGGAATTGCAATCTTACAGGTTGCTGCTGTAGATACAAGCACGATAATCAGCCATTTTTGCCTTTTGTCGAATATACTGTAAGGTGGTTCAGGAGCGGATGTCGGTCCAGCAATGACGGACGTGTTGGGCGACTGTCGCTCCTCAGGTTTCGTTGACATTGCCGTACCTGTGGATGCAAAAAGATGGAAGTTAAATAAGAGAACGAAAGATGGAATCAAATGAGTGAACTGTAACATATAAGGATCCTCAAGAACAATTCATTTCGGAAGTGACAGCCACTCTTTTATTAGCTTTGGCGGATTCAAGTGTTTTGTGGCGAGTGAAGTTGTGTTTCGGAGTTGAGCCCGGGGTTGAGCGCATACCATCGGAGTTGAGCTCCTCAGCTCCGTTAGACCCACATTTTCAGCATTTGCAGGGGTATACGTTGCGCCCCACTACTATATTCGGATCGAACGAATATTGAATTGGGATGCCGAAAGCCATACCTTGATCTCTTCAATTGTTTGTGTTTGTCCAAAAAAATTTCTCTAATTATTATCACGGGGGAAAACAGTCACCGTTCCAGTCATGGGCTCTGCGACCAATACTCCAAACTTCGGAAAGCACTTTGCCGTTTTGAACTTGGACTGGATGAATATTCTTATAAATGCAGTGCAAGACACAGATGAGTTTGAAGGTCATTTCTTTGGAGCAAGCTTTGTTATCCCTTGAAAAAATTCGATAAATGGTTGATGTATTGCTTAAAATCAGGTTATATCAAGTACTTTCTTTGCAAATCAAGTCATGTTCCGAGGATTTATTAACCTCCATGGGTGCAAACAGTAACCGCATATAGCATAGTCCCAAACTCGTCAAGATCCTCTAACCAGTGATCTACTCGTCTTCTCTTTTTTGAAACGCCAGACTCTCCCATGCCCTCTGGAATTGGCCAGAGCTCATCGATCGTCAAACTACTTTCCGTCCATTCTGCCAAGTAGATATTGTACTCCCCTTCCCAGCCACTGCGAGACTGCGCTTGCCATAATGACTTACTGGAAGCAGCCGGAAGCCCACGTAATTCTGTAGCAAGAAAAGTAGGAACATTCTCTTGCGTTGATAGGACACTGTCAAAAAGATATGTCACATAGAGCGTTCGGCGTTTTGTTTCAGCCACAATCCACTCCTCCCATCTGGGCCGTGTATGATTCTGTTCAGCCACGCACATGAGCCCTTGTTTAGATGACAAATGGGCCAGAGTCTGAAGATTCATCATTGCTGAACGTAGATCACTGTTGGTATCATGATCGAGTCGAAAGAATAGGATCAGACAATAGATAAGATATGCTTGGAAAGCCCCTAGGAGGGCAAGATCGTCGTAGCATGCATGGGATTCCATTATGGATTCCATCTCTCGGCGAATAATCATTGTGGCAGTTGCTTCGCTTCCTGGCAATGGGTTCTCGCATATTCGAACAAGACTCAGACATGTGGCAAGGGATGAGCCCGCAGGCTGCGCTGATATTTGTGAGGGGTGGATAAATGGTGGTATTCGACGACCGCCAACTGCAATGGCTGCGTATGATTTCAAAGTGCGAAAAATAAAAACATTCACACCAACAGAGTACTGCTTAACTTTCTGTCCCGGAATTGGGATATACGGGTTCATCCAACGGGCCGTAATCTCATCCGCATTTATAGGGCAGAATAGATCGAGATTTGAGAAGTCAAGCGCTTCATCTTTTGATCCCAGAGATGCTCTGTCGAAGGGCACTGTCCTAGTATACGATGGCGCATTGTGCAAAAACACGCGCTCAGCTGGTTGCGCTGTAGGCAGAGATACTTCTTCTGTACGGTTCTCTGCAGATAAACTACTGCCGAGACCAGTCATTAAAGAATCGGGCAAGGATTCGGGACTTTGAGGGCTCTCTTCGAATTGCGGTGCTTGAATTTGTGTTTGAGTGGATTGAGCATAAATGCATGAGAGTTTTCGTTGAATACACCTTGTGCAGCCTCCGGGTCTGCGGTCGCATTTTGCTTTTGCTGCTGAGCAGTGTTGGCAGGCCTTTTGCCGGGAGGTGGCATATCTTGAGGTCTTCATCGCGCAGTTAAACCGGCACATGAAAGCCAGCAGGATATCACATTCATGTTTAAGAGTTCAATTAGAGTGACAAAATTTCCCTGAGCGAACCTCATCCGACATTGTCTAAAACGTTGATGGAGTCTCCAGATGTCTCAAGCCCAGGACTTCAGGAGACGGAAGAGGTAAGAGTTCGGAATGACTAAACTCTCGGCCACGCCTGTAAAGCTCCGGCCCTGCAAGTAACCCGGAAATCCGCCATGGTTGACATTTCGAGTAAAATCTGCAAAATTCCCATCAACACTGTTGAATAATATACGTAAGCAAGAGTGTGCTTCAATTATAAAGTGAAATGAGTCTAACATGGAATCCTTGTGGATTTTCTGTTACTAAAGGCTATGAAAGGCAACTACTATGAAGCTTGAACAACTGAATTTGGACAAAGGCAACGTTAGATCAAAGCCGATGGAGATAAGCAAAATAAAAATGGAAAAGGCGATACTGCTAGCTTCTGATATGGCCTCCAAAAAGGTGTCTTTTTTGGTTCGCCGAATACATAGAACTTGAACCTTCCCGGCTTTCTTAGCTCAACATATTCCAATCAAATGGATACTTGTCTCCTCCAAACTTTCAGCGGCATTTCACTAGGCCAAAAGTTAAAGAACTCCTCCCTCTAAATCTCCCAGTCCTCTGATGGTAGTGCGAATTCATATCCGTAGATGAGAGTCGCAAGGACAATCTGCTGCTCTATGGAGGTTATGTTACGGCCGATGCATGCACGGCCTCCAGTGCTGAAAGGGATGAAAGCTGCACGCATTTGGTCAACCTTTCCTTTTTTGCCAAGCCATCTATGGGGATTATAAGCATCGGGGTCGTCAAAAATACTCGGATCCCTATGAATGACGTATGTTGGAACTGCAACTGTAACATCTCCTGCAATATGTTGATCCATAATTCGCATACCTTCGGGGGAGTCTTTCTTTCCAAGCCCCGTGCGAGAGGTGGGGATAGCCGGAGCCCTTCATCCAAACATGCACATGTGCTTTGAGGAAAGGCAGGTTTTTGACTTTGGCAAAAGGTGCTATAGTATCTCCGGAGAGCGCATCGTCTATCTCCCGTCTAAGCGCAGTCAAAACTTTAGGAATCTTCAGGAGATAGTATACAACGTTTGTAAGCGCGATGGCAGTTGTATCGGATCCAGCGTCCACTGGAATGAAAATAGTCTTTAATCAATCCTCCTGGAGACGCAAGAATGTAAACTTACATAGAATATGAAGCTCCGCTTCCACTTCTCCACGCTCGAGGGACCTCAATCCGCCACTCTTGTCGAGCATCAGATAGCCGAGAAAATCATTCTATTTTTGTCCAATCCCATTGAACTTGTCTATATTCTTAGAGGCCACACAGCTCACAATCTTCCCAAAGTTTTCACCGTCATTCCAGCGTGGATGGACCTCCAAAGATAGCCACCAGGAGAGAGACTTGAGAGTCTTGAACAGCGAGCCTGTTCTGGTTATAGGAGATGAAATTCGAGGTCCTCCATACAAGCTTCGGATAAAATCCAATGGCATTGAGTTGCTGGCTCCATCGACCATCACACTAGCCGTTCCTTGCTCAATTAGACCCAACTTTTCACTCATGGCAATATCGGCAATCACATCAATAGTCAATGGATTAGATAGAAGGCGAAATTGTACCTTCAGATCTTACTGATCGACTGGGCATTCTGATGGCGGGGATGTGCAACAACGATCCATATGCTTGAGGAGGCTCTCGACCTTGTCTCGTATTTTGAACTCCCAGTTCTCGAGATTTTTGGTTGAAAATGCATGTGATAGCATTCGCCGTTTACGTGCATGCTCTTCTCTGTTCGCCCCATTGAGCATGTTTCCATGATTTCCATAAGTCAAGTTGTACATGTCGTCCTTGCGACAGGGGGAGTTGGGGCCATAGATGTCTCTGATAGCTGCCACGTCGGCAAAAGATAGATCGTTTGGACCGACACGAAGGATGGTGTTGTTTTCATGTTTTCGACGTAGGACTTCTGATCGTATACGATGTCGGTGTTCCCAGATATGGGATAGACTGGTAGTGCCTGAAAGTAAATTCACTTGGGATATTTTCGTAACCCTTTATGGTCGTATAAAAACGCGACCACAGGTTTCATGCAAAGGCAAAAAAGTACTAGGAAATCCCAAGAGCAGAGCGTAATCCATTTTTTGGTGCGTTTATGTGAGAACAAAGGGACAGAGAAAATAAAGTCAATAAATACCATGGTCTTCAACCTTGGAAGTAAAAATTCATCGGGGCCTTTTATATCTGTCTCTGCACCTACATTTTCCACAATAATTGCGAGCATTTGATGACAGCATTATCAACCGATATCATAATGTTCAACAAGCTAGATACAAACTTGCATCACTACTCAGGCTCAGGCGACGTTAAAACACAGTTACTAGTAGTATGCCCCAATTAAGAATACCTAAAGACACTGATGCGCGTACTAGTAATTGTTTCGCTCTTCATTTTGAAATCTACGGTGATTGAAGCGTAAACTCATCCATCCTACTTGGATTGAAGTTGTTCTGTATAACTCGAGAAAATCAATTGATGTTACAGAAGGTAAGCGTAAATGAGCTTGGGTGTCAATATACTAGTATAGTTAACGACTCATCAAACCGAATAGTGCAGACGTCAGGAACAACACCAAATGAATACTAATATATGGATGGATTGATTGGGTTTGTGTATTCCTATTTGTTACTAGGCAGTACCATGACCCTATTGTACATCTAGAGCTGTAAAGAAAAACGCCTTGGAGTGGCCATGAGACGATGAAAATTACCGAGCTGAGCATTTAAGTAAACCTAAAAAAAAAAAAAAAAAAAAAAGGTTGGCGAAATGTTAACTGTTTTGCGTTGTAGTGTAACAGAAACGAGAGACCCTCTACTCTATCGAGTGCTAGCTTGGCGGGGAAATGATCTGCGGAGAACCGCCACCGATCAACTTGATCAGCCTGCCCTCCACTCTGGCTTCGGCTCTGCACACTCCGCCTTGTTTACTGTGCTCCAACTTTTATCCTGCCTCCAGGCTGGTCCTGATTGAGACACACGATCCTTGACTCTTTTGATAGAAGCGCATGCTTTCCTATCTATTGCGCGTGCCCCCTGTGAGCATGCCGTCTCACCTCTGAAGGGCCTCCATTGTGATCATCCGGGCTCGACGCTGTACGTCGATCGCCCTCGACTAGGTGACAGCTCTCCTACGAATCATCGCGAGCTATTTACCTCCAAATCAAGAGCGAAAATGTCCCTTCTTCACAATGAAGAGTAAGTAGACCGTGGATGCGTTATCTCTAGCCCCTCCCTCGACCAAGGCATACCGCAGAACTGACCGTACCAATAGTTTCACGATCTGGCAACTCCGATCCTCCTACCTATCTACGATCAAAGATGGCATTGGCGACCGACTGATAGCTGTCAACGACTCCGTCCTCAACACCCCAGGATTCCGCGCCGCAGGCTGGTCGACCGTCTCCACCAACAATAACTCTAGCAGCGCATCTTCTCTCAAACGAACCTACTCACCGCCGATTCCTACAACAACAGCAGTGTCCTCGGAGTACTATCGACTGGCCGTTCGGGATGCGAATGCTGCCCGGGATGAGATACAAGGCCTTGGCCTAGAGGAGGGCGAGGATGACGAAGGTGGCATGGTCACAGGGAAGAGCAATATGGATATGACAGGTCGACGGCATCATGACAGAGCCGCAAAGAAAAAACTCCGCCGTGATCGCCAGGCCGAAGTCCAACGCCAAGCTGAAGCGGAAGACGACGACAGCAGCGATTTGAGCGACAGTGATGACGAGGGGGATCATCTACGAAGGTTTGTCGTCTTAGGAGAATTGTACACACGCTTCCCATATGACTAACTTGAAGCTAGATCTACCGACCAGATTGATTTCCCCAAGATGCCTCTTCGGCGAGATCGAGCCGATTCCTCTCCCATTCGTTCGACAGAACAGCGCGAGCGACCTGAACTTATGATCACGTCACCCACAACACAAAATGTTGCAAACCATTATCGAACGGGATCGTTGGGGACATCTCTCAAGAGTAATGAGCGTCGACCACGACGCGATACAACCACAAGCAGTGATTTGTCCACAGACAACGAGGTCGATACACCTGCGTACAGACCTGGGCAAGTGCAATTCTCGACTACCAATGAAGTTTTTGAGCGACCTCGAAGAAGACGTGAGAGAACAGGTAGTCGTGGGGCTGACAGTATAGCTCTTGAAGACCTGCAAGAGCAGGACGAAGACTCCGGGGTGGAGTCAGTCGGATCGGCTTTGTCTTCGGAATTTGATGCCACGGCTGGTTCTGGTTCACTTCTACTAGCTGGCGTGGGTCTCAATGGTAGTTTGGATTCATCCTCACCCGTGGCCCTTATGCATCAACTACCAACGAACACCGGGCCTCAAAGCGATTCACCGCGAAAATCGAAGCCGACACCGACTCCTGAACTATCCGATCTCCCACCCCCACGACCGATCAGCACCATCCAGCCAGTCAGTCTGTTGACTCGGCAGCTTAAGACCAGGAATAGGGCGCCAAGCAACCCGGTTGAGAAGTTTATGGTACTTTCAGGATCAGGACAAGGAGACCCCTTGTATCTGAAGATCTACCTCCCCTTCTCATCCGACGCAGAGGAGCCGCTAGATCTACCGCTTATGAGAGAATCTAAGCTTTCAGACCATCCTGCGGCGGTTACCGTCGCGGAGGCAATTGGTCTAGCGCTTTGGAAATATTCCGAAGAGTCTCGCACCCCATCATTGCCGCGTGAGAAGCTTACCGTGAACCATTGGGCGCTGCGGATGGTTGATGATGGTGAGGTAGAGTATGACTTCCCGGCACTAGGACGTACGCTTCCAATGACCGATTTTACCTCGAACAATAACCAAGCAGCAAAGGCGCGGGGTCGCTCACGGGGGAAACCATATGATGAGTTCGCACTAGTGGAAGCCTCGAAGAGTGAATTTGAAGAAAACGAACGACTCTATCCTCAATACAGCACGGCTGTGACATCTGAGGAATCTGAAGCGCACCCGGCCAATCTTGCAGTGCCAGGTGCTCAACCGTCACCACAGATGAAATTGCCAGCTCCACGCCAAAACCCAATTCTTGGCCAACCGTTTTCATCTGCCCTCAATGACAACACTTTGACTCCCGCTGATCGACCTGTGGTTCCTATATCTCATGCCACCCCTCGTCTCGGAGTTTCTAAGACTCTGAAGATTCGTTTCCTAAACATTGAAGGCTCCGCACATGTTATGACCCTCAATACCTCCACCGATAGCTACATTGCAGAGATCTTAGACTCTGTATGTAAACGGTGGGGACTGGATAAAGGAAACTATCTCCTCAAGGTGATGGGTTCAAATACAGTTGCCCCTCTTGATCGGACTGTGGAAGCCCTTGGAAACATCATAGAGCTCGATCTTGTCAGGCGGCGTTTTGGGGCAGGTCCTCTCTCTCTTGGCGGATCACCAGGAAGCTCCTCGCCAAACGCACCTCTCCAGGTGGAAAACACGAATACAAACCCCGCTGCGGTCAAGAAAGGCAAAAAGGCTGCCAACGTGTTACCGTCTTCTTCTCAGAAGCAAGATCTAATCGGAGGCTACTATCGTCGTTACCATGTCTACCGCAAACAACCTATGTCTTTTACTGCTTCCAACCGTCGCATATTGACATTTGACACCGACTATATGCATATCGTACCAGAGGAGACAGGGAAGACTGGTTCTGACACCAAGACTCGCTCCATCAATTTCAATGATGTAGTAGGATGCAAAGTGAGTCGGCGTCACCCAAAGAGCTTCCGAGTTGTTGTGCTTCGTGGCAATGATGCCACTGAGCAGAAACGATACGACTTCGAATCTCGAAACTCAGCGGAGGCTATGGAGATTGTGGATGAGATCAAGAAGAACATGGTGCATTATCGCATATAAGCTTGCCGTCGGTCTCTTTACATCTTGATTTGTCGAATGTCCTCTTTATCTGGACTGGGTCGGTGTTTATTGATTAACTACGGGCGTGGTTTGGAAGGTTGGCGTTCACTATTTATGGTTGCAATCCAATACAAGTATTCCCATATTTTCCAATATACAGTGATATGTAGTCGTAGTTTATATTGGCATTTCAGACAAATACCCTCGCAAGTTTGGTGGTGCACATGTGTTTATTGTTTTATTCACGAGGCAGCAGGGGCATACCTCCAGCAGAGAGCTTGGCTGCAGACCTCTTCGCCCCCATGATCATACGTGAGACACGCTAAATCCTGCAGCGGCACAGCCCTGCGAGCTTACAATCCATGAGATTCAGGCAGTATATCCTAACAAATGTGTACCTTGGAAGCTTTCAAATCTCGATACAAGTATTCTCAATCGAACCAGAGCTCCCTAACATACATTGATACATGACCTCAACACCTACGCAGGCTTCGGAGCCTGAATCAACACCGGAACTCTACTTTCGAGCTGAGAACCCAACCGGCGGGGAAACGATACTATTCATCCATGGTGCCTGTGGCAGCAATGCGGAATGGAAAGACGTCGTCCTACCATTACTTCTTAAAGATTACCATATTCTCCTCCCCGACCTACCAGCCCACGGCAAATCGGTCCCAATTCAACCATTCACACTCGACCTCTCAGCACAGCTTCTCCTACATCTCATAGACAAATATGCTAAAAATGGTCGCGCGCATGTTGTCGGTCTAAGTCTCGGCGCCCACATTGCAGCTCGTATCGCCGAACTCGCAAAGCCCGACCAGATCATCTCGCTCGTGGCCTCGGGCTACAATACTATCCCACAATCACCATCTTTGCGCTCAATACTTACAGTGCCGTCATTTTGTGCACATCATTTGATCAGCTTCTTCTCAAGTCCGAAGAGAGCATTAGAAGAGGCGCAAAATGGGGAAAGCGGGTATGCGTTGATTTCGGAGGTTGCTAAGATTATTTTTGAACCGAGAGTTCTTGGGGATATTCGAGGGAGGACGTTGGTTATTTGTGCTTCTGATAGAAAGTCTTGGTTGACGAGGGATAAGCCGGAAAGTGCTAAGCAGTTTTTTGAGAAGGTTGTTGATGGGAAGGAGAATGGCAGTCGGGTTGTGGCGCATTATGGGGTTAGACATGCTTGGCATGTTGAGAAACCCAAACTGTTTGCGGACACGGTCTGTAAATGGGTTAGAAGTGAGCCATTGGATCCCGCCTTTGAAGATATGCTGTAATATGGTTAGTTGGATATATGGAAATCGTCATTCAAAAATGGTGAAATGATTGAAAAGTGTTTGTTGATATGTGATGTGTGGATGCACGATAAGCGATAAGATAACGATCATGACTAAGAAATGATTGTTCTAAAGCTCCTCACTCTTTAATGTCATTCTTGATTTCTTAGTTCAACCTCCATGTCGGGGTATGATTCAGAGCTTCGTGTGGTGATACGCGAGTGCGGAGACAATGGAAGATCCCACAGCAGCCTCTCACGAGAGGGACAAAGCCCCTCCATCCCAAGATGATTACGCCCCAAGTGCCCATAAAGGCAAATTCCGTTTCAAGAGCAGCTCTCGATCCTCAAAACATTCTTCAGATCGAAGGCACCATAAGCGCCATCGAAGCCCAAGCAGCGTATCTAAAGAAAGAACCTACAAAAAGCGCCCCAGTCACCGATCTCGAACCGAAACCCACAATCAACCAAGCCTTCAAAACTCCCCGCCACGCGCCCTATCACCAGGTGCCGCATTTCGTGAATCACTCTTCGATGCTATGGGAGATGACGAAGGCGCCGCATATTGGGAAGGCGTATACGGACAACCCATTCACAACTATGATGTCCCCAATGTTGAGGGGCCGAATGGCGAACTAGAACAGATGGACGAGGAAGAATACGCCGCGTATGTACGGGCTCGAATGTGGGAGCGCACACGGGAAGGCATGCTTGAAGAACAAGAACGCTGGCGCGAAGAGCGACGACGCAAGAAAGCACGAGATCAAGAGTCCTTTGTCCGGGATCGAGAACGAATGGCGTTTGATAAGGCTATGGAGGACAGCCTGCGGCGGGGTGCAGAACGCAAATCTCGAAAGAAGTGGGAAGGCGCTTGGGAGACGTATCTTGCGCGGTGGGAGGAGATCGCGAAGATTGTCAGCTCGGCTGGTTCAAAAGAGCATGCCGATGCTGAATCAGGAGCTGGAACGAAGTCTGGATCTAAGCCATTGCGCAATCTACTTTTCTGGCCTGTTGAGTCTGGGAAGCGGGTTGATGTGAGTCCGGATTCTGTACAGGAGTTCATGAGGCATGCGCCGGCCTCTACAGATCTATTGGTCATTTTGAAGGCAGAGCGAGTTCGGTGGCATCCGGATAAGATGCAACATCGATACAGTGGGTTGGGGATTGACGATGTTGTCTTGCGCAGTGTGACGGAGGTTTTCCAGATCCTTGATCGGATGTGGAGTGAGGAGCGTGAGCGGAAAGCTTAAGAAATGCATATGACACTAATCATAACGCTTGGACGATGCGAACATGCATGATGATGGCGTTTTCTTTTTAAGTACAATAATTATGATACCCAATACATTGAATGGAACCTTGGAAATATAGTTTCATTATAAGCAATTGAATAGAATTTGACAGACTTATCATGACTGTATTCATTTCAAAGAACAGAAAAGTTGCCTAAGTGAAAACAAAAAGATAAACACGTGAGATAAACAGGCTATGCAAGACCAATTCGTTTGATAGCTGGCTGCGCAACGGGCCAACCTAGATTTTCAAGAATGAGAAGACAGCGCGTAGCATGACAGCTAGCCTGAAATCCTGAAAGAAGATCAGAAGCGTGAGGACCGCGTCTTGGTGCGGTAAACAGTCCATCCAAAGTAAGCACCAACAATGGCACCGAAGAACAGGATAACCTTGAACAGGAACCAGGACCAGCTGCTCGACTCCTTCTTGGGCTTAGGACCACTGCGGCTACGGCCACTGGACTTGTCTGAGCCACGGTTGGCAGCGCCATCCTTGCGGCCAACAGAGTACAGGTTCTCCGCCTTGAGGGAAATGATGTCGTGATTGTCGCTCAGCTCACCAGTCTCAGCGGAGAGACCAAGGTAGGCAACAGATGGAATAGCAATGTTGCTATCTTCGGCGTTCAGGTTGAAACATTCAATCCAGGAGTCCTCGGTCTTGTACTGGAGTTCAAGGGACAGAGACTTGTCCTGGAAGTAGGTGAGACGAGCTTTGGTGGGGACCG
Source organism: Talaromyces sp. PF30-5 (assembly GCA_023626375.1). NCBI lineage: Eukaryota > Fungi > Ascomycota > Eurotiomycetes > Eurotiales > Trichocomaceae > Talaromyces > Talaromyces sp. PF30-5. The sequence continues at coordinate 196,456 of JAMAGU010000009.1, read as the reverse complement.
GGGCGTTGCGAAGACCGCGAGCCTGGGAGGAACAATAATGCGTTAGCTAAACTCCTTATTCCTCGCCAATGTTTAAGACACAGGGTGGGAATTGAAACTCACAGAGCATCCAGCAAGCTCGTTGGCTTTGCCGTCATGCGCCTGGTCGTAGGTGGTCTGTCCGTCACCCATCATGGCCATCACATAGGGGAAAGTGACACCAGGGCGGTTATTCTTGTAAGTATCGAAGAAAATACCAAGACCCTCGAACTTGTCGGTGGAGCCGAATACAGGGCCCTGTGTGGCGCGCTGCTTGGTGAGCCAGAGAGCGAAGCCATCGCCGTGTAGAGTACCGGAGCCAGAAATCTCAAACTCCAGCTCGATCTGTAAATGATAATGTTAGGCGATACTGATTCAATTGTGCCAGAGATTCTCACTCCACGGGGATTTGCTGCTCACCTGCCAGTTTGTCGCAGTCAAGGGAACGCGGGAGAAAATCCATCCTTGTTGAGAGGGGCGGTCGGCAGTAAGACGAATGTACCTTAAACAATCATTAGTACAAAGTGCACATCAGATAGAAGTACGACTATCGATCAACGCATCGATAGGAATTCTCACTTGTCTGCCCGAATCAAAGTATCTCCTCCGAAGTCGAACCAGCGGCTTTGGAAATCCGAATCAAGGTATGGCTGTCGCATATGTTAACCGGGGTATTCCTCGCACAAAACGCAGACATCACGGTTCGGTTTAGGGCACAAGAAATTTGCAAAGGCCAAAGGATTATCATACCGAGGTCAGACTGTGGGTTCGGAGCTATATAAAATATAACGTCAGTATTATTGATTGTAAGTACGGAGTGTCAACAATCCTTACAGGAATGCTTTTGATGTTGGGGTCATCGTAGGCGTTGACAGGAAGCGAAGCCAAGCCAACAAGGCACAAGAGAGATGATAAGGTCGGAAGACGCATGTCGTCAAATTATAGCCCAATTGCAAGGGCAGTTCAAGGAGAGACCGGGGGTGGGATGGATGGGGCTGCGGTGTCGCCAGGACCCGAGAACCCAGAGGAAATTTGTGGACAAAAAATGAAAAAGGAAAACGGCGGAGAGCGGGTCGAGTGAGCGAAAGCCGAGAACGGAGAGATTGGGAAAGAAAAAGAGCTAGACAAGGTCGCGAGAGACTGTACGCGAGGTTGTGTTGTGTACAGTTGAAGGTTAAGGTGTCCACTACGTAACATGTGGCGCAGGCGCCTCCCCCGAACTGCTCAGCCACATCTCGGGCTTTGCATGTGCATTTCGCTACAAACACCTTTCATATCTCTTCGTCTCTTCAGTTCGGACATTAAAAGAGCCATATGGCCAACAAGCTCAAAGTGATTGAATAAATTTCCACATTCTATCATTCCCTGCAGTCTCCTGCACTCGGTGAGTGACAGAAGCCAGTACGCGTCTACGTGCGATCTGTGACCTACATGATCACCTTTAGTCATTACTTGAGCCATCTATAGATCCTATGCAAGATGGCGATAGCTCATCTAGCTTTTCTTGAATCCTCTAGCGGCCGGCATTGACAATCATTTCATCCGTCCAGACATGGGTATATCAGACAATCCATTACGTGGCTCACCTGGGCAATACAGTCACCCCATTTCGATAATCAAAATACATTCTTATTTGCTAATCAAACTGATCTATCGAACATGCATTATATGTACCCAGGTTTGCTGGCGCCTGTTACGTGCCCACTTCAATGAAAAGCGCTTTCGCTTCCCCGTCGCCCCTTGCGATGCTTTTGTCGTTGCGAGGAGCTTCGTAGCAGCGACGGTGTCCGGGTGGTCTTCTCCGAGTATTTCACGCCGAATATCAATTACCCTCGTTTGGATTTGCTCCGCATTCTCATACCTCTGTTGGGCACAGTATATCTTGGCTAGAGTCAACATGGCAAGGATGGTGTGTGGATGATCTTCGCCAAGGACATAGCCGCCCATCTTGACAGCTTCTGTGCCTATTCTTTCTGCATCATCAATTCTGCCTTGCTCATAATATGTTGCAGCGAGATTTCCCATCGCCTTAATCGTTTGTGGATGTTGATCTCCCAGGATCTCCCGTCCACGATAGACAGCTTCGACACCGATGTTCCCGGCCTCGTTGTATCGGCCTTGTTGAAAATACATCAATGAAAGATTCGTCATTGCCAGAATAGTATCTGGATGATTGTCGCCAAGATAACTCCGGCCTAGAGAAACCACTTCGAGGCCTACATCCTCAGCCTCTTCGTATTTCTTTTGCGCGCAAAAGACAGCGCCCAGGTTTGTCATGGCAAGAATCATATCGGGGTGTTCAAGACCCATTACCCGTCTACCGAGCGTGACAACTTGCATGCCGAGCTCTTCTGCTTCAGGGTATTTGCCTTGCATAAATCGTGTTGCAGCAAGGTTTCTCATGGCAACCACTGTGCTAGCGTTCTCTTCGCCAAACACGTCTCGTTTGAGATTAATCACCTGGATTTCTGTTTCCTCGGCCTGATCGTATTTGCCTTGTTCGTGATATTCCAACGCGCGGTTTGCCATAGCTTCAATTGTCTCGAGGTCTCTAATTCCTGACTCTTCCATCCTTTCCACAGCTTTCTCATATTCTTTTTGGTCAATATAAGCCTCCCCTCTTACTGTCGTTTGCACCCCTTGAAGCGGGTATGGCTTCGGGCGCACTGGATGGGAGCTTCGAGATGACCGCAGTGATACGGTCTTTGCATCATATATGTTGTCTGCATCATGATCATGATTGTATACATTCTCTAGATCGTATGTATCGTTTGTATCGTCTGTAGTATCGGCGGTTGGTGTGCTGCCAGTGCTTTGGCCACACTGCAGGTCGAGTGGGAGAGGTTGGGTTCCAACTTTCTCTAACGGGTCCAACCAGGCATTGTAGGGCGATGGATTAGCCTCTACTAAATGCGTACTTGAATCCATACTATCTGATATTTTGGAGACTAGAACATGTCAGATCATCATTTTAAGTTGATAATCTTAGCGAGTGAGACCTACCTCGACGATACTATAAAATGGTAAAAAAAGAACACTTGTAATAGGATGGAGGTGAGTTATAATTTTGATTTTAAAAACCTGAAGGATGAAGAAGATAATGTCTCTAAAATACATTCAACTTCGGCTAGAAATGGGCTGCGGGGATCTCGGGTTTAAAAGAATGGTTCGTATATCGGGGCGTGGCTATGACACCACCACCATGGGGCTAAAACGGTTCAAATGGGGCGACAAACCACATGGGACACTCGGAACTGAGCCCCCACTTAGGCATCCCAGTAATGATTTTCAGTAGATCTATACTGGAACTTTCTCATTCCTATTTTAGAAAGCTGAAACAAAACTTTGAATTGGATTTCCCAATAGATATTACAGAATATGAGTAGATACATGCACGGGATCATGATGCTTTATTAATCCATCAGATGTGGAGACCGGGCTCCATACCTATGTAAAGTATATACGGACGGCACCAAATCCCCGAATGTCTTTATTTAAGGTGAGCCGTGGTCACATTTTCCTCGTCGATCGAATTAAGATCATGGTTTTCCAATTCGACCAAACGACGACCGACACCAGTAGTCTGAAATTTATGGAACTGCCAGGCTTGTATCTTAGCCTCGAACATTTCATCCACTTCTTCCAGTGATCTACCCTTGAGCTCAGGCGTGCACAAGAACCCAAAAATGCCAGACAGATAGCCGGCTGCCGCGAAGATCCACCCAATCTTTGGCCCCATATCAGGACCCGGGTTGGCAAGGAGGTAAGGCGTCACAAAAGTGACGAGGAATGCAGCCAGAACATCGTTGGCAGTACCAAAAGCCATGATCTTCTTGCGCATTTTCACCCCACCAATCTCCGCGCCGATTAAATAGGCATTGTTACTCGCCGAAATCTTTGTAAATATCCCCAGAAGCATGAAGGTGGCAATTACCGTGCGCTTTTCAGCGACGTTTGGATGGGCCTCTGAGCCAAGTGCCGCACCTATGGATAGAAGTATACCACACATCAGGCCACCGACAATCATCAGCGGGCGACGGCCCGTATAATCGGTTATCGTGACACCTAATAGGGACCCAACAACAGTCATCACTTGTCCAATCATAGCGTATGTAAACGATGCGTCGCCGTATCCGCTCTGTTTGTAAAACGTGGGGCCATAACTGTTAACGAACTGGTTTCCATTGGTCTGCTGGAAGACAAACAACGATGCCACAATCCATGCCCGGCGTCCGTAGTTTGTGGGGTCGCGGAAGATTTGCCACCAGCTATCGCTCTCTTGCGAATATCCAATAACGATAGCTTCTTCGATCGCGTCGATCTCAGCTGCAACCAGCCCCCCTGCCACGTCTTCGTTTTTCCGCAGCTTCTCCAGATTCCGAAGAGCGAGCTCCTTCTTCCCTTTCAGCAAAAGCCATCGGGGGGATTCCACAGTAAACATGATGAGAATCAGGATGATCACTGGGGGAATAAGTTGCATAGCACACGGAATGATCCATCCCTTTGAAGCTGTCTCGTTGACATACGCGCGGGAAATTCCAGCCCCCCACACATTACCTACGGCGACGACAACAGTAATGGAGCCAGCGAATAAGCCTCGCACGGCGCTAGGTGAAATCTCAGCGCAATATGCTGGAACCAAATTTTCCACCTTTCGTAATGTTAGTGCCAGTATAATGAAAAATCAAGGGATGAAAGAGATCTCGTACCAGGCCGACCGCGAGATAGGCAAAGTTTCGCCCGACGGTGAATTGTTGCCATGTCGTCGCAGTCATTTCTATGATTAATGAAATAATCTGCACGATAGAAGTGACGATCATCGAGTTACGATATCCAATGCGTTCTATAAGAGGTTCGATCATGAAGCACCCGACAAGCTTCCCCACCCAAGGCACAGAATTCATGATCGACTGGCGCTCAGTGGGCAGCTCATATTCGCCATTCGCATTTTGCACCCCAAATTGTCGCAAAAATGAAGGTAGGGCTTGTAAAGAGCCAAAGGAGCCCGTATCACTGTATGGTTGGGTTTGGCATTAGAACAATCCTTGGAAAATACCTATCGAAGGTACCCGAGTGACTTACATGCCAAAGAGCAGCGCGCCCTGGAGGTAGACCAATACACAGAACCAAAGATAAGGACAGAGAGTCCTGAAATTGGACAAGTGTGATTGAGACCCCATTTTCGCTCGTACAAAATGTCTCTTGACTGCTCAATCAACATAGATATAGTCTACCTCCTCGCCTTATATTTGGATGGACAGTCATGGCACCATCAGGTGGTGATCTAACGAGCTTCTCCACTGTGGAGCTCTTAATTGGATCTCCTTTCCCCGGAGCCCCACAAAAGTTACACCGGCCGATATCCCGGTCGAGAAAACATTTGAATGCACCAAAGCCGACCAGGCGGAGATGAGCATTCCCACGGCCAATCAAGTCCCAACACTACCTAGAAGCCTTCAATGTTCAAGAGTTCAAATGTTGCTAGATGGTGTTAATAACTTTGATCTCAATAGGTAGCATACTATATAGACAGAAATCAATGTTTAGGTACCTACTAGTATTATCTTAGCTGTTCTTCTAATGTGTATAATATACAACTTGAACCTGAAATTTGTTGTTTGCATAAAGAGCTGGAACAATCGAAATTTCAATGTAGGCAAAAGCGAATTTTATTCATATCTCTATAATTGACCAGGAATGTAGATAGTACTATGTACGCACTCTGAAGTCGTAATTCATCGAAGAGTTTCGTTATCCCCAATAGTCATCCAGACTTTCGTTTGGGCAATAGGATCTCCACCAACACTATCCTCCGGGAGGTCGCCCCATGCAATCTCACCAGAAACAGGCTCTCCCCATACCGTGCCTGTCTCAAGTATATACTGATCCCATGCCTTGAGTAGCTCCTGAAGCTTTTCTGGATGGGACTCAGCAAGATCATTGGTCTCGCCCGGATCAGCAGAAAGATCGAATAGCTCCCATCGATTTTTACCAAATGCATCTTCGGGCATATTCACAATTTTCCATGAGCCCTTACGAAGAGCTGCTCTGCCAAATAGTTCCCAGCCCATGAATTCATCATCGCCGTGGATGCCAGATACGCCTCCCTTGGCACCTCCCGTCATGAAGGGAACCCAGGACTTTCCTCGCATGGGGTAGACCTCATGACCATTGTAAGTCCCCTTTTGACCCTGAGGTGCAGGATGCTTTACACCAGCCATATCAAGGAATGTCGGCGCGATGTCCATCACTGTCGCGAAAGCAGGAACGACCTTACTCTGAGGCCATGAAGGGGGATATCGGACGACCATGGGGACACGAATTCCACCTTCTGTTGAGTACATTTTATACAACCGTGAAGGTGCAGTTGCTGCCTGTGCCCATCGTGGTCCATACCAGACGAAAGAGTCATGATTGCCGATGTTCTCAAGCTGATTGTTGTAGTACCTTTTCAGCACGGCGATCAGGTCTTTCCCCATTAGAGGATAGGATTCGAAAACTGCACCCTCAGCTCCATTATCAGACATGAAGATAACGACTGTGTTATCGAGCTCGCCAGTAGATTCCAGGTAGTCCATGACCTTTCCAATGTTCTGATCCATGTTATCGACCATTCCAGCGAAACACTCCATTGCCCGCGCGGATTTCTTTCTCTCCTCGTCGGTCATCTCTTCCCATTCAGCAGCGTAGGCGTGCGCAGTGTCCTCCGGAATCACAGGATGAGGTTTCACGTCCTTTCCAATAATTCCCAGCTCTTTCAACCTCGCTATGCGTTTTTCTCTCAGCGCTGAAGGCCCATCATCATACTTTCCTCGATACCGCTCTCTGTCTTCTTTGCTGCATTGCAAAGGCCAGTGAGGAGCAGAGAAAGGAAGAAATGCAAAGAAAGGCTGCTCCTTTTGCTCTGTAGTCCGATCTTGAAAGTAATTAATCAAATTTGATGCGTAATATTCCGATGAGAAGAACCCAGTGTCATATTCATTCCCCTTGTTCGCTTCTATCACCTTGCGCTTCCCATCTTCAGCATACAATACTGGAATGCGAACAAAAAAGTCCATCGGGTTCTCAAATTGAGGCTCAAATCCGAAATGATTGGTACAGCCTGGTAGCAAGGCGAATGATCGGTCGAATCCACGCTGGGAAGGCCCATTCTCGGGCTTGAGGCCAAGGTGCCATTTCCCGGACATGAGCGTGTGGTAGCCGGAATCGCGAAGGAGCTCAGGTAATGCGGCAACATCGTGATCTAGTAACATGAAAATGATGAGCAATTGGAAATATCCCAGGAATACTCATTCTAACAATAAACGCACTGAGATATCCTTCGTGTCCGCGCTTATTCCATCGCTCAAAGTCGTTTGATCGCTGTTCACTCATAACTCCGACGCCAGCGAGGTGATTGTCAGTGCCTGACATTAACATTGAGCGAGTTGGAGAGCATGCAGCAGCTGCATGGACTAATTTCCAAAGATTTAGCCTCTGCATCAAAGTTATACCTTTTGGGGATACACCTGACAAACTTACAATCGGTGAACTGCATGCCCTCGCGGGCTATCCGGTCGATATTTGGTGTTTTGATCTCCGAGCCAAAACATCCTACATCAGAGTATCCAAGGTCTGCATAAAGCATTTCTGAGTGAGGGGTAGCCAAAGGGGATATCTGATTGTTTCTGACGTACCATCTGCTACAATAAGCAAGAAGTTTGGGCGCTTCGTTGTCATATTCGGCGATAGATCAGAATGGCAAAATTCAACTCGAAGTTCAATAATTTACTACCAAAGCGATAGGGAGGATTGTTGCCCTTCAAATTTCCTGCGGGGTATTTGATCAGTTTGAGATACCATTACTCTTTATTACCGATCGCCTGGTGTCAGTCACTCGTCCGCGATTTCGGCCGTTAACTTCCCCGCTCTCCCCGCAACATCACGGTGGACTGACTCCACATGGACGCCGTTCAAGCGGCCCAACAGTGTTTGGCGTGATATGGATCTAGTAGCACGTTGAGTTGACCGGATATGAGAAGTGCTAATTTCATCAGAGCGCTTGCGGCCTTGCGATGAATACTCTTTTCTCGGCTCTAGAGCATCCGTGCCAGAGGTATCAACAAGCACAACCGACTTAAAATTCATATATAGAACAGCAAGGTTTTCAGAAAATGGCAAAACGACCAAACTTTCTTATCATCGTCGCTGATGGTAACTCTTTTCTCGCACGTGCGGTCATAGTGTAATATTTACAGCGCTGATGATCTTCACAGACTTGGGATTTTCCGATATAGGATGCTATGGCTCAGAAATTCAGACACCCGTTCTCGACAAATTAGCCAGTGAGGGCCTTCGGTTCAGCGATTATCATACAGCTGCTGTATGCTCACCTACCCGGTCCATGCTACTTAGCGGGACTGACTGTCATCTTGCTGGGCTTGGTGTTATGTCCGAGTTTCGGGTGAGTCCCGAAAGCTTTGCGTAGAGAGATTAAAATAAGACGTTCTAATGAATTCATTTTAGACGGTGGACCCGGAGCGGTACAATGTCCCCGGACATGAAGGTTATATGAATCATGACATTGCAGCTCTCCCAGAGCTATTGCAGGATGCTGGATACTTCACAGCAATGGCTGGGAAGTGGCATTTAGGTTATAAGGATGATTTCGGCCCACATTCGCGAGGCTTTGACCGTAGTTTCGCGATGCTACCTGGATGTGCAAATCATTTTGGCTGGGAGCCAGCCTGGAGCAAAGAGCCCGGGGGTCAACGACCAGCGAAGTTTGTGCCTGGGCACTCTGCGCCTCTGTATACCGAGGATGGAACACGGTATATGCCCACAGCAAATACACAAAGTGATCCCTCGCGTGGCTTTTATAGCTCCAACACATATGCGGAGCGACTTATTGGGCAACTTCAAGAGCGAGGTGATAGGCCTTTCTTTGCATTTCTTCCATTCGGGGCGCCGCATTACCCGCTACAGTGTCCTAAAGCCGACCGTGATAGATATGCGCATGTCTATGATGACGGACCGGATGCTTTACGGCGTCGACGACTTGAAGCGCTTAAGAAAAATGGCATGGTAGCGCAGGAGACTGTTCCACACCCCGTTGTCGCAAATACTACCAAGTGGCAGGATATGACAGCAGAAGAGAAGAGAATGTCGACCAAGGCTATGGAAATTTTTGCAGGGATGGTAGACGGGATTGATCAGGCAGTTGGTAAGATGGTGGATTATCTGAAAGAAATAGGCGAGTTCGACAGTACCGTCATCATGTTTATGAGTGACAATGGTGCTGAAGCAGCTGCATGGGAAAGTAGTGCTGCCAATGGTCCTGATCTGCTGGGGACTATTGACAAATACTATGACAACTCTTATGACAATCTTGGCAACTATAACTCGTTCTGCTGGTATGGTCCTCTATGGGCCCAAGCCTCGACGGCCCCTTCGAGGCTTTACAAAGGTTACAATACCGAAGGTGGCATCAGAGTTCCACTCATTGTTCGATATCCAGAATTGAGTGGCCATTCACCTGGAAGTATCTCAGGGACCTTCGCAACGTGTATGGATGTCATGCCGACCTTGCTTGACCTTGCGGGTATTAAGCATCCAAATCAAGAGATGGGACTACACAAAGTTTTGTATCGAGGGCATATGGTTTATCCCATGCGTGGCAAATCTTGGGTCCCACACCTTACCTGGCAAGGGCCGATCTACGGAGAAGAGCCAGTTGGGTGGGAGATGTTTGGGCGGGCTGCCATGAGGAAAGGCAAGTGGAAAATTAATTGGATGACCGAAAGTGATCATGGGAAAGGAGCTTGGGAGCTACATGACTTGTCTAAAGACCCGGGGGAGACTGTTGACTTGGCGCCGCAGTTTCCCGAGAAGTTGAAGGAGCTAGTTGATGATTTTGACATCTATGTCAAGCAAACAGGGACTGTATGGGGAATCCCGCTTGACATGACTCAGCCTCGAAAGCCACTCCCAGCCGACATGATTGGTGGAGATCCCATAGCAGATCAACGAGCTTGGATGGCCGTTGGGCGTGGACAAAGACTCAACTCCCAGGTAAGGGCCATCAGAGTGGAAAAGTAACATCAGGAGGGAATTCACACAAATATAATATAGTCGCTAGCGAGTAACTGGACATCAAAGCGTATTTGTTTCTAACCTCGTTATGGGTTAAACCCAAAGTCAAACATCATAGTGTTGTCCTGTGGGGTGATGAACTGTGGCCCTTCGGCAGTAAGCCCTAGTAATTGAGATAACTGTGGAACGTCAGTAATTTTAGATTTCAAGAGATATGACGGATCGCCGAGGAAGCTCCTACCATGTCGGCATCGGACATATCAAAGTCGAGACCCGTTGAGCTGTTGGATCGTGGACCTTCAGGCTCTTGGGGCGGAGCCCTGTGACCCAGTTCTACTAGCCTCTTCCTCCATCCTACCAGTAACAAGTGCTCCGCTGTTTCCTCTGGCATAGACGCTGGTGATATGTTTTCTGCAAATTGTCCAGATCTCAGAGCATTGATCTTTTCATGCGCCCTTGCCCTTACCTCGAGCAACCACTGGAGGTTACGTTTGACCCACTTTGAGGGTACCGTTGGCTGGATGAATGTGTAGAGCGAAATGATGGAGTTGAGTTCATTCAGTGCTTGATCAACCAAAGGGCTTCCAGGGTTTGCCATGCAGATTGTAGCCATGCTGACGGCACCGGAAAAGGCATGATTCCAGTAGAACCAGTGCCGTGTTGAGACAAGAGGGAAGGTTGAATAGAGAGACCTCAAGTTTGCAATAAGCATGCTACTTCGCTCTATTACTGCCAGGTATGCCTCGCCATAGATAGAGGTTGATGGATCAGATTCCTGTGTCGCATGTACGAAGTAGGGGCGGAACATGGAAAGAATCAGAGTAGAAGCAACATCAATGAGATCGTGTGATTGGAATACAAGGCGCAAGTTCTTCGATGGGGGAGGTGTGTTGGCTTCAACCTCGGCCAAAGTTGAATATCTGGAGACCATCAGACTGAGAGCTGCTCGATTCCGCAAGTGAAATGGGACCTCGGATTCTAATTGTAGCGTCCTGCGCCATATCTGTTTCAAATTTTCGTAGCTCGAGCGAACCTTGAGGCCCTCGTGCAACGCCTCCTGGGCCAGCATCGCCAGTCGGCACCGCAATTTCTCATAGCCAGTACCCTCATTATAGTCATCTGGGAATAACGTATCAAACATATCTGCATGTAATCCACTTGGCCGATCCCAGTTGCTTGAAATAAGGACATCGGTACTATAATTCTCCCAAAATGTTCTTCGTCTGTTATTCAAGTCTTTTTGTGATAGGTTCCAGCTTTTTCCGTCTCTATGGAGACCCATAGCCAACATGATACGATTGGCCATGCCACGTATTTGCCAAGCAACATCTCTCATTCCTGCATACGCAGAAAATTTGGACATTAGGCTCAATGTTTGTACTGTAGTTAACGAGTTGTGTACTAGGAAATTTCCTAGAAGCAAGGACTGCTGTGAAAGTCTGTAAAATTCCATACAAGCTGGATCGTCAGAAGAAACCTCCGTATTCAGGATTGAGCCAAGTGCAAACACTATAAAAGCCAATGCCAATAGCTGAGAAGTCACCCCAGGTTGGCTTGGAGCAACACCCCCAAGAGTGTACAGCCATCGCACGACGGCTAAAAGATCCTCCTCGAGAATTGGTGACCCAACCCAAGCAATGTGGCGATTGAAACAAGCTACCAAGTACATGGCTTCCTCGTTCGGCGGCAGATGTGTCCAAAGAGTGGGAAAACCAACTTGCGGGCTGCTTTGGAAGGGAAACCCCTCCGCAATATTGAAACGCGTGGGAGCTGGAGATGCAGAACGCGTCTCCGGGTTTTCAATTGTTTCCTATCAATAACAAATCGTTAATTGAGTGCATTCTTGAAAATCCACAACTGACTTACATCTCTAAGCCATTGATAGCTAGCAGATTGACCAATGAATTTGGACCTCCCATCAGAGTTCACTACGAGAGTGCCGACTCCATCCGTCTCTGTGGGAGCAGTTTGCGAGACGGCATGGGTTTCAGATTGATGTGCCCGATAAGACGGAGCCGGTGGAGCATAAAGCGGAGATGTGGGGGACCCCGATTCAAGTAAAGCCGTGGTATCATTGTCGCCATTTTGAGAGGAATCAAGCGAGGGATCCTGCGCTTGTTCCAGAAGCGATACGCGACGGCGAATGCTTTTGATACTGCCAAGAGTTTTTCGGGGGCAGAGATGAGCACACCCTCGCTTCTCGCAATTCGCACATGGTACTAATGATCCGTTAGTCTCCGATGAGATGGGACGTGGCGAACCCACTTACCCTGACGATCGCATCTGATCTTTAACCTGCGGCATTCTAGAATATTTTGATCAATTTCTGGAAACACATAGTGGAGTTGGCCAGAATCTTACCTGCGCAGTTCAAGATTGGCCTTGGGCGTTTAATCTCTCTCCGCTTTGGGGCTGCAGCGCGTAACGCAAATGGACTTGACATGGCGAGCTAAAGGCTGAAGAGAGATGCATCGGTATATCCATAGCACTCGAATGGACAAACATCCATAAAGAATATTATATACCTACTACACTTGCAGATTGGAAAATTGCACAATTGCACAAGAAGCTACACGGATTGAGTTTGAAGGTCATCGCCGTTGACGTCTTTACTGCCTGAGGCCATGAACATCACGTGCGTGCAGTCGGGATCTATAGATGTTACGAAGTCAATAAACACCTTCCCATCTTGAAAGAACCGAAAGTCCATCATGGCTGTGCTGTGATTGAAAAATGAATTGAGACAAAGGAAAGCTCAAGCGTATTCTACTTTAATCATGGGCTCTAGCAGATCTGAAAATAGCATGTGACAGAGATCCAAACAAGCTTGAAATTTAGTACAACGTCTGATAGCTCTGCAGGATGTTTAAAATGATGATTCAAAAACGTTCCAAATGGCGTTTAAAAAGGCGTTTAAAAAGGCGTTCTCAAGTACTTAAGTGCACTAACCCAACATACTCACTTGAACATTCAAACATTTGAACTTCAAGGGTTTCCAGATACTAGGTATAGACTAACAAAGAACTACTACCTGCTTTAGTAATACAATACTTGCACACGTGCCAGTGGAACTTCAGGTCGAACCATGGGATTTGAAGTAATGTATGTGGTAGTATAGGAACTTACTAGTATAGCCTCAAGTGCTTAGAGCATTGAAGTAGCTTCAGATGTCCCGTCCCAAACTACTACCTAGTAAGTAATGATCTATCAGTGCATGTGGGTCTTTATCTCATAGTACAATTCAAGTTATCGCGCTCAAGTGCTTCTTTTTATATCTCAGCTGTGATGCCGTGATTTTCACAGGCTCATGTTCTTTCTTTCGTGTGCTTGATGCTACAGCAACCTTGAGTGCTGATATGAATACTAGATAGTACCTAGTAATGTGGGGGATGTCGTGATGTGCCGTCTAAGTGCACGGGTCGATTCAGTCTAGGTCTGCCTGGAGTTGCCAAGCACAACTTGAAAAAGAAACCTAATGAGCGACACATGAAAAGAAAACCCAAGAAACTTTGAAGTGGAACGCTTTTTCAAACCTGCCGGATCTTGAAGAACTCATGAAAGCGAAAATATCATTTAGTCTTTGTGTCAGTGAACCCCCCTTCAGTAGTGTAGGTAGTTCTCCGGCTTCACTTGTGAGGAACGAGGTCGCAACATCGTGATGATTGAGGGGATGAGACATTCAAATGTTCGAACTACTAGTATTCTTGAAACGTCATTGGATAGGTACACAAGGTCATCTAGTAGCAGCTCCCGAAGCGACGTTCATGAAACTTCACTAAATACTACTCACCAACTCCACTGCATTTTATCTGGGTTTGATGTACAAAGGGTATCAGGAAGATCCAAGCCTCCAGTCCCCGTTATGCAGGCAACGATCTAATATACTGGAAGGGAGGAAAGGAAATCGGACAAGAAAGGTCACAACTGAAAGAGCAAGACCTGGACAAAGAAAGGGAAAAGTGAAAACACCTTCTCCTACTTTGGAGAAGGGAGGGCAAGAAGGGCATTTGGAAAAAGCGAGAAAGTAGCAAGTGAGATGCGACTCGTAAGAAGACGTGAAGAGACATTCGTAAAAAGATGTAAACCAAACGAAACCCTCGGCGATGATAGAATGAGCTGCCGTATGTTCAATCAAACTCAACCACAAGAAGTCAACTGCCGCGCAGCAGCACAACCCATCACCACAAGAACTGCCAAAGGGCTGCCTTGTATTTGGCATGGGACTATTTACGGTTTAAGAACCAGCTGGACCGTTTACTAGATGACTCTTGTGACTGCACTCCCGCAACGTTGGCATTTTCTGGTGGTCCATCCGACCCACCACCGCCACGTAGCGGCTTTGCAATGCGAGATCCTCCGAAGCTGAACCCACCACTGCTGTCCATAGCTGGGAGACCGCGCGTAGAACCTTGCTTGGCAGCCTCTAGTCGCTCCTTTACTGCTGTAAGCTGAGCTTCAAATCTGAAAAATAGTTAGTACTTCTGAAACAAAGTGAATTATGATTCTGATTATGATGATAAACATACCGGTGATTGGCCTGAGTCAACTTTTCTTGGCTTTCTTGAAGTAGACTCTCAAGACTGGCAATACGCTCGTTTCGTGCGATTAATTTGCGCTCTGCGATGGCTACCTCCTTCTTCAGACTGCTGTTTTGTTCCACAAGTTGACGCTGAACGTGAGTCAATTGTTCCAGGTTGCGTTCTAGGAATGCCATCTTCTTTTGCTGAGCCCGATTGTTGGAAGATCGTAGGACGTTGTTGTACTGCTCACGAGCCTCGTCCAATGAGATTTCCAGTTCCACCACTCGCTCGCAGCGATTTTGCAGATCCCTCATCAGAGATTTCTTCATAGCATCAAACTCAGCAATCTGCTGCTGCAATGTTTTGCTAGCGGCACCATTGGAAGAGCTGCGGGATTGCGTGTCGACTAGTGATTGCCGCATTTTGGTTAATTCATCATCCTTGCGAGTAATTTCAGTGCGCAATTCGTCAACTGCGACAGTTTCGGCCTCTTTGCGACTTGTGAATGACTTTTCCAATCGCTCCCTGATCTCCTCCACGTCACTTTCACCCAAGTTTCGAGACAAGAGACTTTCGTATTCGTGTTGAACCTCATTTAGTTTCGCCTCCAGCTCAACACGACGGCTGCCCTGCAGCTCGCTTAGGTCGCCTCGATCATTCATCGTTAATTCGGCTTGGCGAATGAATCCTTGAGTCTCCAAAAGACTCGTGCGAAGTTCAAGAATATCATCGGGGGCAACAGTTTCTCCAGCTGCGCTGACTTCATGCAGAGCGTCGACGCGGTGAATGAGATCCTGAAGTTTGCGTTCATTGTCTGAAAATACCTCACCGCCAAGGTCGAAACCAGCCATCATCTTCGCCATCTTCTCGGCCTTTCTCTTCTCCTTCTCATCCAGCGCCGCGGTGGTCTCCTTGGCTCTCATACGCACATCGAGCAGTTGTTGCTTCACCTCGTCTAATTCACCCGTAAGTTCCGAGTTGGCTTCGCGGAGGCCATCCATGGTGATTGCAGCTTCTTTCCCTTCGTAAGACACCTTCTCAAGTTGCATGCGTAGTTCGTTCACTTCGGTGTTCAACCGCTCGTTATCCTTGCCAGATCGTCCAGCGTTCTCCTTCATAGACTTCAACTCCTCACGAGCCTCGCGCAAGCTACGCTCAACATTGACAATATGAGACTCTCTCTCCGCGATCTGATCCTGAAATTCGTTCTCGCGACGAAGGAACTCTTCTCGCTCATCCTTCTCGAGTACTAGGCTGGGAGTGCTTGAACGATCGCCGAGTCGCGAGTCTGGGCGTGGAGTCTCTGCTCGAGCTGTCTCCTGTAAGCGGGAGGGAGTAGCTGGGCGAGGAGCGCGCATTTCTGCCTTCGCAGCGCTGACGATTTCATTTCCACGAGCTGGGGTCCATTGATCCTTGGGAACACTCTCGCCGCCACGCCATACGTTAACTTCACTCTCTAGTGCAGATATATATGACTCAAATGAAGTCATCTGGGTTTGGGCCTTGCGTAGAAGCTGCTTCATCTCAGCCGGACTTAATTCAGCGTTGACCTTCGCCTTGTTCTTAATGGCCTTCGCTCGAACACCGAACCGCAAAGTAGAAATAGTTTCGGCGTCATTGTAGCTGCTGGGCGAACAGTTGATAATCAAAGTTGTTCGAGAGTTACCACCAAGTGACTCCTGCAGAATTCGGGTGAGTTTCGAGTCACGGTACGGAATATGAGTAGATTTTCCGTCTGTGAGCGCATTGATAACCATTCCAAGCGCACTCAAACTTTTGTTGATTTTTTTCGCTTCTTCCAATGTCTGACCACTTGCTCCCGTCTTTCCGACCTTCTCACTACCAGCCAAATCGACCAAGAAGAGCTGGCCACTCTTCGCGGAACCGGTTTCAACGTTCTTCTGGCTGACTGTGATGACGAAAATGGAGTGGGATCGAGAAGATTCCTGGTTCATGTTTGTGGCGGCAACAGCTCGAGCATTTCCACCTCGGCGCATCACTTCGTAAACTTCCTGTACGCTTGACACATAGACCTCCAACAGGCCCTTGACGTAAACACCACGAGCCTTCTCTTCGTGCACCGGTAGATTATCATTATGCGGCACTAACAGATCTCGAATCCGCTCCATGTAGATCTCCATGTAGCTGACCCGCACAGTATATTCGATATTGCTCGGGCTGGTCAGGATGCTGGCGAAGATTTGCTCGACAATACGCGGAATGATACCCTTGCCATCATCATCATCAATATCGGAACCCATCATTGTATACGACTTTCCAGCACCAGTCTGACCATATGCAAAAACCGTTCCGTTGTATCCATTTAGAATATCATCAACTGTAGGTCGAATCGAGAAATCGAAGATATCGGTTTGCGCCGAGCCCATGGGAAACACGCGATCAAAGGTGAAGGACCCGGTTCCCTCTCGGGACTAAACATCTGAATTAGCATGTCTCTGTGCCGTTTCGCAGATCCATTGTCCTCACGTTGATGGCGCATGACTCTTCATTTTCGAACTCGACAATCGGCGTACCACCAGAACCTAATTCGACCTTGTTTTGGGGACGGAAACGGGCGACGACTATGAGCTCGGCGTTAGTTGTGTCGTCCAATTATTGACGTTGGTGGTAATGGGCAATTACCCTTAATCGTATTCGACCCCGCGGACCTGTTGATAGCATTAGTGACGCGCTCTAGAGTCGTTCCTGGTCGGGGAAAATACTCACGCCATATTTTCGGTTCACAAGGATACCTGAGCGAAAGAAACAAAGCCCCAACGAGGGGCAGACCAAAGTCGAGGGACCTTTAGTTATGTCACGGGGGGGTTTTCAGCCTGGAGGGTCCAGGATCAGGGGTTCCTCCACTAAAGCGGAGAAAGCGAACAGAAAAAAAGAATTGAAATGAATGAATAATAGGAAAAGCAAAAAACGGCAACACGCAGCAAATCCAGCACACCAGGCAGATTCCGGAGTTGAAAGAGCGAGAAATAGAAGAGAGGTGTGGGTGTGGATTTGTTGACAATCGCCCGTTTGGAGGTGCTTGGCCGACCGCCCCAGACCTGAGCGGATCTACAAAGGACGTTGTTGAGGAGCCTCAAACTCTACACGTGTGAATTCTTTCGTGCTCTCTCAAGGCCTTATCAAGCTACTGCTGTTTCTCAGTCACTGGTGCCACTACACGTCGCTGTGGTCGGCCAGTAAAGCCTAAGCCCGCCAAGAGGGTTTAATTCTTGGTCTTTTCTTCTTATGAAAGATTAGCCAGCGTAGACGCCCTGATCTTGTATAACTTCGCCTGACTCCGTGGAATCCCCAGTTTCTGTATTTCTTAGAACTTGGCTTTCTGATCTCGTTAAGTGTAGAAGTTCAGCATCAAATCTTTGCGGAATTGAGCTTTTCTTTGGAATCATCACAACAAAAGGTTTGCTGCCTACTAAGTATCGGTGTCTGTTCCTCGGCCGTCGCCGTGTAGCCATGTCATGCATCAAAGCAGGCACATTCAAAGGACGATTTGCACCAAGTTGTGACAAATATACTCAGTACTAGTAGCTGTCGAGATATCTTCATATGCATGTCCCTAGCTAGCATAGTAGTGGGAGTGGATTTCATTCACTTAGGGCCATTGTTGGTAATACCAATCAATACATTCAAGTTCACAGCACTAGATGGAGACTACAAAAAAGATGAAGATAATTGTAGACCCCGAATACCTCCGGTGGTGCGTAATCTTCCAAGGCTAATGCAATAACAAAGAAGACAAAACAAAACAAAAGCTATGGAGCGTAATGGGAATGATTGATGCACACAGTCCAAGACATGTCAAAAATGAAAAGAAAAATTCAAGAACAAAAGGAAGAAACCAGGCGCCTAAAACCCCACGCTGTGCAGATCAAACGGCCCGATTGAAGGCGATTATGCACTTCGGTATTTCCATCCGCGGACTTGTTTCGGCCCCAGCATCGGACAAACTTTAAAACAATGTATTAACGCAGCCCGTCGGAACGCACCAAAGAGCAATCAAACAAGGACACAAGCTGATGCTTAATCCTCCCAGCTCTTTTCCACGGTTTCCCGGACACGCTTAATATATTCTTTGCGATTGTCTTTGTAAAGGTTCGAGGCTTCGACATTAGCGGGGGAGGAGGTGTTGGGATCATTGAGTAAACTGAAAATCACCATTAGGGGTCAGCGATTCCTGTTTCAGTATATGTAGATGTTATACGAGCAGTATACGAGCAGTATAAGGGACGTTTGGGACCATGCTACCTTTGGATACTGGTCAAGATAGCAGCAACATCGTATGTTGGGCTCCAGCGGTTTTGAAGGATATCCAAACAGAGTTCACCAGTACCGTATACATTCGGGTGGAACATTTGACTAATGAACTTCACACCAGGGGGTTTGTTGGGATATTGCTCTTCAAAGTTCATGACCAGGCGGAAGGTCCCATCTTCGAAGGGTGTGTCTGCGGGGCCAATGATGACGGCATTCCTGTAAATACATCAGCTAATTGAAACTGAGCGGCTAGAAGATAGATATAAATGGTCAATACCAGGTCATAACATTATCGGCAACTGGTGAAGCAGAGACTCCGGCTGGGGGGTCCGTTTGCATGCGCTATGATCGTCAAGTTTGCGTTAGCGGGGTGGCCATTTATTAAGTCTTATCACAGGGACCTTGGAGGGAAGATGGAAGACGACAAGGGCGATGAATCAATTCAATCAACCAAGACTAATTGAATAAAATAATTTGTCCAGAGACGTGCAAGATTCTTGAGTCAACATCCATGTCCTCAGTGTCCATCACCGATTGTCAATCTCCATCGTCCCATCATACTGGCTACTGACCTTGAAGTCACGCATGAGACGGCGACGGGCAGAGGTGGACATGATGGCGGAACTCGATGTGTAGATTGGTAAATGCGAAGATAGTTTGTGAGAAGGCGATAAGTGTATCAGGATAAAAGACGAAGCTCCGGCGTTGAAGGTCTATGAGTTCCTCCCCAAGAGCACGCGGGAGGAGGGGAATAACGCCGGATTAACAGCCTCAATGGGGAATCTATCCGGATATAGCAGCAGAGGTTTATCCGAGATCGAGCATTATGTCATGTCATGTGATCTTCAACAGCCTCGGCTTAGGCGGTTACAGGCGGGTGCG
Organism: Talaromyces sp. PF30-5; assembly: GCA_023626375.1. NCBI lineage: Eukaryota > Fungi > Ascomycota > Eurotiomycetes > Eurotiales > Trichocomaceae > Talaromyces > Talaromyces sp. PF30-5. The sequence continues at coordinate 176,693 of JAMAGU010000009.1, read as the reverse complement.
GGAAAGGGTGCAGGCCGAGTGTACTTGAAATGCCCATGCGGAATGCTTAATCGTCCTTTCTTTTCCCATTTTTTGAATCACAGTGGTGTGTGATTTACCCTGTTCTTCTCTCACAAAAACTTCGGTCCCAAAATTCATTATCATAAAAGAATCATGATTCCCCCTACAGGACTATTTGTCCGCCTTTCCAAGCGGGTTGCTGTCCCCGCATTCCGCGCTCAGAGGCAGTTTAGCTCCGCCCGCCCGACCTTGAAGGAGATCCAGGATGCCTACATCTTGAGTGCGGCCAGAACACCAACTGCAAAGGTTAGTGCGATTCGGAGAACATGTATTTCCTAACTGCAATCGCTGAACATTGAATCCTTAGTTCAACGGCTCCTTCACCTCCGTCTCGGCACCCGAACTCGGCGCTGTGGCCATTAAATCTGCCCTCAGCAAGTCCAACATCCCGGTTGACAAGGTGACGGATGTCTATATGGGAAATGTGATGCAGGCAGCGGTCGGTCAGGCCCCAGCTCGCCAAGCAGCTATGTTTGCAGGACTAGCCTCATCCGTGGAATCGATGACTGTAAACAAAGTGTGCTCGTCGGGTTTGAAGGCGGTAGCTCTTGCAGCTCAAAACATTCAGCTGGGTTTGGCAGAGGCTCAGATAGCGGGTGGTATGGAGAACATGTCTCGAGTACCATACTATTTGCCACGGTCCAGTCAACTTCCTCCTTTTGGAGAGATCAAGCTGCAGGATGGTCTGATCAGAGACGGTCTGATGGATGTGTACAACCAGTTTCATATGGGTATCTGCGCCGAGCAGAGTGCTAAGAAATATGAGATCTCTCGAGAGCAGCAAGATGACTATTCCATCCGTTCCTACGAGCGAGCCCAGCAGGCATGGAAAGAGAACCGTTTTGCGGACGAGATTGCTCCTGTGACTATTAAGGACAAGAAGGGAGAGACCGTCATTGAGAGAGACGAGGGCTTCGAGAATCTGCGCGCAGACAAGCTGAAGACCCTCAAACCTGCCTTCCTGCGTGATGGTACTGGCACCGTAACTGCAGGCAATTCATCTACCATGAACGACGGTGCATCTGCTCTTGTTCTGGGCAACAAAGACCTGGCCCGTGAGTTCGGAACCGGTGGACGTGCTTTAGCCCGCATTGTGTCCACAGCTGATGCTGCTATCGACCCGGTGGATTTTCCCGTTGCTCCGTCCAAGGCCGTCCCGATCGCATTGAAGCGTGCTGGCATTACCAAGGATCAAGTGGCCGTTTGGGAGTTTAACGAAGCTTTTGCCGCGGTAATCAAAGCCAACGAGAAGGTAGGTACTACACTATTTCTGCCAGTTGGAAAACTTGCTAACTTGATAATCTACTAGATCCTCGGCCTTGAGAATGCTAAGGTCAATATGCTGGGTGGTGCAATCTCTTTGGGCCATGCCCTGGGTAGCTCTGGATCCCGTATCCTGACCACTCTGCTCCACCAGCTCCAGCCAGGCGAGTATGGCGTGGCTGCCATCTGCAATGGAGGCGGGGCAGCTTCTGCCATGGTTGTACAGAAGCTGGATCGTGTGGACTAAACCGACACAAAGCAGAGAATTCCCCGATGATACCCTTATTTCCCCCGCATTGGTCGCTTCCACTGCATTTCTGTACTTTCAATGTACTTCCCTTGAATATATCTTTGGATATATCATGATTTAGCTGACTATTGTATTGCATCAAAATCATGTCTCTTCTTTGTTGAGGCCAAATAATTCAATTTATTATCGGTGCACCTACTTCAAGTTTTACATAGCCAAAAGACCGCTCAAGTAGAGCTTTTGAAGACCAGCATGGAACTTTGGAAAGAAGCAACCGCCGAACATATTAGGTAGTACTAGTAGTACATATATAGTACCTAGTTACTATTGATAGATGTATATCTATAGCTACCACCTACTATAGACGAGATCGTCCTTGTAGCTGCGGGTGCGACGGTCGGAATGGCGCTAGTCCCGATCGGGAACGTATAACATCGCGTTCAAAAACGTTCGGATTTCGGCATTTTCTCCTTCCTTTCAGAGTTGGTGCTTAGCTCACGATGATTTACATGATTTATAAATTCTGATATTAGGGATATATTTACTTTCCCAATCATCTCATTTAAGATGCCTCAGCCGATTGAGCTGGGTCTTTTCCCTTCCTGCTTTGGGGCTGTTGACTGGTCGCCGGATGGGGAGCTTGCTGTTGCCGCGGGTGACCAAGTACAAGTTTTGGTGCGTCAAAATTTTCAAGTGGTGCCCGTTTCACGCGACTGACATCTTTTTAGACATGGAAGACTACCGAGCAAAATAACCCGGAATCAAAAGGGTCCGACGGCTGGCACATAACTCGTATTTCGCGAGTTAATACTTTCACTGTTGCTGAGTGGGGAGTCGTCTTTCCCCAAAACCGAGATGACGCATCAATCGGTGTTGAGCTATCTGCGAGCACGGTAATTGGGATTGCATGGTCACCCCCAGGTTTGGCGCGGTACCGTCGGAGTGTTTTGGCAATCTTGACCTCAAACTTGATCCTCTCCCTCTGGGAACCCGTTGGTGCCAATGGCCAATGGATCCGAGTCGCCATTGTCAACTATGCACTCCATCCAACATCCGACACGTCTCAAGACCTCCAGGGGGCGGATCTCAGGAAATCAAGCATCCGTTCTTTCCATTGGTGCACACCTCTGAAAGTCCCACAGCCTGAAGAGTCAGGATCAGCCACGACCCCCGAAGCTCGCTGGGGTGTACACTTACTAGCCGTGACCAATGATGCCAATGAAGTCGTTTTACTACGGGTACATCGACCAGCTGGCCTCCAAGCTTCATCTCTGGCGTACATTGTGACTAATCTGAATGCTTATCCTTTGGGTAGCTCTGACAAGCAATTTTCGATGACCTATCCCGGTTCCCTCTTTCAGAAAGCACTCCAGTCCAAAGCTCGTCTAACCGCGATATCTTGCAGTCAGTGGTTTGACTTGGCTGTGTCGCCGAATGGCCCAATACGATCTGCAACTACTGTGATTGCCGTTGTTTATGGGTCTCAACTCCGGTTTGTACAAGCCACTGTTGCTCTGATGGAGACAGATCAAGACCAGGAAGTTATACCCCGCCACGAGATAATGGTTAATATTGATTCCCATCAAATAATGACTGCCTCCCAAAATTGGGATTCGCATCGAATCTTAGGGCCTCTGAAATGGCTGCACACAGTATTTGAGCCAAAATTATCTGGGGCGAAAATCATTTAGCTGACTGCAACTTGTTACAGGATCAAACCGAAAAGACAGTCCTTTCAGCAGGCACGATCGGGAGCCTTCTCACCATCTCATGTTCGCCCAGTCTCTGGAATGGCAGTAACACAAGCATGAACGAAGTAGATGTTAAAGAATGGCCTTGCTCCTCTTTTCCTACCGACGAGCTCGACCGGCATAACCGGCACATGGAGCCCATCTCAAGTGAGTCGTGAAGAGCCCCCGCTCCCCGGAACCTAGCTCACCCCCTCCAGGTTTGGTTTCCTTGCAAAATGACCAAGACGAAATCACACTTCATCTCAGCACCGTTGGAGGGCTGGGAGGCAAAATTTGTCTCGATAAGTCTGGGACTCTCGGTACCTGGTGTATTCCACAGTGGAAGAAACAAATTTCGCGTTATGAGGAAGGTTATGATTTAGATCGCGACTTAGGGGGTCACACTGTCGCTCGTATTTGGGGATTGTCAGCCCATCGTGGTCTAACAGCGGCTCTATTTACCATACATCCGACTAATATGATTGAATACCGGATGACATCTACCGATAAAGCCTTCATTGGGTTTCTGGACGAATCAATGGCAGAGGCCGCTGACTACCATGCATTATTTATGCCAAATTCCGCAGGTGGTGAACAGATTTCCCCTCGTCAGAAGCGAGGCAAAGTTACCGAATTCATCTTATCTACAATCGAGCAGGAGAGCTATACGAGCCATGAAAACCAGAAGCTATTTTACGCCGCAGCTTGTTGTGCTATAGTGGATGGACATGATGAATCAATTCAAGCACGGGCTCTCAACTGTTTCAAAAGGTTGTCAAGCAGCACAGGAGCAGATATGAGCGAGGAGATCTCCCAATGCAACTTGGGTTCTCATGCGATCTCAGCTAAGTCAAGTGCTAATCAAACAGGGCGTGGTGGCCATTTGTTTGAATGGTGCGAAATTTGTGACGCTGGTATTTCATGGGAATCACCACAGGAAGCTCAGTGTGAAAACGGACATTTATTTGGTAGGGTTTCTACGATTCACACTACATTTAAATTGATGCTGACATGTCATACCTTCAGTACGTTGTGGACTGAGCTTTCTTGCCATTCAAGAACCAGGTATATCCAAGTTTTGCCCAATATGCCGGACCGAGTATATAGACGAGGATATTTTGGCTCGTTCACGTGCTGGCAAAATCAGCTCAATATTTATGCAACTTTTTGAGGCATTTGATACCTGCATATATTGCGACAGAAAGTTCCAGGCTAGCGTCCAGGGTCAGTGGTATTAACACCTAGTCTGGGAATTAGATATTTTGTTGCTGACTGGTTGATTTTCCAGGATGATTTGAGTAGATATTGCGATAGAATGGCCCACCGAGTCAAGTTAAAGCGAGTAGTTTACCTGCGATGGGATCCCATTCATCATCCCAACGCCGAGCGCTTTCTCTCTGGGCACCTTCACGCAGGACCTCAAGCTTTTTATCGTCGCCGAATAATTGAACTAATTGTTCTGCTAGTTCGTCTGAACTGCCAAAGCCCATTCCATTTACACCCTCTGTTACAAGCTCAGGCCATGCCTCGAAGCGACTCCAGCCCACAACTGGCAGACCGGCTCCGAACATATCGACAACCTTCATTGGCAGATCTACTCCGCTACTACTGGTGTGTAGACTGACTCCGAGTGACGCGGATGCTAGAAGCTTTGCATAGTCTGACACACTTAGCCATGCTGTGCGAATGGTGACCTTTTTAAGTTTGCCTGCCGCTTCAAGGCTTGTGATTTTCTGAAGGTACATTTCCTTCTGTGGGCCCTTTCCTGTGATAATGGCCAGAATCTCGGGTAGCTTGGAATTTGAGGTAGCAAGCGCAGAGTACTGTAACAAGGCTTCAATGAGAACATAAAAGTCTTCATCTGGCGTCCATGAAGTGGAGCTAACGAGCACCCGCATGTTTCCTACCTCCAGGGCAGAACGCATAGACTTAGCTTCCGGAAGCTGTGCCAGGAAATTGATTCGTGCGTCAGGGTCTAGCATCGGACTGAAGTGGCTTGCAGGACGATCATGCAGAGGCATTATGGGGGCCTGCAGCTGGAAATCCCGCTTGAGAACCGAGCGCATTGCGTCCGTTACACAGAAATGAGCCGTTGCTGATTTGCAGAAAAGCTTCTCGTATCTCACAGAAAGTTTCACAAGGGGATGATTGGGGCCTAATTTCAACGCGAGAATAGAGTATCCGAAATTATGCCAATCAATGACGAGTCGCGTTTGTCGCAGGAAGCAGGAGACGGAGGCCACAGCTAGAGAAGGGATGGAGGGAGGATTCTTGTCCAGTCAGCATATGCCCGTTTCGTTTGTTCGGTCATTATGTTGGGGGTTGAGATACCTGGACCAAGAGCCATCGTGATGGTCGTGTAGTGTATGCGAGACAACGCCATAAGCATATAATCTGAAACAACACCTTCAATGGACCGTAAATTGTGAAGAGGAGTTTGTTGCTTGTCTGTAGAATGGCGGGATGGGGCCGAATAGGTACGATGGAGATATTAGGATGCGAGATCAGCTCAGGATGAGGATCGGACTCTGCTTATATACATAGGGAATCAGCAATTCGGCCTGTCACTCATCAATGGTTTTCTTCTTCATCCCAGCCCGTGAACGCACCTGTATATCCAATGATCACCACCTCACCACCGTTCTTCGCGATACTCAACGCATGATACTGCATGCGCGGGCTGCGACCAATGTCTCCCAGCACTAGAATTTGTACGCTTGTTTTCGGTCGAGATGAGCTCTCCCCGGATGGAGCTGAGCGGGGGTCATACTGCGATGGAAGCAGATATATCAACGCCGTCAGCAAACTGGATACACAGAATGCAACGTTGATGAGTGTCTCGATCATGGCGGGGTTGATCAGCGCATCGCTATGCCACTGGATTTCAATTCTAATCCGATGTGAACGAGTCGTGTCCGCTCACTGATTTACACTTGTTGATTGTCGATCGCGATAAGAAACGCAATCACGTGTTAACCTCCCAAGGTCCGCGAAACGTTGTCGAAGAGGCAACGTTAAACGCGAGTCCTAGTGTCGGTGCTCGTCCACTAGAGTGGAGCATTTTTCGAATTGGCCAATTCAATAGTCCTTCGACAACGACGCGCAATGCTTGCTGCGCTACTGATTACCTGTCTCCCGATTTGAGCTTCGAAACCCCCGGATCTTGGCACCGAGTCCGCCTACCCCCCTACCCGGTTCATTTGCTTGCTATAATCCCCTACTCGACCTTGATCCAGCATTCTTGATCAAGATCATGTCGACGGGGCCACCGCCTTCTGCCGCGGACTTTGCTGCTCCACGTTTATCCAATGGCCATACTCACAGCCACAGTCGCGGCCGCGGACACAACCGGTCCCGCTATGCGCAGATGCCGCCCCCTCCTTTGTCCCTCGGGGGCGCAAATGTGGGCGCATCGCAGCTATCAGAGACACCGACCTCTATAAGCGGAAGCTATTCGTATGGTCATACCTCTCAGAATTTGCGATCTTATTCCCACCAGCACACGGACTCTCACTCCTCACCCCACCCTCATCTCGATCACACCCACAGTCACAGCCATAGCCATAGTCAGAGCCATGCCCATGGCCACACACACGCTCATAACCACAGTGTGGCCTCTGTCCACGATATATCGCATGATCATGACACCAAGTCGATAGTGGCAGACCATGCCGACAGCCGCCCTGAACAATTGTGAGACACTATAAAATGCAAAGTTGGCATTCGAAGGAGGCATACTAATCCCTCTCTAGGCATGAAATTCTGACCGGAGCTCTGATCGCGTTGCCTTGGATTGCGTTATCTTGGTACCCACGGGAATGCGCAGAATCTTGTCAAGCACCGAACGCCGCGACCAAAGATACTACCTTGGGCATCGGACAAGCTGGACAGAAGGCAAGCTTTTTGACAGCATTTGTCTTGATAATCTTCGGGGGCGTGCAAATATTGCGAAAGAATCAATCGGCGGGGTCTATTTCATCTATTAAGCCCCCTGCTCTTGCAGCGAAGACTGCGCAGGCAGCATTCTTGCAGATGGTGTCAATCGGATTGCCAGTTTATGCTGCGTTGAAAGTGGGCGGATTTTTGGTTGCCTTCGCTCTACTCCTTGTAACAGCATCAGGAGTCCCTAACTTAGTGCAAGGCGACTCTCGTGCTGCTGCCCCTGAAAAATATAGTCGCAAGAATTTCACAATTGCGCTTCTAGCTTGCGTGGTTATTTTGAGTTTCTTTGGCTTAAACAAGCCATGGGACTCTTCGCCATTCCTGGGATATCTTGCGCTATTGATCTCTGTCTTTGTCATTTCTCCGCCATTTCCATCAATTCGTCACCAGGGACCTATCCCAGAACCTGGCCTTGTTGCGGAGTCGATATCCCAAGCGAAATCGTCAGCGATAAACCAAGCAGCTATAGTGATCACTACAGATGCTCCTTTAGCCCTAATTTCGGGATCATTGCTTCTTCTTTTGGGTATACTGTTCTCTCGTGGCTTCCCTTTCAAATTCTCAGATATAATCTACATGCTTGTGCCTAGTGCACTATTGGCGAGCTCTTTGATCTTCTCACTACCAAGCGGCATCCGCTCTCCTAACAAGGTTGGCTTGGCTGTTTGTACTGGAGCCGCGTCCCTGCTCTGCTCCCCTCACATTATGGATGAAATCCTTCCTGTTTATGCCGCACGTTGCATTTTGACCGGCATCTCGTTTTTCGCTTCAAGGCTAGATGATAGCCATCTTCGAATTGATGCCCATGCGCATAATCACAGTCACCATCATCACTCACACTCCCATTCCCCAGTCCCCGAAACTACAACGCGAGTCACAGCATGGATTATTCAACGCAGTGAAGCATACCCCCTACTTCATAGCATCGTGAGAGAAAAAGATTCTCGCAGCATTTTCTATTTCATGTGGTAGGTCTTTCGACCATCTTCCCTTGCAGCTATTTCCGTTTACTCACATCTACAGTCTTAATTTTACTTTCATGCTTATCCAGTTGTCGTACGGTTTCATAACTGGATCGCTTGGGCTTCTAAGCGACAGCATCCACATGTTCTTCGATTGTCTGGCTCTAGTAGTTGGATTATGCGCAGCAGTTATGAGTAAATGGCCGCCCAATGCGAGGTTTCCATATGGCTACGGCAAGGTTGATACCTTGTCTGGTTTCGCTAATGGCATTTTCCTCATGTGAGTCCTTCTTTACCCCGACCTTGAAACGAAAGCTAACAACTAGCAGGATCATCAGCGTGGAGATCATTTATGAAGCTGTAGAGAGGTTGTCGTCGGGCAGTGAAATGCAGCGAATTGGTGAATTACTCGCTGTCAGCTTTGCTGGTTTGCTCGTCAACTTAGTTGGCATTTTCAGTTTTGATCATGGTCACCATCATCACGGTCATGACCATGGCCATGATCATTCCCATGGAAACGAGAACATGCATGGTATTTTCTTGCACATTCTTGCGGACACACTTGGTTCTGTGGCCGTGGTCATTTCCACTATTCTTGTGCATTACTCTGGGTGGTCTGGTTATGATCCCCTTGCCTCATGCTTCATCGCCATTTTGATTTTTGCCTCCGCCGTCCCATTGGTCAGCAGCACAGCCAAGACTTTGCTTCTTGCTTTGCCAGCGGACACAGAATATAATGTTCGCGAAACACTCGCTGGTGTTAGTACATTGCGCGGTGTCGTTGGCTACACCGTGCCAAAGTTCTGGCTTGACGACACGGGATCCTCGGGGAACCACGATCATTCTCATGGCCATGCAAGTCATGGTAGCTGTGGTCATGCCGATTCTCATGCCCACTCTCACAGTCAGGGCCATGACCATAGCCACGATCATCATGACCATCATGGACACGATCATCATGATCACGACCATGATCATGACCATGCGCATGAGAAAAAAGTACAGAAGGTCTTTGGTGTGATTCATGTTATTGCGTCTCGTGGCTCTGATCTTGAAGATGTCCGACAGAGAACAGTGAGCTATCTCAAGGACAAGGACATGGACATTGTCGTCCAGGTAGAGCGTGATGGAGAAGGCCGTTGCTGGTGTGGCGGAGGGAACAAAACGTCTTAGAATCAACGTGCCATCGCAAAACTTCTCTTCCTATCAGGGGCACGCTATTCACCATGCTACAGCTTATCCTTATCAGAAGCTAGGCCTGGCCTCTATTTTCTACAAGCCCTTCAATGTATGTTATTATCATTTAGCAAAGCATGTGAAATACCCCGATGCAAAGAATTTATATAAACCTTTATGCCAAACTGCTTTTGATGTTTGAACAATAAGTAACTAGTTAATTTGTAGATCCTTAAGGCTCATCTTCATCTGGGCATGGGGACTCGAGTATGAGTGCCCTCGGCTCAAGCGCTGGGTCACGGTAAAACCACTAATTATACAGCTGTTGAGAGCTCCAAAATTCTCATAGCTCAATTCAATGATGCATCAAAATCCCTTTTCCATCATTAGTAGACTCAGCCATGGTATGGCTATGATTTTCTGACTGTGACATGCTTTCACGCATGGCATTGTCTGTCACTGCGGCGGCATACGACCGGCTCCGACAAATCAATCAAGACTTCTCATTCGCATATGGGTCATTTCCAAAGACCTCATTCTCATTTCCAGCACTTACTGCCATCCGGCCCTTGCTAGTCCGCATAAGTCCCTTCCTTGCATCCGTCAACGGACTAGCCCACTTCTCCTGCCCGTCCACATTAACCTTATATGTTGTCGCGCCCATTCCACTAGGGTGATAATTCACAAAGATATTCTCCCATTTCCCAGCGGGAACCTGGTAAGCCTCATGCATAATGCTGAACATGCGACTCTCCTCACTTTTACCCTTGGCCATAACTTGGGTATTCCAATAATCCCAAGCTTCGCGATGCACACCGCCAGCCTCATGCGACCATGTGTGCAAGCCTTCGTAACTGCGAAAGTACGCTAGAATCATGATTTCATTGGCTGTCGCTCGCTCGTTCGCCAGATAGGTGTTTGAGCCTAGGTAGCCGTATTTCTCACTATTTTCGTCGAGATCATTGATCATGCGCGCAAAATAGGTACCGATCACTCGCATGTGAGGGTGGAATGTTCCAAGTGGGTGGTTGCTGCGAGCGGCGAGCTTGATGACGACGATCGGGCTTTCCGAGGGCGTTGTGCTGCCAGGGAATTGTGCAGAGGTCTTTCCCACGAATATGTTGGCAAGATGTGGATTTTGGCGAATACCGCACCAGATGAGGAAAGTGTCGATGGCGGTGATGGTGAGGTATATGATAACAGGCATGATGGCGATGCGGGTGGGGATTAACAATAAAAGTGTACATTGCAGCAGAGCACCGAGCGCGATCCAGGTGGGAAGTGAGATAGCATCACGGACGAACTAAAGCATATGCGAATAACCTGGTAAGCTTGTGACGCAACGAGGGCTATCAGTGGGACAAACATTGATAGGACTTTGGCTGAAGAATTGGGATCGAGGTCTCGTTTCGAACGGCTTGTAAATCGGCGCAAAAGCAGACATGGCGGCTAGTGTTATATCGTGAGGATGAACTTCAAATTCGAAAAAATGTCCAAGAATATTCGATGATGTTAAATAGTACTGGGCTGGTACTTCGGGTGGGACGCCTGAAGTTGAAGTGGCGGAATGTTTTTTTGGGGGGTTGAGAGACCAAGAAGGGAATGCTGCAGCTTATGTACAAAGAAATTGCGTGGTTATAATAAATCCCCTTTCCAAGGCAGCCCTTGAAGTTAAACGACATTCAGAAAGCAGTGCGAATGAAGGCTGGCTATGCCGACTATAAATGAAGGGCCAAGACAAGCATCGACGCTAAACTTCGTTCGGGTATGGGTGCGATAGGAGTCCCACTTATTAACGCCAGCGTAGAGCTGTATGACTCCATTAGTGGGCTCTTGGCTGTCAGATTATTTGTTCCACATGGACCTCCTGACATTCCACTTTCTCCAATTCGCCCTTGAGATAGCCCAATCCCCGTCTTGCTTTAGTCAATATTCGGCACGACGGGCGAAGCAAAGCCGAGAAGATGCAGCTCCGAGCCTCAAGTGTTCCTTTAGGGCCGTGCGCGATGATATGGAGAAGGTCGGACGGACCCCCAGAAGGATGTCCGTACTCCGTACTCCGACGCTTGAATCCAACAGAGTATATTTAACTTTGATTCTTGCTATTTATAGTAGAACCGGGGAAGCTAAATGATTTTTCATCTTCACCGAATGCCATCGCTCGTTTAGGGTTCGGATTTGGATCCTCGTCATCACTGGCATGCCAAGACGTCGATTCACACATTCAAATGCTTTGAATGTCGATGTCGCCCGTTTTAAAATGGTTGAATTCTATATAATGAGCATTATATACCTATATGTATGTATTGTGCAAACAAGATCTTACAGTATATAGGTAAGCTGCTGATCATTTTTTACTCAGAAAAAGCAGTAGATCAACGCGAAAATGAATCTTTGAAACAACGACAGAGCCAAGATCGCTTTGACGTCAAAATCGACGGCGACGCTGAGTTCCCCTATGAAGCATGCCGCACGATTGGCAAGATCGCGACAAACAATATCGCGCGCGCCACAGCAGAGAACAGATCAAGCAGGGCCATTTCTGTCTGCAGATCTTACTCTAATCAAGCTAACGTCATATATATCGCGGCTTGAGGGTAGTATGATGATTGCCGTCAACGCCTCCGTTGGAATTCTTATATCCCAAAGCATGCACGACATTCAAAATGTTCGTATATGTCATCAATCACCCCAAGAAGAACCTTGGCACAATATAATACCCACATGCGTTTGTCGAAGGAAGGAAGGCACTGAATTATCGGCTCCAAGACTCCGAAATTACTCTGAAACACCTCCGGATATCGTACTGCTGAGCGTACGTACATATTCCCAAAGAAAAACGTCTATAGAGCAATGAGATGAGTGTACTTGGCCGGGGTATCTCGTCGGTTATGAGGGAAATCAAAGAAACTAATATCGTGTTTATGACCTAATCATCAAAAGGATTGTCCTACTAAGTCGAGATGTGACGTTCTGGGAGGGTGATCATGATAGCTTCAGACCTGTCGGAGACACGGGATCGAAGAAATTATCGAGAACTCGTCCAAGAAACAACCAAGGGCGAATCTTAGCATTCTAATACTTGCGGAAGTGATAAGTCGATAGTATAAATCGACCAGTACTACAGCAAGGAATGCTGATATTATGGCAATCAACAACGGAATTGAGAATCAAGTCGATGAGCCGAACAATACCCGTAAAGAGGTTAGACAGCGTCAATTGGAAGCATTTCAACACCAAAACACGCTAGCGGAAGCTCAAGAAGCATACCGAATTCAAGAAAGGAAGATGGAAGAGATGCACCCCTAAGAAACATCATGATCTTCGGTGACGCACAAAACAGAAATCTTTTTCCTTCAAATGTTGAAACTGGACAGTCTCCGACAGCAATGTAGGACAAAATATGGATTTAACTCATTGCTGTCATAAGGAGAGAAATAATCCATAATTTCATTTCCATCAGGCAGAATCGACATCTCTGGCATCACCATTTGCAGAGGTTCAATCATACTATTTGTATTTGAACTTATAAAAGGTTGTTCTACTCATTCTGGGAAATTCGCCAAATGAAGATGCACGTGTGCGTTGTGTCCTTGCTTGATGACCTTCTCTGCACATGGCCTCACAGCATTCTAACGGTAAGATTCAACTTCTTCCATCACTGGAGAGGCAAAATGCAGTCAACTGATCGTTTGTCAACTATCAGTTTCCTAAATTGCAAGGTTTTATTTATATACGAGACGCCTTATTCTTCATAGCCGATGCTCTGTTGGGCTTTCTCTTTGCCATCTCTCGGGCGAACCCAACATGGCTACCTATAAACACCGAACAGCATAGCCGAAAAGAGCTTCATCCACGCTTTTTATTTCAAAAAGATCTGGTCGATCATGATTGACGTTCCAAATTCCTCGTCCTGTTCCAAACCCCGTGAAACTTCCTAAATCTAAAGAGGTGAGCATCCTTTTCCAAACGCGCGGAAATTATGACCGATCGGAAGCTAACATTAAATGAGGTTCAGAATATACCCTTCGAATGGGCTACGGAAATCACATATGTGCTTAGGGGCCTTCAAGTACTCCCAAAACACGGCAATGAGATTTCACCAGCAGATGAAGTCATCGTGGAAAGCGAAACGAGCCCATTGAAGCAGGAGCACACCAACAACCCAGACGATACTGATGAAACGAGCCCTGCCAAAGATCATTCTCACGAAGATGATATCAATAAACTATTGCCATCGCAGCCGAGTAAGAGACGGATATTACACGTGGAGGATTTAGAACCCGACAAAATATACACGCCTCACCCGATTTGAACGCATCCGGGCAATTATAATGCCAAAAGTCTTCGAATATAAGCCTGAAAGCTTTCTAGCAGAGAGGAAACTTCGCAAGTAACAATTTCACATTTAACTAGATAATATCAAGTATCAATTACCAAAAGAGCAATATTTAAAGTGAAACCTGGCCTGAATCTAGATATCATCCAGACTAGAAAGCCTCCAGCGAATACAAAAGGAATTGCTGGAAAACGGAGATGACGACGAGCAAATTCCCAATGTACAGGCAATCGTAAATGCATATCGAAATGGAAGTCGTGAATGGCGGAACGGATTAGTGACATATGTACTGGTCAAGAGGAACGAGTCCCTCCCAACCAAGGCCCTTTGATTGGGACCTCGGGATGAATTCGAAGCATTCAACAAAAAGCACCATGGCTGGAAAGCATTCTGGGTAGAAGGGGTGGAGATTTACGGGACACGAAGAATGTGTGGATTAAATTATTTACTAACTGCTTTCTCTTGCCTTTCTGGCTTCCAAGGTTCACGGGCCTAAGCCTGCACCCAACCCTCTCAGCGTTACATATCCAGCGGAGCAGGAAGACGGCTTCTGTGACATGAACCTGCCCAGGTGGTATGATATGTATGCAGATCATGATGCATGCTTCCTTACCTACTAGTATCTTAGTTTCGTGCCTAATGCAAAGTTTATAGATCGCATATCGCGCTCCGAGTTCCAGGCTATGATTATTGGAACGAACTGGGGTTTCTATTTGATACCGGAGCTAGCTTGACCTGCCTAGTCTAATGGGGCCCTATGGCCCACCAGAAAAACTGCGCCCACCCCTTATCGAACTGATCGATGATCCCACCATGGCCGACAAATCATACGTTAGGATAAAAGTGATTGAGTTGGAGGCTACAATAGTCGATTTAGATGGCTATCAAATGACGGAATAGACAAGAATACCATGTGGCATTCAAGCTGGGGCTTTCAACGGAGAAGAGAACTTTAGGTTCGGTGGGCCAGTCGTCAGGCACTCCCTTTATACCACGTTTGCGCTGGATTGCTTGAACAATCTTTACTTCAACAACAACTTGGACGATCTACTATTACCCGATGTCAAGGGCGGACCACCTCCAGGTGCGCCAGAGTAGCCCGACATTGAGCCTTTGGGACCGAATGACCTGCAGGAACTTGATGTACCGGACGTACCATTCGGTCAGCAGATAGCACCGAAGCCATGGCATATGAAAGAGGCCGAGACAGAGCACCGGCCAACAGTGGAGATACAACAAGAGAAGCGGATCCAGCAACAAACTGAGACATCGCCAGAGGACAAGGCGCAGTCAGCGGAAGATGCAGCAGCACCACAGACAGAAGATCCACTAACACTAGCAAAGGAAATGGTACCAGCAGCAGAGGCACAACGAGAGATGGATACTCAGCCAGGAAGGGTTCGAAAGAGAAAGAAGATTGATCGTGGGAGGTCGGCCAGACTTTGAGAAGAGGAGATAATACCTTACTACCAACAGCTCACAAGGATGCCCAGCCCAATCTCGAAATCCTTGGCTTTGCTAAGGACGCGTTTTTAGCATACCTTTAAACCAATAATGCGACATGCTCTGCTGTTCTATTTTAAACCATGGGAAGATATCGAATTTTGTCGCATGAAAATGTAACAGTTAACTAGATTGAATTATAGTATGCTTCTTGATGACCATGCTTGCCAATTTTAGCTGGAGACCCCCTACAGATCCATGGTCTCAGAAATGTAGCTTCTAGAACGAGGGTGTATAGTTAAAGTTTGGACAGCTTTATGTTCCAAACCTTGGAAGATTGGTAATAGAGATCGGCGTTGTACCTGTCGATCTATTTCAACATTTGAAGATCGATGAAACAATATCAAACACTTTCTTATCCGAATCATCATTCCAGCAAGAAGGAATCTTTTGGATAATATAACCCTGGAAGGTCTAGCCACTTGAAACATGCAAAAACATAAAAGATAAAGCATGAAATGTCACCCATGGCGATGAAAGTGCCTAAACAAAGACGCGACAGATCAAACATGACATATCGACCATGTCTTTGATATCAAACGACCGAGTATCCTAACCGAGTAAATCCAGCGCGGGCCATTTCCTGTTTAAATCCCCGAACCACTTCATCCCACGCCAGATCCCGCATCAAGTGGGTCCAGATGCCCCAATAGGAAGCCACCTGGAAGCGAACCGCAGCACGAGAACGAGAACGAGAACGAACCCGAAGCCGACGCCACCAATCAGACTACATATTCTCCAAGACCGTTTAATATCCATACTCCACCAAGTGGGCCAGCGTAAGCCAGTTCTTGGCCTCCATGCGGACGCGGGAAAATAGAAAGCATTAAGCAGGCGCACTTTTTCTTTTTGATTCTGGGGAAGTTCAGGTCAACATTGAATCGCATCTGAGTGACGTTCGCGGGCCTTGTCGCGATACACCGGGCATCGTTTCCTCAATTATCACGGTTGCTACTGCGACTGCTATCCTCGCCGCTCCTTTTCTTTCTTTCTCTCTTCCTTCCTACCGAGTAATTATCGCCAAGTGACAACGAAACATCGCCAATACCCGCAAAGATGAGCTACGCGACCTGTACGCAAGTGTCGCTCGAATGTCCCGTGGAAGCGACAACATACGGCTACTATCCTAATCTGGGAGGAAATGCTTTCTTCACGGCCTTTTACGCCGTGTTGGGTGTAGCACAGCTCGGTCTGGGTATCTACTACCGAACATGGACATTCATGGTCGCGTTAGGAATAGGCGCTTTTATGGAAATGGCGGGGTATATTGGGCGAGTGCTGATGAATTCTAATCCATGGAATGCGGGTGCTTTTAAGCTACAAATTGTATGCCTTGTGTTGGCGCCGACCTTTGTTGCTGCAGGTGTTTACCTGACACTCAAGCATATCGTGCTTAATCTGGGACCAGAACACTCGAAACTCAAGCCGCGACTTTTCACCTGGATTTTTATCAGCTGTGACATCGGCTCATTAATTCTCCAGGCTGCTGGAGGTGGCGTTGCTGCTGCTGCGGGCAACACCGACCAGGCGCTGTTGAAGGCTGGCGACGATATTATTATTGCCGGTATTGCCTTCCAGGTGGCGACAATGTCTGTTTGTGGAATCCTTGGTCTTCATTTCTTCTGGAGTGTTGCGCGTAAAGGCAATGGTCTCGTTGGGGAGAAGAGTCTGGAGGGTAGTGCGTCCACGATTTCTCCTAATCGCATGCGAATGATTCTTGGTGCTGAGATCTTCGCCTACTTCACTGTTCTGATTCGTTGTATCTATCGGTGAGTTGACTACCTCAACAGGATAAAGTGGATGGCTCAGCTAACTTGGTTTGATAGTATCCCTGAGATGGCTGGTGGCTGGGGTAGCCCGTTGATGCAAAAAGAGGACGAGTTTTTAGTCTTGGATGGAATGTAAGTTCAAACATGCCGTTTATCCTATTTGGAAGCAACTCGATTTCTAACTAAATATTAGGATGATTGCCCTCGCCACTTTGGCCTTCACCGTCTTTCATCCAGGACTGTTCATTCCTTCGATGCGCACTGGATACAAGAACAAAAACCAGGACGAAGAGTAGATCTCAGGCCCTCGACACTCTATTCGTCTAATTTCCTAATATTTATATTCAAACGCACTCTACATTGCCTTCTTATGACCATTCATCTGCATTTTACTCATTTTAGATATACTTGATCAAGCATGACAGCACGCAGCATCTCATTACATTGGCTGAAGATTGGATGTATAGAAGTCAAATGACTGCCCAATTTAAAAAAAATAACTACAATCAAGGTAGTTCCATGTGTCAAGTAGATCCCGTATAGATTTGTCGTTTCTGTAATAAATTCATCAAAAAAAGAAAAGCAAGCCGAATGCGTGAAGTACAAGACATGCAATAAACTCCAGCGACCTAGGTTGTGCAATGAGGATGAGCTATTACGGCCACGAAGGTTAAATCGTTTTCGCCCACGTCCAAATGGCATTCTCCCATCTCGCTCACTCTATCATGCATTTAAGGAGAGCAGCAACACCGAAATCTCCCGGGAAGAAAAGAAAAAGAGAATCCCGGGAGATACAACCCCAAGAAAATGACCAGCCAGATGCACCATGAGGAATGAAAAACAAAAAAAAAAAAAAAAAAAAAAAAAAAGGAAAGAAGCGATAAGAGGAGGAGAGGGAGGGGAGATGAGAGAATGCTTTTATATTGATACTTAGTCCTCGCCCAAGCTTTCTCGAACACACCGACGCACACGCTTCTTAAACTCGGCGGGGTCCTCGCGCCACATACGAGCAGCTTCGACATTGGCAGGGCTCTCGTCGTTGGGGCTAGACAACATGGAGATAACAGACAGGAGAATGGTCTCGGGTGTCTGGACAGGCGACCAGCGCTCAGCGGCAGACTCATAACCATACTTGTCCTCCTCTGGTGGGTGCAGGATAGAAATGCACACTTCACCGTTAGGGTAGACTATACAACATCCAAAATTAGCACCGCATTCCAAACTTAGTCTTGTGAATCCCAGTATCCCTGTCTATATTCTCTGATTCGATGAAGCAGGGCCCTCCCATGTCGTGATGGCGATCACTTACTATTTGGGTGAAAGAGCGGCGACTCGAACTTCATCTTGGGCGGCATATGCGGGTATTCAGTAGGGAAGGAGAGACGAGCACGAAAGAAACCACCTAAAACGGAAACAAGGTCAGGAACATCCATCCACCTGGTCTATAATATGGCAAATAAGGAATAAGGGAGTTCTGATGAGGCTCTGCGTCCGTTCAGCCGGACTCCCTGTCCGAGATCTGGGAAAGATCCATACCTCCATAGAGCTTGACGTCGTCTGAGATCATCAGCATGACCTCCCATTCGAAGACGTTATTATCGACCAAGCCACAGCTGATCCCGGGAATGTCCTTATCGGATTGCATCTGCGACAGCTGGCGGGACAGCATGCGGCCGGCGGGGGAGGTCGCCATTTTGCGAGGAGTGCGAGGAGTGAGAATGCCAAGAGGCCTTAGGGAGAGATTTTAGGCTGTACGACTGGTTTGAATGAAGTGATCAAGAGAACATCGAAGTGAGGGGGGAAGATGAGGGACATGCGAAAAAGGCCTGAAGGCGGTGAGGGGCAACCTTGGAAGCGGGGGGGCCTTTTTGTATAGCAGAAGACAAGGCTTCGGAGGAGGTGGGGCTGGGGACGATCAACTACGGGGGATGGAGTTCTATAGAGCCGAGAATAATTATGAGAGTAAGAATCAAGGTGAAGAACAAGACTAATTCGTCGGCCTTTTTATTTTCAAATCACTGAAGAAACACAGAATGTCACGACACTCGCATAAACAGAATAATTACGAAGTACGCTGAGAAACATAAGCGGGATGTGACAGTCCAGAGGTATAAGTCAACAGCGCCACGTCTCCTCCTCCGCCAAGTGGCTTATTTGAACAGTGTCCATGATATTTGCGAATATATCTAGGCGTTGGTAGGGTTGCCAGAACCGCCGTTCTTCTTGCCTTCACCCTTGGGCATCATGATGAACAGTTGGACGCCAAGAACAATCACGGCAAAGATACCGACAGCCACCTCCATAGCGAAGGTCTTGGCCATGATCTTGACCAGGCGGACACGGCTAGACCATTCGAAGGTCGTCCACGCATCCACAAGACCGATTCTTCCGCTGCCGCCCAGAATCTCAGGCTGGACCTTGCCGCCAAAGGAGCGGTCAAAGGGAACAATGGTCTCCTCCTCCTCGGCAAGCATAGAGGCCGCGACACGGACGAAGATCACACGGGCGGGAATGGTGATCAGGAAAGCGAGCACGGCAGGGATAGTAGTGACACCCACCCAGCGGCAAAGGTCCTTCATCGTGCCCTCGGGGCCGGGGGTAAAGTAGAATACATCAGAAGCCTTGGCAATAGCCATGGGCAAAAAGAAGGCTGCAGAGGTGAGGACGCACTCCAGGATAGCAGCCGGGGCAATCTTGGGCCAGGTGCGGTAGCTGGGGATACGTTGGTAAAAACGCTTAGGGGAGGGCTCGGTGATGACAATGTGAACCCAGGCCATTTCCCAGGTGCACATCAGCACACCGATAAACATCTGAGCGAAGAACTGGCCAATGAAGGATCCAGTTGGGATGGGAATGAGAGCCGTGAGGAAGCTGCGGACCAGCACGGAAGCCATGTACATGCTGAAACCGCGGAAACGGGACAAGAAACCGGCACGGGCACGCAGGTGCTTGACAGTGGTTCGCAGTTTGCTGGTGATCGGCTTGGGCCTGGCGTTCTCGATGGGCTCGGGGTCATTTGGGTCGAATGGCTTCGTGGGGTCATCGTTATTGTCGATGCGAACGTAGATATCTGGGTTGGGATCCTCCACTGCCGCGAGGGTGGCTACGACAGAGCCGTATGTGTACTCAATCTAGTCTCTCGCGTTAGTTGAATGCGTGGTTTTGTTTTCGTCGCATGATTTGAAATATGCCACACTTACCGCTCCGGCGATCAGTCCGAGGAGGATGGCGGACAGCACAAAGATAGCGACCAGACCACCTGGAGTCTGTTCTCCATCGTCTGGCTTGGACTCTTGTAGCTTGGAGTTAGCATACTCCACGCCACGACGCATGAGATGTGCGTTCAGGGTCGACATGATGAAAACTGAAAAATGATGCACAAGAAACCAAAAAGTGAATCTCGTGTGGAAGAAAAGAAGAAGGAAAACCAGGCCCTGAGATGGGACTCAGCAGTGTTTATGAGGCTCGGACAAAGCAGGCAACAATGGGGCAAGCGGAGTCGCTGATGACCAACGGATCTCACTGCCTCCAGTTTCCCCACTACCACATCTTTACGACAAACAGAGCGACCAGCGTTGGCTTCGATGCCGGGGTTTCGGGTAATATCCCGTTTATGATTGTTTTCTTTTTCTTTTCCTTTATTTACAGATTCTTCTTTTCCTGCTTTGATTTTTTCCAAACATCATACAAAAGCCTCATCGCTCATCTCACTGCCATCTGGTTTAAATATAGATTCCCCCTTTATCCATCGGCGGATTTCCACGCCGACTTTACCGACCTCGCCTAGTGGCCCAAAAGCCCCAAAAAGAAAACTCAATCATTGGCAGAATCTTGCAGTCGCCCAGGCTAGAGTCCTCACACGGACCACTAAAGCATCAGGCTAGTGGGTGCAGCCAATCCTGACCCGCGCTTGTGGACGCCATCGCGAAAAAGCGCGAAAAAGTGCAAACAGCCCCAACACTAGCCACCACTCATCCACTCCATGGACCCTGGGAGCCTCAGAGTGGGGGCCCGTGGCCCATGCGTGACTACCCGAATGGATGGATGGTGATGCCTTGGTTTTTCGACGTTACCCAGTTATTATTCTGTCTCCACTCACATTCCTGCAGGCAAATACGAGACGGTCAACATGAAGAGGCCAATGCAGATGTCTTTTGGGAAAATAATCATTTTCTATCAATTAGAAAACCATGCAAATCTAGAGCATTTCAACTCTATCTGTTTTCGCTAATATCATCCCCGGACCAAATCTTACAACTGCACATATCCAGACAATCCACTTCAAGTTCACTACGGGCAAGTCGCAACACTGCCAGTCTCAACACAACAGCCAGCGCCTCCACCGCAAGAGCAACCACTACCGATAGTAAGATAATCAGAGAACTTCTTCCCGTTCTTGTCCTCATAATCTTGGCAACCGCAGATACTACGAAGATACAAGATTGGGTCAGTATTTACGGAACGATTAAGTGAAGCGAAGCGAAGGCGGGGGAGTAGAAGAGGTCCTATCTTACCTGGCAGTGTATCCGTATCCAACGTAGTCCATGTTGTCGTAGAATTTGGAGATGGACCATTCATCCGACGGGTCGCAAATCAACAGGTTGAACATGCCGGGCTGGGTATAGATCTTCCTCTCCATGATGTCCGAATAAGACCATTTCAAGGTTGTCTCAACGTTTGTGTCCACTGGTGGAGTATAATTGAATCCTCCAGCCACAAAGCTATTGTAGCTACCCTGGATGACATGGTCAATCGTGAAGTTATAGGTTCCAGTGTCCAAATCCTGGAAGTTCATCACAGTTAATAGACATTCAAGGCCGCTTTTCAGATGGTCAAGGTATTTGAAGCTTACATCGTAGCCAGGGGGGTCGTCATATGTGAAGATGACATTATAATCGCTTATTCTGCAGAGAATCAGGTTAGTGGAGTAATGCGACCGTGGCGAGGGCCTTGATAATTACCCTTGTAGGTAGCAGCCATATCCATCATCGTGATCCACCCAACTCTGGAGCTTGGCGTTCCACTTGTCTTTATAGCCGTTGACTAGTAGATAATTTAGTATGTTTCTCCACTTGTCAGAAAGTACGAAGTATTAAAGGCCTTACAGGTGCTCTCGTCCATTGGATAACAGTATAGGAAAACCGAGTCCGCGTTCCATAACTTGTTGACAATCGTGGCTTCGAAGATCTGCTGAATATGCTCTTGAACATCAAGCTGACTGATTTGATTTGAAGCTTTTGGACTAATAATAGGGATTTCCCGCTTATCCAAAAAGGTTCCATGGTCGAATAAGTCAATCATCTTATCACTGCCGCGAACAATGTCGTCTTTCCAATCACTGATCCACTGCTTTCTAAGTGCGTCTGACCATGTAGTCGCCGCTCTATAGAACTATTGTCAGTCCAAGCCACAGAGTGTTCTTTCTCCGCTCCCCTGAAAGACAACTTACAGACTCAAATTTTGGGCCGCGGCCGAATCAGTTGCCTCGATTGCGTTCAAACCTTCGGTGACCATGCCTCCGAGGAAAGCACCCGCTGCCGTCACCTCAACATTCCCTGTAAGTGTGGTGACAACCACAAGCATTGTACTAATTGCTGTCAAGAACTCCGACCAAAAGAGACTCATGTCTGGAGCGGGTGGCCAAGTAAAGTCTTTGTACATGGTCTCGGCGATATTGCTGAAGTTCCCGGGCATATCACCAGTTGCTGTGTAGAGAGCTCGCATGACCTAGGGGGAGAACGGAGACATGTCAGTACTTATACAAGACATTTTTCCATAGAAATGTATCATAGTTTCTGTGATGAGATTTGGATTAACTCACGGCGTTTAGATTAGCAATGGATAGGGCAGTGCAATATTTCCAACCTGTGCCCTCCGCTGTCGTAGTGCAGTCTGGTGCCTGGCAAACCTCATCATCGATTCTAGAACACCCTGATGTACTTTGTCCTGTGCCCAATGGATTCATCAGGTCCATGACAAAATCATCATCGTCATAATTCTTTAGGTATGAGGTTAATGCAAGGGTTGTTCCTATCTTATCCCAAATCGAGGAGTCGATAATCCCAGCTAAAATTGCGGTGCAAGGTCAGCATTCAGTTCTTCGAAGAGAGTGATATGAAAGTAGAGACTTACAAGCACCAACATCTGCACAGCTGGCATCACTCGAGAAATTAGAATCAAGCAGCACCAACGACATGGGATTGTCACAGGAGTAAAAGTCCGAGTTTGTCATCTTCTCGCAATAGTCTTCTGGACAGTAACCATATTCACAACTGAAGGCACAAAGAGCGGAATAGCTGGTGTCCAAATTGGAGACTGGGCAGTAGCTGCCAGTGGATGAAAGCAAAGTGGAAACAATGGGGCCCTTTTCGGTACAGGTACACATGGGGCTCGGACAGAAGTTGTACTGACAACTGAATTCGCACAAATCCTTATAGTCATCATCGCCAGTACCCGCAATGCAACCGGTAGTGGAAGTCTTGGAGGTGCAAGTTGGGAAGGAAGATCCAGTGGCTGCACTCAAAGATTTGCACTGGGATTCAAGTGTGCTTTCGTCTCCTTCCAGATCCACAGCCCAATCCGTTGTGCCACCAAAGTTGAGAGACTCATAGAGTGATGTTCGGACCGCCTTATTACCATCACTCATCCAGGCTACCCACTGAGTGTCTCCAAAAACCAATGTATCAGAGTAACTATCCGCATCGAAAAAGTAATTTGAGTCAGACATCGTCGACTGTGCGTAGTAGATCTCCGCATTTCCGAGATATCCAGCAGTATCGGTACATGAGCCCTTCCATGCTCCAGACGCGGGTCCAGTGTAGGTGCACATTGGGTCATAGCAATCTGGGGTTGTCATTTGGAAAGATCTGCCATAACTGGTGACACCAACCATAATTTTGTTGGAAGGTACACCGGCTTTGGTGATCATTGACAAGCCATTGATGGTTTCTGTGAGATTTACAGCGGATCGCAGGCAGTTTCCGGCAGGGCAGCCAATCTGCGCGTTTTTGTTGTCGTAGTCCCATTGTCCATGGAGATCATATGTCATGAAGATGATATAGTCCACAATTTGGCCAATAGCCTGGATTGGGAAACCTTGTAAATACCAGAATGAGGCAGGGGCAGCAATTGAGATAGAGGTTCCAGGCTTAGAGGATTCTAGGAGCTGAACGCGCAACTCATCCAAGAACATGAAGTAGTTGATACCATCTTGCAAACTACCTGCTGGAATGTACTTGATATCAGGCTCACTGGGGTATTCCCAATCAAAGTCAACACCATCAAGATCATACTTTTCCACAAATGAGACAACATTAGAAGCAAAGGTAGCGCGGTTATCTTCAGTCACGGCTTGGCGGAATCGATCGTATGTGTCCACGTTTGTAGAAAAGTCCCAACCACCAAACGAAAGAATCTTTTTCCAGTTGGTACCCAGATTGACGAAGGTATTGAATTGTCCTGTGATATCGGAAACATTGACTTTGAAATCAGATGTGATGGTAGCAAACCCGAGATGCACATGGGTATAGTCTTTGGAAGCAATGCTCTCCACGGATGCGCTCAGGCAAGGACGCTTCTGATCATAGCCTTCAAAGTATGCAACTTTCCTAAATTCTGACGGCGCATCGGACTTGACAATTGAAGTTCCACAGTTCGAGATACAGCCGTTTGTGTTATTCTTCGCAGTGCCAGGTGCACCAGTACTTGATTCAGTGATTGTACAAAACTCGTCTGTTGTACCACATTGTCCCCAAACATCACAACAGGCATTCAGTGGGCATTCGTTCATTGTCGAAAGGTTTGTGCCAGAGGGTGGTGTTATTGTGCCGGGAACTTGTGGACCACAGACGGCATTGGCAACTGGAGCAGGCATCGGAGAAGAGCCGTCACTAAGACAGATATAACCTCCAATTTGAAGATCATTGCAACCAAACCAACCCCAGGTTTCTTTGTTCCATTTTTCGATATCATCAGCATCTATGTCATAGGCAGCTGACAGAGCCGTGCAGGTGTCATCATGCTGAACGGTATAGGTATAGCAGGTACCGTTCGAGTACTTCGAAGGTGTATAGTCAGGCAGTGTGCCTGAGCTACAACAGACGTGTTGGCCTGGAATCAAGTCATTGCACCATGTGGTAGACCCTGGATTGTAATCATAGAATTGCGAGAGAGTAATACCGCAAGTGGTTGCTAGGTCACCACATAACTCTCCATGCTGAACTTGGGTGGTCGAGCAGGTCGATCGAGGGTGCAAAGCGCGAGCAACATGACTTGCAGAGGGTTTGGCTGTAGAGTTGGCAACTTGGTTCAGAACTGGAATAGATAAAGTGATGTCTTTCCAGTCTGAGGAATCTCCGAAAGTAGTCACACATTCTCCATTGGTCCATGTTTGGACCGCATGTTGAACTGCGGCGATGTCACCAGTAGCATCGGCAATAATTCCAACTCCATAGCGACTACCGCGACTTTTGTCACAGAGCTGGAGAAGAATTGTATCCGGTGAGCTACTGGCCTCCAGTGCTGCAACAAATTCTTTCACTGCAGTATCTACCAGGCCCTGCTGTTGTACCTCAGAGCCAACGTAGATACCAACAGCGGCCTTGCCAGATGTAGCAAAAGCAGTGGTCTTGTTACAAGAGACCTGCTGCTTGACGTATTTTTCTAGGTCCTCAGTCACAGCGACAATATCTGACACGCTACTTGAAGAGCCACTTGACTTTGTTTGGGCCACTTGTAAGCTTGCCGTGACGTTCTTGGTTTTTCCAGCGTAGGCCTCGCACGAGACGCTACGCGTAGAAAGCGTTTTGTCTTCAGCATCAACAGTACAGGCCCGAATGCTTTTTTGGCTGTTCTCGCTGGACAGTGAATTGAAAAGCATGAAGTCAAGCATCATGGTTTCATTGCACCATGATAAACGGTCAACACTGTGATAGACTGTCCAGTTGCTAGGGCTTGATCCACTTTCAGCACAGCTCACTGGACAGCGGCTCAGAGCAGTCCGGATAAGGGCAGGATTGGATTGAAACACGCCATGGATGGTAGCTGTTGGACTACTATGAGCGGTTGCAGGCTGCGACACAGTTGAGATAGGGTGTAAACGAAAGTAATCATCCAATTCCGAAGGCAACGCGCTAACCAGCCAAATATGGCTGGCCAGCACGGCCAACAGTGGATATAATAGGTGCATAGGAAAGACAAAGCAAAGATATAAAAGAGTGAACTATTTTGAACGAATATTAAGAAGGGTTTATTGTATTACTGCCAAATTTGTGCGGAAATGAGGTTCTTATTTATACATTGAAGTGTTGAACATGACTTAGTTTCTCTGGCTCAAGTCCTTTTACCACTTCGGCACGGCCGGCATCCTAAGAAAGCCTCAATTGCCTTCTCCTCATAAGATTTGGAGTAATAGATTCTCACTCGATACGAAACGGTGATGGAAACCGAGGCCACTCGTCGTGTTTGCTCAATTTCCACATTTCATTCTATACAACCCGGGGGCCGGAAGGAAGTATAGCGGTTTTTTGAGGAACCAGTATCCATTTGATCTGATTCATTTCATTCTATTCGTTACTCTCTAGAACTAAGAACGCCTAAGCATCTACATTCCAAGACTCGGCCCCAAAACGCTAGTGACTGCTACATCGCTTCGGCATTGACTAACCTTTCATGGTACGCTAAGCAAGGTCATTGCAATATATGGGCGGTATAGGAACGCCTAATAATGCCATGGTATCCACGCTCTTTGAACGCCACAATAGTATTGTTGGCTTCGGAGGCAAGAAAGATCATGAGATATCCCGGTTTTTCCTTAGTTTTGGAGCTAGTAGCTGACGGTGGCATTTTGACCAATTAAAATGCAATCGTGTCAGGGTTTATAGCGTGAGGCGAACAGATCTCTATTCCCTGCATAACAGTAAAGACAAGGCGTTCCGCCCCCGATTGTCGACTTCCTCAATATACCAGATCTGACCCTTTCCCCGCGTAATTTTCTTGTGCCCTACGAAAAAATGATTTATTCCATTCTAGTCACGGCAAATAGCCGAGTGTAACGCGGTCTAGTTTTATGCCTTAGCTCGGGGCTAAGGGGTAAAACTTTCTACGGCATTTCGGACCTCCGTGCATGAAGCTAAAAACTTGAGAATGCTTACCATTGCTTGGAGAGAGCAGCACAGAAGGGCACGGACGTTCTGAGGGATTCTACGCTGCCAAGGTTCGCCAAGAACGGCGCAATTAAAAGCGCAATTAAAATGATAATGATTTCTCGGGGAAGAGGATTTAAAATATTCAAATATTCAAGTCTAACCATATCTTGCCTAGTGTGCGAAGGAAGAAGTATCAGACGGACTAGATTCCCAAACTTGGGACGTAATATTCCTAGTCATTTTCCGAGATATTTGGGGATCCTCAGTGAAACTTGAATGAAATGAATGTTTGATTTTCAAAAATGAGGGTCTAAGATTTGAAAGGCTACTCGTACATACTAGGTACCACCTGAATATCGTCAGAGATGTTGAATCTAGTATCCACATCAAGCCATCAGGGCTGCATTCAATTTCAACTCTAGAGTGTAGGAGGCCTTACAGCTCGAAGGCGACCCTAGATGCGAACTCCGGGCCAGATCTCGATTGTAACATTGTAACTCTCCAATTTCGCGGATGCGAAAACGACCGGCCACTATCAATTATGGCTTCAAGCTAGAGTCAGCCCATATTCCCTCGGTAATAGCGGCATAAATGATGTACCGTGTTCCAAGAGAGGTATAAAATCCTGCTTAAAGATCACTATAGGATCCTTGCTCTCACAAACCTACCTCCTCTCAGATAACCAAAGCCTTCAACCTTGGCTTGTAATCATGAGTCTTCTAAAATCTTCATTGGCCGTCGTTCTCGGCACCCAACTCGCTGCAGGCTATCTAGTGGCTCCTCCAGGGACCGCTTTCCCTGGCACTATATCGACATGCAGTGGGTGGGTTGCATATGCCTCGGGTATGACCTGTGCCTCAATTGAAAGCACATATGGAATTACGGAAGCGGAATTTGCTACTTGGGTAAGTATTTCACATAGCTCCACCTTTCTTTGAGTTCATCAACTAATATTCATAGAATCCGGATTGTGTTCTAGGTGGTTCATGCTCAGTTATCGCTGGTTTCGACTACTGTGTTGAGGTCAATTACGGCACTACGTCTGCATCATCTGCCTCGTCCACGACGAGCACTTCTACTCAAACTACATTTG
Source organism: Talaromyces sp. PF30-5 (assembly GCA_023626375.1). Taxonomy (NCBI): domain Eukaryota; kingdom Fungi; phylum Ascomycota; class Eurotiomycetes; order Eurotiales; family Trichocomaceae; genus Talaromyces; species Talaromyces sp. PF30-5. Next base: position 148,461 of record JAMAGU010000009.1, on the reverse strand, counting down.
TCACCTCTACCACTACAACGGCTGGAAATGGCGTGTCAACGCCAACTCCAATTCAAGCTGGCATGGTAGACAACTGTAACAGTTTCCACATGGTAGTCACCGATGACACTTGTGCTACCATTGCCTCCGCAGCTGGAATTTCCCAGACTGATTTCGCCGACTGGAACCCAGGTGTTGGCAGTGGCTGTTCCTCCCTTTGGCTTGGATACTATGTCTGCACTGGTATCATCGGCGAGACCGCTAGCACGACCACTGTAGCCTCTACTACTACTGCGGGAAATGGAATCACCACTCCAACCCCTACTCAAGCTGGAATGGTCGATAACTGCAACAGCTTCCACATGGTTGTCAGCGATGATTCTTGTCAATCTATCGCTACTTCCGCAGGAATTGCTCTGGCTGACTTCTACTCCTGGAACTCCGGCGTCGGCAGCGGTTGCTCTTCTCTCTGGCTCGGATATTACGTTTGCACTGGTGTAGTTGGATCCACTCCCACAACTACTGCAGCAAGTACCACAAGTGCTGGTAATGGAATCAGCACCCCCACTCCCACTCAAGCTGGCATGGTCGGTAACTGCAATAGCTTCCATATGGTAGTTAGCGACGATACATGTGCCACTATTGCATCCGAAGCGGGTATCTCCACTACGGACTTCTATTCATGGAACTCCGGCGTTGGAAGCGGTTGTTCTTCTCTCTGGCTTGGCTATTATGTTTGTACCGGAGTTGTTGGGTCCACCCCCACAACCACCAAGAAGACCACTACTTCTACCGGGAATGGGGTTACCACCCCAACTCCTACCCAGCCTGGAATGGTTAGTAACTGTGACAAATTCCACGAAGTTGTTAGTGGGGATGGCTGTCAGGCTATCGCTAAAGCGGCGGGTATTACTTTGGCCCAGTTTGAAGCATGGAACACCGAAGTGGGCAGCACCTGCTCTTCATTGTGGTTGGGCTATTACGTTTGTATTGGAATCATTTAGTTAGCCCCATACATAGTACTGAGAAAGGGTTAGTGACTAGCATTGAGTTGATTAGCAACTCAATCAAGTGCAAAGAAAATGAAAAAATGAATACACTTTTAGTGTTGTTGACCCCTTGCCCTCGACATGACCCTTGGACCCTCGTATTTGCCTCTAGTACTTCGTACAGGGCACTAAATTAGGGGGCCAGCCAAGAAACTCCAGTAGATGGTCTTTCTTTGTGCCACTAAAATTGCCAAAATCCAACTAAGCCTTAAGCCTCTCTAGTATGCTTTTCTGCACTCTGGAGGCGTCAAGCCTTGTGGGGCCTCATTTCAGTGGGAGGCCTACTTAGCACTCACCAATGCCATTCGCCTCTCCTGCAGCTAGGCTTTCGGCTAGATTTTAGGCTAAGCCATGTGCTAGCTCGGAAATACCCGCCGTGATCATGAGGTCTTGTCTTAGAGACTACGCCCGACATGGATAGACGTTTCTTGGCTCCTGGATAGCTCGGCTTTTCAGTCACCAAGCAGCTGAGGGGTAGTATCCGACCAATATTTCAGACTAATACCATGCAAATTGTTAAAACTCGTTTAAATTGGTCCCGGTTGGAGATCTAATTATGGATTAGTTTGCGTTTCATTACTCATAGGGACTACAGACTATGAGTAAAACCAAGTCAGCCACACTTCAGGGTCGCATGGCCCCTATCGCAACTTTTCCAGGGTCACATCGTCCCTGCAGCCACCATCCGACACTAATCTGTCTGGGGCTTGTTGGGCGCCTGGGGTGAACCCCGGCCACTGAACCATACCGGTCGGCTTTTCCCGTTTACCCCAGTCTGCGCCGCCTCTTTCACCAGCAATTTCTTTTTTATTCTTGCTATGTCTTTCTTTGTCTCCTCGTTTCTTACACAGAGAAAGTTTTCCGCGTTAGTGCTCAACTTTCCTTTCGACAAAATCGACGACATACAGCGATGAGACGAGTTTTGGCCACATTGGCTTGTTGCCTCCTTCACCCCCTAAGCGCATCTGCGGAAGAAGACGCGAAATACAATGCATCTCTCCCATTCCGACCGAGCAATATTACAGGACTGAGTGATCTTTATCTCTGGGTCGGATCGTATGTTGGTTTTGAGCCACCTACACCTATCGCTGTTGCTAATCTTCTGGTGCAGATATTACAATGCCACAACGAAGATAGAGTTCACGCCTGAGATCGGATCGACAACCAACAAATCTGCATGCACAAGTCTCCAGGGCCAAACATTCACTGCGAAATATGAGTCTTTACTTGCTATTACGGAGAGGGGCCCTTACAATCTGGGATCAAACCCAGTAAATACTCTCTTGACTCTCTGGAACTCGGATGCAGACCTTTTCTCGCTCTCCTCGGGATCGCCATGGACATCATCGTCCCTAAGATGGTATATCGAGTCGGCCCCGTAAGTCAGACCCCACTTATCACCGACTCAATTCTCTCTGGGTAATTCTAACTTTCAATAGCTGGGTGTACTATGCGAAAAATGACTCTACTGAAAGCGATGATGGTGCCGATTCTTTCGTCAAAGATATCTTCAATTTGACCCTATCGCCAGACGGTCAAGGAACTCCATATAATCTGACAGGGACCATCAAGGATGCAGACTCCATGATAAGCAGTTTTGACATGGATCTAAAATCCTGCAAAACCTCCACTGAAACCAGCCAGAATCGCATGACGCTCGTTGATCGTGACTGGTCTAATAATGCGGGTTGGAACTGGACATATCCCACGGTTGACTTTCAATTTGATAGTCAAACGGCCAACTTCACCTTGAACGGATATGCCGCTGGGTTTCCATATTTAATCAATAAATCTGACCCCTCAAAGACACTAGGTCCGGATGAGGTCCAGGGCAAGATCAAGGTGTCCTTCTTCGGGGTCATCGATTCCTACCACTCTGATACCTTGGTCAACAGCAGTTCAACGCCCACTTGGCTTCGAACTGTCGGCTTTGGAAACAATTCGGTGAACATAGGCTATGAAAGCGGCTCTCTTGGTTTACCTCGTTCCTTGCACCGGGAAGCTGTTGCAATTTGCTCTGTTGTCTCCTTTGCTTTTATGTATTTCTAATCCCCTTCCAAGGTTTTAACGAATGTATTACTCAATAATATAAGTATTAATCAATACAACTTGTAGAAAATCTCTTTGCATCGTCTGGGAGTTGTCTATAGCTTTATATCATAGACAAGGGTACCATACTTGTGGAACGTGAACTTGAAGTTCTCCCCAATCACCCCGTGTTCGTCATATTGAAGTCTAAGAGCATCTTCAAGTTCAAATGTTTGGATTTCCTCATTGACGAAGCGTGGGGGGTATTAATAATGTAAAATTGAATTTACTCATCTCATTAGGTATAACTTCCCACTTCAGAAAATAAAACGTCACGTCATTATATCCACATTTCCAACAACCATGATAGCTATTAGATTCTGCTTCCATTCAATAAAGAAGACCGTTCCCACTTTCCCTCTAATTATCCCACCTTGTTCTCTTACAGAACGATCATCGCCGCCAATCCAAGGGCTCCGAAAGCGCCACTGCCCAGAGTAGCCATAGGATGGGCTTCAGCAGAACTAGTCGATTCGCTAACGGTTCCAGTGCTCGTCTCGGTAGCCAGCGTACCAGATACACTAGTAGTGAAAGTGTCGGTGGTGCTAGTGACAGAGGGAGAGACGGTACCAGTACTGGTCTCGGTAGTAAGGGTTCCAGACACGCTAGTAGTGATGGTATTTGTAGTGCGGGTGACAGAATGGCTAGACTTCGGGATGGTGCTTGTCTCAGTAGTCTTAGTACCTGACACAGAGGTGGTAATGGTTGTAGTTAAGGAACCAGCGCCAGAAATAGGGACAGTGCTGGTTTCGGTGGTCTTGGTTCCCGAGGCAGAGGTGGTGATAGTCACAGTGCTGGAACTGGATGCAGCAGCAGCTAAATCTCAATGGTTAGTTAATCCTTCTGATACTTCACAACATGCAGAGTGGTAGGATGGACGCCATACCGGAACAACGGTCAATCGCCTCGGCGACAACTTGTGTTGCGTTTGCATTGGGGCAAGCTTCAGTGGTACAGTCACGAATGCCCCAAACATAGTCCTGACTGTTGCATAGACAGGCCATATCTCCAGAGCTACAGCCAAGCTCAGAAGCCTTATCCTTCATGTTGGAGAGACATTTTTGCTATTCACCCAGTATCAGAATCTGAAATATCACATGCCTTGCTAGGCCGAAGAACATAAAACTTACAGCACAGTCCTCAGCTGACACGAAGAGAGCTGTGGCTAAAACAGCCAAGGTGACGAAGAATGACTTCATGTTTGAAAAGTTTGATCCAATTTGGACAGTTTGAGGAGGCAAGCTGGTTTTTGAGAATATAAAGTAAAGGGTAGCAAATGGGTATAGGAAGAGGACTAAGAAATTTGGAGTCGGTGCAGCGTCCTTTATAAAAAAAAGAAATGACACGGGAAATTCCAGTTTTGACGCAAACTATTTGCATTTCAAGGACGCGTCTTCTGGTGCTTATCTACCTTCCAAGGTATCTTGAAAGACATATACGTCCACTCCGCATCGCGCTTGTACGTATGCAGCAAGCTGCATGTATGTTTTTCGACTGGGATACACAGACTAACCATTACATTTGCCCCAGTTGGACAAGGATCATCTTGGATCACAACAAGGCACCAAAAAAGAAAGGTGTGGGGAGCGGTCAAAACTCGCGAATCAATGTACGAGCAAGATGATCGGTTAGCTAGTCCATTTTGGAACGGAGTACGTGTAGTACAGCATCGCGTCGCTGGTTCGCTTTAGGGGCACTTGCTTTCCTGCATCGGTGCTACCCAATCTAACGTGGCTAGCAAGGAACTCAATCTACCGAGTTACAGCCCTAAAGCTGAATGCCGTAACAAAAACCATCGGTCTAGAGGCCCGAGAGTGGGTGTTCTTTTTGAGTGGAGCACAAAATATGGAGCCATGTACGACCTAGATCTCGATAAAGAATCGATCGGCATGGATGGGCATAAACCTGACCTAGATGCGACCTGGATAGCTATGATGCATATGGCGCACGCTGCAGAATCCGATTAGTCCAGCAAATGCAGACTATGATTTCGTCATCTAGCTTTCCCCGGGAAATCTGGCCATTTAAAACATCTTATGTCCAGGACAGGATTGCGACCGAGCTGAAGTCATCGAATTAATTAAAACTGAAGATAACAGGGAAATGCGGGTGGCGTTTCGTATAGTACAGCCAAGATATTACCAGGGGGTAAATCAGGGCCATGAAAGGACCCAACCTTGTATAACTGTGGCGCGATAGATCAGAACTCAACGGAGTCCCCGAGCGCACTAGCGAATTCTCATATTGTCACCGCCAATGTAGGTCACGCTAAAGTTCCATCAACGTGATATCTTTCTTGCATTTGAATATTCAAGGTCTTGGAGTTAGGCTGCAATATACTTTTGGTCGAATGACATCTAACAGTTCATCATTCTTGGAAACGCCATTCGGTGTTGACGTACAGTGCACGTTGTCTGAAAACTCGCCGACACGCTTTACCGTCGCGTGTCAAGAAAGGCCGAACGTGGGCGTGTCACTAGAGCAACTCCTTGCATGAAAATAATTCCTTTTCTTCGTATATGGTGAAACAAAGCGAATCTATCCTGGCGATGCCTACATGCCACAACTCATTCTTGGAAGGCTTTCATGGTTGTAGATCAACAACTTGAAGCAATACCGCTCTTTTGGGTGACGATTGGCTGCCTATCCGAAGTGGTAGTTACGGCGCTGGCGAAGATAGAAGGCCTAGGCTACGCGTCACCAACTGTGCAATGCATGTACTTTGCATCCGAGCAAAGGTGGGAGGCATCACCGCTAGCTTGTATGAGGCGGAGAACGAGGGATTCTCTGCGGATATGCGAACCAACCGGCTGACATGCATGGAAATAACATAACTATGATCTCGATGAGGCTGTAATATGCAAACAGATATTACTGTAAATGGGTTTCAGTTTTGCTCGCGAGCCTCCACATCTGAATTCCGGCTCGACATGCAAGGGGTTACCACCCAGCCCCTATACTACAACTCTCGGGTCTCTCGAGGCCTACCACCTGCAATTCCCGATGCTTGGTTCTATGTCGCTGTACACCGTGCAGGTTAATGAAGTGGCTTGACCTACAGCAATGCATTCAAAATGAGAAAAAAAAGACCTATCATATAAATGTTTCTTGGTGGAACACGATCAAAAGTTTTTGGCGCTGCTGCATATTACATGATTTACATACGATATGTACTAGTACACGCTGTATAAATAAGTCGCAAAGCCTAACAATCAATTTGAATATTCGGGTCAACTGGTGCTCTTTAAAGTTGCATGTGAACCGTGACCGGGGGGGGGGGCGGGGTTTCCTGTTCTTCTCTGGTAGTGACATTTGAGGGGCATACTATAGTACTACTCATACTATCAGTGAGCCTTCAATGCAGTGCATAGGCACTATATCATCTCCCACATGCAAGTGTGCATGCCCCCGAAAAAGACACCCAGTTTGACGGGTTGCGCCCGTCAGACCAAGACCAAACATAGTAGCTTCAAGTTTCTGATCAAGCGGCCGTCGAGAGATGGCTCAGAGCCAAGCTCGCTTTTAGGATCAACGTGGGATTTTCAACAAAACTTGAATGCTATGTAGACTTGGATTAGTCCATATCTCTGATAATACCTACCTCTCAGCGATTGTAATGTAGCTATAGCTCTTATCTTGTTCATCTTTCAAATGACACGACCGGCCAAAACAACATTTATTCATTTACTAAGAGATAAACTTGACGCTACTATTTTGCAATCCGTTATATAATATCCTCATCTTGCAGGACAAAAGTGACACATTTCTATTGAGAGACTAGAAAAAATCCAGCAAGGCCACTGCCCAGGTGGGGCACGCTTCAGAACTTGAAGCGTAGATGTCCGTCGGCTCAAAAATCCCTTCTTATCTCAACCTCCGCTTAGGTAGATCATACAGCCGGGCACTACCTACATTTCTGTTTCACCCAACTCAGGTATACATGTAGGCAACAGGATTCATTGACAAACTCAACGCCACAGCCGCCTTTTGAAACGACCACAGGCTCAAAGCGAGTCTAATTTCAGCCGATATTTAGGCAGGAAATTATTACCTTGGAATTTAGATCGTGACACCAAAAGGCTACCATATACTTCATGTCCATAGGGCTATAGGGCTCATCCTCCCAGGATCTTAATGCTACCTAGGCGACCTGAGGATCTCCAGAGCTTCTTACTGGTAAAGCGCAAGCAGTTGTGGCGCGTCAATGAATCTTTCAATGACCCAATCGTGATTGATCCTACATGATATAGTATAGTATCCCGCTTACTCCACAATGGCATTCCTATACACATTCGTGTAGCGGCTAATATATTTTGAATCCCCGTATCCCGTACAACGGGTGTTAAAAAGTATATAGTTTTAGGTAGCTCAAGTGAGCTTAGTCTAAGCATGACGCGACCGTTGCTTCACGGGCATATCGTCAGATTCAAACGTGCCGGAGATAATATGTGCTAGCCTTAGATGCTGAAGGTATTTGTAGACGAGTAGCACAATGTTAATTTGTGACTTTTCTCTCGACATGCAACCTTGAAAAAGCTAAAAGGTCCCAGAATGACCCTGGGCTAGCGGAAAATGGGGCGATGTCTAAGATATGAGACACAAAAGGCTTGGGTTGTATTTTCATGGGTCTCCATTGCTCTGATTGACAAAACTATTCTTCTTACAGAATAGCACCGGACAGAATAGGCGATAATGATAAAAATAATTCAATTGCTCCAGGGCTCCTGAAGAAAAAATTTGAGTGAGACATAAATTCCGCTAAGCTCTAGCTATCGGATAGTTCGGTTCGGGATGGATCCCGGTGGGGCTCATCCCGTCCAACCACATCCGAGGTATAAAAAAATTCTTCATCCAAATTGGATCATTCACGATGAGAATCAGGGCAAAAATATTGACCGACGCAGGGGTCGAACCTGCAATCTCTTGATTCGTAGTCAAGCGCCTTGCCATTGGGCCAGCCGGCCGTTGTTGATGAGAATGCCAACTTTGACTACAAGACCGGGAACATAGATTCGTAGAAGGAAAAATGAAATTGTTTGACACATAGATCCTCGTCAGAGGCGTAGTAGCTATACACATACACGTACACGTTTTAAGGAAACATATAAAGAAAATTTGGACTCAAGGAGAAGAATGCTATGCAAAGACGCCGTAAAAATCGAAAGAATAAGAAATATCAAGATTCCGCCATGCGCCCCACCTAAAATGCTATCTTTTTGGTCAAGCCAGTCTAGACCTGATCCATATCATCAATTTCAGTGATGATGATCGTGGGGACGAGCTCAGATTTCTCGAGTATAGTTCCATCCTCCACGGCAGATGTTCTAGAGCGGCGGTGTTGGCGTTGTTGGCGGCGTTGTTGTCTTTTGCGGAGACCCAGCCGGTAAGACACGGACATGAAAACATGTCCAATAATGAAGCCCACCAGGCAAGCAACCAGGCCTGCCATCGCTCCTAGGAACGCAGGAAGAATAACAGGGCGAATCAAATGCATAAATGTCTGATCACGGGGCCGGCCGTGAGGATGACGATGTCCAGATTTCGTTGGGGCATGACGGGAACTTGAGTAAGAGGCGGGAGCGAAGTATGGCGAAAATATGTATCCAACAGTCGAGGCCAGTGTCACACCAGTGGGCTTAGCGCTGGCCACATCCTTGGATTGAGATGGATTGGAATCATTGATGATCGAGTTTGTTGATTCCGAGTTTGCATTTGATTCCGCTTCGGGTTCAAGTTTAGAAGAGTCCGGCTTCTTGGGGTTTTTCGAGAGGAGCTCCATCTCGGACTGCCAGTACTTCATTTGCGAGGGTCGTTGCTTGTTAGATTCCCCCATTTGCTGGGATTTTACCGCTTCCATACGAATCTTAGCAATGCGCAGGTTACCATCGGGATGATCGAGCAGATCAAGTATCACGGCATTGGGAGTCACAGAGTTGCCGGTCTGATCGAATAACTCGACGCTGACCCGGACGATGCTATTGGGAGCACCCACTTCGCGGCTAGACAAAGGTCGGGCATCCAGGGAGTAGACGAGCTCCACTTGCTTGTCCATGCGAGTATTTTTAACACTGTCATATTGAGGCGCGTGGACCTGCATAGATGTAGATGGTGGGAAGACTCGATCGCTGTTGGCGTATAGAGAACCGCCCTGCATGGACCATTTCACCGACTATAAGAGGCGTTAGATTCTAGATTCTAGATTCTTCCCTTTTTTTTTTTCTCTCTCCATTGTAGACTTGTCATTGCTTGACTTACCAGATATGAGTGAATGTGATTTTCTGACTCGATGGCTGGGAGATAGGCCAGATGGATCTCGTGAGAAGAGGCGAGGGGGATCGACGATGCGATCGCACCGACCAAGCCGAGGACAGACCAGGGCAGCCGCATTATGGAACGAGGATGGTAGAACGTAAGGAATTTGAAAAAGGACAAAGAAGTACGTGAATCAATGAAAGAACAGAGAAAGGAAATGATAGAAAAGAAGTGAAATGGAATTCTATTCGAGAGAAGTCAAGAGTCATAAAAGAGTGGGCGCGAGTCAGTAGTGAGGCATACTGCGGCACAAGGCAGGACAAGGCTCCATCAAATAGGTTTTCGCTCGAGGCGGGAAAACGAAACAAGGCTAGCGGGTTATGATGCTTGGATCATGATTTATTTTTATTTAATCGAGCTACCACGGAATAAACTCAAGCAAGCTAAACCCAGAGCATGATAATACCCGATCCAAGACATGAATGTGGGTGCCTGCTGTGACTCTGTTTCTCCGCGAAGAAGCTTTTTCTTGTATGAACGACCGCTGTCCATGATTGGCGCCAGATATTAAGAGAGGGTCCCAGGGTCGCAGTTGAGTGGAAATGCAAACATCATTGTACATGGATCTGGTCAATGATTTTTTGGGTATACCTTGGCCAGTCTACCCAAAATGATTATGGCTCATATTCCATTATTCACGAATACCTATGGAACATGGGATACTTTCTCTCATTCAATCTTGTCCACACATCCCCAGGTGTCTGCGTTCCGGTTCGCGCCCGCAATATCCCAGAATAGCCATGATATGCCCCTTTTCCTTTCCCCGAAGTGATCGGCGACGCGGCTGTGCCAATGCACCGTGGGAACAGCAGATGTCTCAGAACTTCAACGGCCCCAACATTGAACACGGATGCGAGAAGGAAAATCCCATGGAATCAGACTGAACAGTACGGCATGGTCCGTACACAATACGATGCTCAAGAAACAATAGTTTCCCCAGCATTGCAGTTGTTTCACCGAGATGCCGCCTTGATATCAACCAGGTCCCACCACGCGACCTGCAGCCGGAGAAAAAGGAGCCTGCATTGTCGCCATTCAGGGTCCTTATTTCACCATGCAGATTATTGCCAAGTCCATGTGCTTAGCTGCTTTTTCTTTTTCTAGCTCTTCGAGAGAGGACTAGCGATCTTAATTCGATTTATCTCGAGGACTCAAAAATAAGATCAAGGGGATCCCGGCGCAGCTGCAGGGTTTGACAGAAGCGCCCGAGGACCTACATGGTGGTTAGGGTGACGGTGATGGCAGTGCGATTCTACCAGGACCGTTGGCCAATATGAATCGCGGGATCTCAAGGTTGCAGAGTTGTAATTTCTCACTGTTCATTTCCATAAACCTGTGTCCTACGCTGAATGGCCCGTGAAGAGTTTGGATGATCCATTAAGACCTTAAACTTAGCACCTAAATTTGCAGCCGAGTCATACGCCATACTACCTGGACCATGTCGAACTAGTGTTCACCGGAGTTAGGCTGAGCGATTCATGGGGCATCAGCTTGGTTGGTCCACCATAATCGGGCACTTCCAGTTGCCGAGATGAGGCTGAAGATCCTAATCAGCACATCAGCATGGCAAGCCCACCACAGATACGCTTTGAGCCCCGTATCGTGGGGGCGATTAGACTGCTGATCAGAAAGGTAAAAAGATCATGACTCGTACCTACAGCCCAAGCCAAACTACCCAGGTGCCAACCGTTTCATGTTTGCTTTGATGATGATCAGTGTATGTGCGAGCCGCGTCCTAAACCCGATCTCGTAGGGTTCGCGAATGATGGATAGTCAGCCTTGTCCTAGCGCTCCACTCCAAGAACGGAATATTCAGCAATGCCTCATTAGGTATTGGGGGCAGAACCACAAAATACCAGGCTTTTGTGCTTAAACTAAATCTGCATAAATTTCATTTGTATCTTGTTAGCCTGCTCTGCAGGCGCGGGCCATTGAAGTGAAGACAAACAAAGTCACAGAGGCATTTGTCACATATCGCATTATTTCCGACCGTGACATATTACTTACTCTCTACGAACTTGATACATATCAGGGTGAGCACTGACTCATATAACCAATTTCATTTAATTATTGTGGGTTCTAGCGATACCTTGACTATAATGAAGCAATTCGTAATTGGGTGGTGGGTCCGCTCTGCACAAAGACCCTTGATTCTCCTGCAGTGTTCCGGAGCGATTCAGAAGTATCAATAATAAGGTGCCGTCTGCCAGAAACGACACCGAGACTCACTAGTTGAATCACGTATAGGCTGGATGGTCTCGTTACCAATATTCAGCATCGCGCGCTTCTCGCCATACCGGTTGAAAGTTGGTCCTAGAGACGACTTGGGCACACCAAACTGGGCAAAGCTGGTAAAATAATCTTGCATCGCGAAGGCTAGAGTCTCATTTTGCACATCGAGCCCAGACAAGCCGCCCTGGTTGCCCGCCTTTCCCTTGTTGTAAAAGGTATACAAGGTATCCTGACCATGGAGTGCGGGTGGAACACTGAACTCATAAGCAAAAGTCTTGCCCTCGTACGCCCAATCGAGGTACTCGGTATTGCACTGAAAGATGGACTCCATAACGAGGAACGCAGTGCGTTCAAGTGAGTTAGTGTAAGGGTAGGTCCCGTTGTATACAGCCGGATACAGCACGTCGAGTATATAATCTGTGACGTTCTGTTGTATAAAAGGATAGTATTCCTTCAACATCTTCGGAAGATAGCTGCTGTTCATGCTGTCTGGGGATGTGAACATGATACCGTCATTGGCATTGTTTCCTACCATCACGCTCAAGTCGTGGTCGTATTTGCCTTCCTTGAGTAGTTTCCCAGGCAATTCGGGGACAAAGGTTCCATCTACAATCGGTGTGTAGACGAGCTCACCCCATGGAGACTTGGTAGCGACCTGGTACGCATTTGCTGCAATGAGCTTCTCGGATGAAAGCTGTCGCGCTTCGTCGATGGTGCTGACGTTCAAAATCTCTAGGTACTGCTGAAAGGTATCCTCTGGTTGCTTTTTGTCGGGTATAGGGACCCATCCTGGACTTTGTATAATCGCCTGCTGAAACGGAGCAGAGCCTGCTGCCCCTCCATACGCGGTGATTTGGTGCATGACAGAACCGCCACCAGCTGACTCGCCTATGACTGTGATACGGTTGCGGTCGCCGCCGAATAGGTGGATGTTCTCGTTTATCCATTTCAAAGCGAAGCGCTGGTCATGGAGTCCTGCATTCTGAGTTCCATCTTCTTTGAAAGTATCACCACCAAGCCAACCAAATGCACCCAGCTAGTATATCGTGTCATTGGGGGTAGCAAGCAAAACAGGTAAAATTAGAAAACTTACTCGGTAATTTATTGCAACATATACGACCCCATCTCCAGTGACCATGCTTCGTTGGACCAATCCCGAAGGATCTTCAATGTTTTTGTCACCCGAAACAAACCCTCCCCCATAGATCCAAACCAGCACTGGTGCTAATGGCTTCAAGTTCCTTTTTGATTGCTCTTTTCCACGCGACCGTGGACGCGACCGATCGAAAATTTTCTTAGGAACGACAACATCTAAGAAAAGACAATCCTCCGATGCGCGCGGGTCCTGCTCCTGCGGCACATACGGATATGAAGAAATATTCGTGGACTGAGTAAACGGTTTTCCCTCGATCAGGCTCAATAAGAATGGAGGCATAATATCCTCAATCCAGATTCCATTTGCCTGGGGACAGATCCGACCGATGGTGCCATTTTGAATCTGTGTTCGATCCCGGGTTGGCGAAACAGGAGCTCGAAACCGTAAATCTCCTACTGGAGGAGCAGCATATCGAATGTTGCTGAAGTTATAAAGGCCAGTGGCGTTCTAGAAAATGTGTCAGCTCGTTGTGCATGATGAAGAATGTGACTCGCGTCCGAGGAATGCCCACATCGAGTGAGATTGCTTGGTGTAGTTCGTAGCCGAGATCGACGATCGGCAACTTAGACGCATAGCAAGCCGAGACAATTAAGAAAAGTGGCAAAATAAAAACCATTCTGGCGTGGAGTTCCAGATTCCACGTTCACAAAGAAAACGCTTTCCGTTAAATAATGCCACTATGTCTGAATATGGTGGATTAACTGCCTTGTGATCTTGTCACTCTTGACCTGTTTTTGCGCGGGGATGATCTTTTGATCTATCACACATGTGCGTTCAATCACCCCGCAGAAAGGCAAGAATGAGAAAAAAAAATCACCTGTATTGACCTTCAAGACTCAAAGACGCAATGCAGGATATAAAGTCAAAGCCCCGTGAGTCGAATGAGCGGTCAGCTCTTCATCTTGCTGAAAGCGGCAAATAGTCACAGCGAGTGACATCAGAGGATGTTACCCATGCATAATAATAATCCATCATACGAACGCATCCAACCATGTAGATCGATAATTTGAATTTTCTGCTCTTTGTAATGCTGCAGAGAAACGTCAGTGGGTTACTCAAGGTATACTTATGCTGCATACTGTGGGGTATAAGGGCGGACCGGACCCAATCTGATTGGTGCCAGGGAATTGTACAAATAGGGTCTGATGAGAGACAAAGCCATTCATGCGAACCACTGTACATTTTTGACTAAAGATAAGCTTTCTGGTTATGACGAGCTGTGCAACGTGGTTGTCAATACAAGATAAAAATGTCCAGTCCGGTCCTCATACCTCTGAATGATCAATGCATCAGTAGTTCATGGTTAGAGTATACTAATATCTAGTATCGATACAGAAATCAAAGATCACCTATCATCCACCTCTCGAATCTTATATTCGATCATTTCATTTGATTCGAATTCATGCTCATTTTGCAATTTATTCGCAGTCTCAGCCCCAGCAGCGGGGACTCGGTACTCGAACCGCTTCCCCGGATGCGGCACAGATCCGTCGGGTAAGGCGTACGGGAAGGGCAAATACTCCGGCAACAGCCCCAACTGAACCAACACCGTTGCCTGATCCCAGGCAATATGTTCGTGGTACAGGCGATCGCCGCGGATATTGACCACTGAGGTAAAAGGGATGCGAAGTGGCTTTCCGGTTGGTGGAATGCCGGGAATCCTGGGTTGAACGAATCCTCGTCAGACTCCCGCCATGAAAGTCCGATCGAAGGAAAACTTACAGCCAGTCAACTTGTTTCACATGAGTAAGAGAGAAAATAAATTCATCGACGATACGGTCGGTGCCTATCGTTCGGCTGACTAGCTCGAGTGCTGTATCGTCGGGGTTGTTAAAGATGAAGTGATGAAGATAGAAGTGACTCAAATGAGCTCGGCCAACACCCCCTGTCATCTGGAGTGCAATGCTTAGTGCCCATACATACTATGATATTTGTATGGAGATGAAACTGAAAACGGCAACTTACTGTAGGAATATGGTTGACATATGGTTCTTGCACCATGGTAGCCATTGTCTTCTCAACAGAGCGATCACCAAACTCATAGTAAGTATGTTCATCCCAGATCTTCTCAAGATCAAAGAATGGGCCTCCAATATTGGCTTTAATAAATGCGACAATACGAGTGTGAGCTACGCTCGCTGTCGATATCTTGAAATCCGGATGACCCGGGACGATGAAGCCGGAGGAAACAATGTCTGGGTAAAAGTATACTTTGTGTTTCTCATTTTCAGTGAATTTGTCTTTCTGGGAACTTGCTGCGTGTGAAAGATACTTCTGATCTTCGTTCAATTCCCACGCGTCAAAATACACCACCCCCTTTACACCATCCGGGATGAACGAGGAGAAAGCGTCACTAGGTAGATTGCCATAATCTGCCCGAGATCCATATACTATGTTACAATCAGTATTTGCACATAGAGTGTGAAAGATATGTTATGGCATTGAGCCCCTCTGACGAACCTATCAAGCCGAATGACTCTGCCGTGCACTCCGGTAGATCCAATAGATGTTGCCTAGCTTCGGATTCGAGGCTACTGAAAGTTTCGGTGCCGCTATTTTGATGAGCATTGAGTGTTATCTGTGCAACTGCAAATCCTTCTTCTGCCCATTTTTGAAGGGGTTCTGGGTCCAGAGTCTGATTCTCTTGGTGGTAGCCCGAGAAGCCTGCAGGCCGGACGATCAAAAGGCCTGGCCCTGTACCGAGACGTGTGAGCGGAGGCTGCACAACTATATGAGCGCCAAAGGGAATTGGCTTAGCAGAAGGCAATCCAGTGGACTGAGACATCCTTATTATTCTGCTCAGAACTTAAACTCTGGTAAACTGACGTATGCTCATAAATCCAGCGTCAAGAAGTGGTCGAAGTGAGGAGGGGTAGATAAGTGATACTACGAAAGAATCTCCAGTTACCCCACATAAAGCTATGGACCAGTAGTGAAAGCGACATATCTCAGCGGGGCTGGCCCAGTGAAATTCGATTAAAACCTCATCTAATTTCCGTGCCGATTATTTTCAATTGATAACTCGCCATTTTTCTATAGCGGAAATCCCCGCTCTATGCTCTTCAATGCAGGCACGTGACCCGTGTTGACCAACTCCACTCCGCATTCAGCTTCACTTTGGCTTTCACGACTCGTGGGGAATAGGCTACCACGCAATTGTGCCGACCGTTGCAACATCGGAGTTTTGGATTCGGAGGAGTCGATATTTCCTCATCGCCGCGCTTATTCTCGCCCAGCCGAGCAATTTGGCCACCGTCCTACAATGAACACGGTCGTGCAGTCCTCCCTCTCCGACGTGGAGTCAAAGCTCAATGCGCTTCTGACATCCCTTACCACATCCCCAACAGCTGCAGGAGCTCCAGCCGCAGCAGTCGCCCTGTTAAACGCGGATGACAACCTATCATCCTCTATCACCACGCTTCAGCAGCACCAAGAGAACTATGCGAGAATCCTACAGCTCCGAGAAGAGGCCGAGAAACTGGAAGATCGCGTGAAGGGGATTGTTCGCAACATTGAGGAGTTCGACAAGGAAATTCGAACGGTTTGCGGCGATGGCGAAGGGAGCGACAGTGACTTCGACTCCGACGAGGACGAACCGACCAAAAAGCCACAGCGTAAAGAGATCGACTACAGGTTACTTCTGAACTTCGCCCGTCGCATCAGCAAATATAACCATGAAGCTGCGACCGATGCTACATCCGATAAACAATCAGGCTCGCAACCACATATACAAGATAAGGATGTGACGATGGCGGGGACCAACGGCGAAGTTTCCGGTGAACAAGGAGCTGAGCCGGTATCATCAGTCACGAAAAACGCGACCCGGTGGCTTGATGACTCCGCAAATGTCACACGCGAGGTTTACATGCTGCCATACCCCATGGAGGAGCGAATAAGAATGGGCTTAATGGGCCAGGTCCAACTAGCTGCTGGCAATGACCCAGATAAGGAGGTGGAGCGATTGATACGTGAAGCGGAGGGTCTCGGTGTAGCTGAGCCTCCTGCACCACCTCCGCCCGTGGATACCAGACAAGAAGAAGCTGCCAATGCTGCCGCGCAAGCTGCCTCGGCGACTACCGGTGTAGTCAGACCACCTGCACCAGTCGCAGCACCCGCGCCAAAGCCCAAGCCGAAGGCCACGCTTGATCTTGATCTCTACGACCCCGATGATGACGATTTTTGAACATTTCAGCGCAGTGTATGACTTTACATTATGATACCAGCGATAGAATCTAGCTTCAAGATACACATGAAAGAACAAAGGCTATCTTGAGTCTGTGTTCGTATTCTTTGGCGATTTCAACATTCTACATCTTGTGCACCCAAGACTGTGCTGTCCATCGTCTGAATCTCTTCCCATAGAAGTAAAAGACAACCGCAAATAGACACCACAGCGTAGCTAGACTCATGTTCAGCATGATCGGCTTCACAAATCCACTTTCGGCAACCCAAGGTGTAATGAACTTGCTGAAGCCGTACCCCCAGAGATTTTTATTAACTGTGACAGCAACAAATATTGAGCCAGCGACCGGCTTATAGCTGTCAACTGCGTATGTACTGACAATCGCAGGCAGGGCAGCAACTTGGATGCCAGCTGCAGTATATCCAATGATCACAATTGCCTAGACAGATGGTCAGACGGGTGACTTTTGACTCAATTTCATGAATTAACTTGAACTCACCCTCCAGTCCCATTTATACTCGTAGCCAAACGCAACAACAAAGTTACCAAGTATCATTACCACCACATAGATGGCCATCGCTGGAAGTCGCATCTCGGGCTCTCGGATACCTTTATTCTTTCTAGTCGCTTTCATCGAAACCCAGTCTGAAAAGGGCCCGTTAGTAGCCAAGCCAATAAATGTACCAACGAGCATAGCAAAGTTGAAGAACCCGATTGTCTGGCTGTTGAAATTGTAAGGAGGCTCGGCAAAGGCTTGACTTTGTGTTAGATTCAGCGTCAAAAAGCAGCTAGCGGACCAAGACACAACAAAAGCAGAGAGCTCGACAATAGGGAATGTAAGTAGCTTCCAAGGCAGCCAGAAGCTAATGGTAACATCCTTGACACTGGCTCGATCCAGCTGCCAGAGCTTGAATTGTCCTTTAGAAGGGAAGCCCCGATGCAAATATGGATCTTGAGACGCGTTGTCCTTCGACTCGAGGTTCTCTTTCTGGATAACCTCTACTGGCTTCTCCTGGTCATCATCGTCATCTCGGATTGTCGCTATATCATGTTGTTCCCTGTGATTTATTTCGTCCGGGTGTGCACGGTGCCATTTTGTTTCTGGAAAGAGAAAAATGAGGAGTAGAAGCGATAGCCCCAACATCCCAACATTAAGCCAGAAGAAGCTTCTCCAGCCAATATGTTGTGCCATCGGCCCAGCGACAATCGGGCCGACCATAAGGGATCCAAAATAGAACGTAAAGTAAAGGGTGTTGTATGCACCACGCTCGTGAAGGAACATCATGTCTGCAATAATCTGGGGCTGTGTTGTCTAAGAAATAAAGGGTTGATTAGATCTTGTTCACACATGCACAGCATGTCTTTTCGAGAACTCACTTCAGCAGGCCCAGCACCGAAGCCATTGAGGACACAAGCCCCCATGTAACTCGCATATGTGGGAGCGACCGCGCGCCAAATATTACTAGCAAGACATATTAATGTTGAAAATATGAGGACAGGGCGTCTCCCAAAACAAGTCGACAAAGGTATCCTGCTCGCAACGCCGAGTCAGTAATCAAATTCTTCTGGAGCTGTGTGTTTCATATACGAAGAACCCACCAGACAAAATTGCTGAAGCCCAAAACGAGGATACAAACACCAGTGAACTGAACAACATCAGACAGACTCCTATCGAAGGTTTTCTGCATCTCTGGGAACATTGGTGCCAGAGCTAAAGGCCCAAACCCTTGGCTAAATGTAGTCCATGTGACGATAACCATCGAACTCATTTTCCAATATCGATTCCAGTTCTATGATCGAAGCGTCCGATTAGCATAATTTGGTAAATGATTTAGCAACGTATACTACACACAAGAGGATCATGAGGGCTTTGTGACGGCTGGGGTACTAAAACGCGATCTGACTTGGACGAAGACTTTACAAAGTGGTGTGTGCCAACGTCAGCCATTATCTCGGTCCCAGGGACAATGCTTGTGCCCAGCTCCTCCTCAATTCTATAGATCAATTAGCAGGAAAAAGAAAGAATATAATAGATCAGGTAGACAAACTGATGAAGGACCTAAAGGGGTGTCAGCCAGACCATCAGTGTTGCTAAGCCTAGCAAAAAAGGATGAACTTACACCTTCATCACAATTCAACTCCATGGTGAATGATTAGCCAGATAGGCGCTGCAATGGTAACTCTCCTGTTCAGTCCATACAAGTGAGCCTTTCGAAGACCTCTCACGAGGAAAAGCTATTGTTGGAATATTTGGGATCCATAACCACTTATACCTGAATAGAAGAAAGCCATATCTGAAGTGCGGAATTGGGGCACGTCAGCACAAGCGCTAGCAAGTGATAGCCGAGTTCAATAAGAGGAATCTCCCGAGTAAGAAGTGTGACACGTACTGTAGAGCCAATCCAAATCCTTCGATTAGAGGCAATATTCGCACATGGGGTAAATGCTGAACAAATGGCCATTTAGGTGTTCATATCGGTGCTTTAGAGTTCAATGGCTGAACGCTGACGGGGAAAAGGTCTGATCTCGATGGATCCGGACGTGAGGGAAGCTTTGAGCGGAAATTAGCAGCGTCTGCTTCCCCAGATTCCACTTTGACCCCGGATTCTCCCCGCACGTAGGGATCCCCCACCGGAAGTATCAGGGGTTTGGTAAATACATGTAGAGTGCATCAATTGATGTTGAGATATAGAGAAACATTTGGAGTCCTAAGCCGAAGATGCATTTGGTATTGAAGTCTCTCTTGACACATAATTAATATTTATTTGGAAGTCCGGGATTATTGTTCTGTACTGGGCATGATGGCTTTGTTTTCCCACTCGCCACAGAGATGGTGTTGCCATAGATTCACGACGGAGGAATTCCGCATCCACGTCAAGATTTCAACTTACAGGCAGAATTGCGGCGGACGCCTTAGTGCATTAGCCAGGTTAAATCATCAATACATTATTGTTTCGCTAAATCATCTATTCCATGTCGTTTGCAGGTTTTCAACCACATAATCTGTTGCCCAGCCAAGATCTGCTTCAATGCCGCGCAAAAGATCAACAATAATATGACGCTCCTCCACACTCTCTAAACACTGGCCAACAGCAAACAAAAGCGGAACCATATAGACCCGGATCTCGCCCCGTGGTCTAGCCAAAGCGATGCCACATAATTCGTGGCTGCGGTATTCTACCTCTTTCGTAATTTCCCGGTATCCTTGTAAGCGATCAAAAGCCGTACTAGGTGCGCTGATTATATCTGGGGGCCGGTTGAGCAAAAGAGCTATACGACCAAAATGATAATGTTGCATCGTAGCCGCACATGTCGGAAGGCTATAAAATACCTCTGGAAACGGCAATGTTCCACCATCTGGAAGTTTGGAAAATTTTCGAGGCAATTCGATACGTACGCAAGGGCGGAATGTCTCCGGGACGGCCTCAAACCAGGCCTGGAATTCGAAACAAAGATCCAGCCAAGTATTTGTACTAAGGTCTGTGGATGAGACCTGCATTCCAGGAGTTGAGCTGGAAGGCGATCCGGTCCATTGGGCTATTTGTGATTGCTTGGACTCAGATAGAAAATTGATGACCTTTGATACAAGCCAGACCAAGCCGTTTGAGGCCTGATCCTCTTGATTGAGACCACCGCTTCCCGTTGAAATGATCTGAAACTTGTCCTGGCCATCTGTTGAGATCCCTGCGGCGCGCCAGAGGGAGAGGTCGACCGGGTTGAAATGTGTCGCCGATCGTGTAAAATATGACCCAAGATAATCTTGTCGCGCAAAATTCCAAAATGATGCACGAATTCCATGAGAGAAAAATGTTGACTGTCCTTGGCTTAAACGCAGGAGGTTTTTAAATAATGGACAAATACCTGAAAGATATCTGTATAGTAATATTAGCCTTTGTCCTGCCCACGTATTACCATGACGAAACTTACTTAGGCCACTCGTCGCCTTTAAGATCAATAAAACGGTATGTAGCTAGTAGAGCAATAGTAGCGACGGCATCCTCAGCTTTTCGAAGAAAAGTACCGTCCTGTGAGTTTTGAGCAAGCTCTTGAGTTGCCCGTAAATTGAGCCACTGATTTAGCATTTCAATTGGCGAGTCTAGAACTGTTGAGCTGGACACGGCAACATAACCACCCGACGTAGTGTTGCTGAGGTCAGAAACCGTCATGTAATAGTAGTTAGCCGCTTTGAGAAACCAGTCGGTATCAACGGCATTTGGATAAGTCTCGGTGCTGGAAGGGTTCGTAAACATGCCACCGGCAGTAGAAGTTTTCGAGCCTTTGAGACGCCCAAGCTGCTTTGCAGCTAATGAAGCGATTGCATACTTTAGAGATGTGCAGCTCATCGCTCTGATGGGAACATAAACAGAGAAGAATTTTGCCGAGTCGGATATGTCGAGCCTAAAAAGATAGTTATTATGTGTACAGAATTGGTCGCTGAAAAGGTATATAGTAGTGCTTACCAAGGAGCGATAACTTCCGCATAATGTCGAGTGAGGAAAGCAACCTCATGCTCTGTGTCTGTCGTGAGCTCGGAGAAAATATCTTGGAATTCTTCTTTCTCGCTTTGAGACTGACTCTCCGATGGGGTCAGTCCGTGATGATGCGAACTAGAGCTTGGAGTAGTAGCAGTATATGATGTTCCATAATTAGGCGTAAATCCAAATTGGACATTTGGAGAAGCTGAGTTGGGCCCGCTGCGTCGTGCAGATCCAAAGGAATTGGCATTATTCATCATTGCATGGTTCTCCTGGGCGTTGAGTTTAGGCCCGGTGTCATTATGAACAGGCAATGGGGTCGGCGAGGCTCTAAGGGCCCCTTGACCTGTATGGTCTGAAGTTTCAATAGATCGAAGGTCATCATTTCTTTGATTCAAACCTTCTTCTCCCCAATTAAAATTAATTCTTTCACTCTCTGAGCTCAAGGGTACTGGTGCAGGGTCTTCAGCCGCTCCCAATTGCGTCTGAATCGGCGCTGGTTGATTTACAACCTCTGGACTCTGATCTAGACATGAGCTTGGGCAATCAGTCCAATTGATGGCGTTCAAGTGCATACCGCGGAGTTTGATACACGGCCAGTCTTTGAATGTGGGTCTTGATAAGGAGCATATCGACGTCGGACTGTCGCCCCTTGATCAATGAACTTGCGAGTTTGGACATAACCCGGACAATCCACGCCTGCAGTGGTGCAACGCTGGCAATGTGGACGAGTTTCATCACACTACTTATTATCAGCTCAGCAATCCCTATGACATGGTTCTCACTGGGTAGAACGGACTTTGAGATGCTTCTTTTTGCATCGCTCGCATGCTTTGTTCGAAGGAACCCCGGGCATATTGACCTGAACGTGCGTGATGCTTTGGATTCCAATATTCCAATATCACGACACTAGGTTCACATCGCGGAAATATTCCAGTCCAAGGTGTTATGCGGCGAGTTACAAGAAAAACCTTCTTCGCGAGGCGTTAAGCTCATCGAGGGATCATATTATGTAAACATTTTTCAGGCGGGCTGCTATCGGGCTTGGCTCGGCATCTTTCGGGTGGACGATCAAGTGAGTTTGGCGATCGGGATTCTTTGATTATACTCTCAAGTTGTACAGATAGAGTATATTCAATGTTCGGAAACACGTTTGAAAAAAGAAGCAGCGAGACATATCAGGCTTTATTCTTTCTGTTATTTTGTCCACGGATCTAGTCAAGATTAATTCAATGTTTGCTAAGAAGATTGGCAATTGCGGTTATTGGGGCTTTTACATACTTACTGCAAGTGCAATAAATCTATAGATGCAGGCCAAAGTTGGGACGGTCTAGAGTATGTTTCTTAGATACCTGTAGACCAGCACAACGATGGTTTTCTGCAAGTAACGGCTCTACATACCGTTCTTCAAATGTCCATCTCAGAATAAAGTTGATGATTGAAGTTACACGGAGAAGTTCCAAGGTTGTGGCTTGGCCCACTGTTGGTATATCTAGGCCCGGTACTACCTACCATGTAGGTAGTACATACCTAGGGGAATACATAATGGATATTGTGATTCTTATTGTGCATTATACATAAAATTATGAAAATCAGATTAGAAGAAGATGGAAAGAATATTGCATAATCATGGCAAGTACTACAAAGATTAATTTAATGGTGAGTCTTAGCAATCCTCCATCATATGCCCAGTGCAGATTCCTAACTCGACGAGACGCGGGTAGCCGAGCTGGTGCTCAAGTGCTGTCAACAACCGAACTGTCTCACTCCCCATCTTCTCCCCCCTCCCTCGTTTCATCTCACCTTTTGGCGACAACGTAGCGTACAGAGGTTACATAGCAATGAGGACCGAGTACTGCAACTTCCCCACTCTCTGGAAAACCCACGAATCTCCTGCTTTCCGGTCCACTCGCGTTCCCCGCAGCTCGGAGTTACTGATTCGCTACTCCGGCCGTATATCAACAAAGATCGGCACTCGGCCAGGAACCCTCGACGCTGTGCGACCAGCCCATAGGCCTCAAGGCTAATTGAACTCCTGAGCTAACCCGTCGTGCATCTCACCGCCACAGTTGCTGGCTGACATTTTATGACGGATGCTCATGATGTGGGGAAAGCAAACGTATGATGCAGACTGCAGGCTGCACGACAGGTTTGCACTATGGGGTACACTTCACTAATGTCACACTACGGAAGACTCGAATCTTATCCGACTGGCACGGATATCCGATACAACATGCCTGACTCTTACGGTCTAGCCTAGAATATGGTTAAATAGACCGTTACTAAACTAGGGAGCTAACATGCCGATCGGTGCGTGGGGAATGCTTCCCCGCGTCTGGCTGCTGGGTAAATAAAGGAACTCGATTCCAGGATACACCATGCGTCGCTTGACTCTCAGTTTGCGAGGACGATTGGGATAGACATCTCCACCGGCCATCGTCTCGGGTTCGGCTTTCATAATGCGCAAGCCATCATCTGGTCCTCGCAGAGGGGGTTTAAGTAGGATTGCAGCCCTTTATGCATCGTCCGCTCTCTTTTCTCCAGCTGCTGCTGCCAGTGATAATTTTGATGTGCTAGATTATGTAGATCCATTCATTGGGACCGCAAATGGAGGTATGATACCAATGATTCTCGGGGTTGGGCTGGAGCTTATGAAAAGCGAATCACAGGACATGTCTTCGCCGGTGCAACATTGCCATTTGGTAAGTGGAATGGAAATCTTTGATTGACAGTCTTTCTAATAAGTACTAGGTATGGCCAAGGCTGTTGCCGATACCGTGGGAGAGAATCAAGCTGGTTTCGCATACGATGACGCGACTGTCACCGGATTTTCCCACATGCACGACTCTGGCACAGGTGGAGTATGGCCAAATTTCTCTCCTCTAGGTAATAATAGCATTTGGCTAATCAAAATAGTCTCCATCACTTGGAAACTTTCCCATCTTCGCTCAGCCTGCCTGTCCGCATGATGATATCAACAAGTGTGTCTGGCAACAATCCGACCGCGCTGTGGGCTGGAAATCTCCAGTCGCATACCCTGGATACTTTGGTATATCTTTAGACAATGGCGTGCACGCCGAAATGACAACAACGAATAGATCGGCCTTATACCGGTTCAACTTCGACAAGTCATCTAACAGCTCGCTGAGCCCTGTTATTCTGGTCGACTTGATGGACCTACCCCAATCACGAACCAATGGAACCGCTGTCGTAGACACGTCAACTGGAAGGTTAAGCGGCAATGGCACATTCAGCCCCAGCTTTGGCATCGGAAGCTACGACCTTCATTTCTGCGTTGATTTCAAGGGTGCCGAGCTGCGTGATACGGGTGTCTGGACGAAGAACCGCGCCAACTTCAGCCGAGAGTTTGTTACCTTGGAAGCTGATGGTACCAATACGCCCGACACTCTTTCTAGTGGTACCTTCGCTCGATTCCATGCTCCCAAAAACAACTCCATTCTGGCCCGAGTCGGTGTTAGCTTCATGAGTGTCAATCAAGCGTGTGAAAACGCAGAGAAAGAACAGCCTGACTTTGATTTTGATGGGACAGTAGACGCAGCGAAGGCTGCCTGGAGGAAGAAATTGAACGTAGTTTCAGTCGATGCTGAAGGCGTCTCAAAAGACCTACAAACTGTCTTTTGGAGCGGAGCATATCGTTCCTTTATCAGCCCTCAGGACTATACCGGAGAGAACCCCTTGTGGAAGAGCGATGAGCCATATTACGATAGCTATTACTGGTAAAGTCATCTCATATAATCTAGATTGAGAGAATTTTTCAGAGTGCTAATTACATTGAAAATAGTATTTGGGATTCTTATCGAAGCATTCATCCCTTGTTAACCTTGGTGGATCCCTTGTCACAATCACTGATGATGCGCAGTCTTCTCGACATCTATCGACACGAAGGCTATCTGCCAGATTGTCGCATGTCGCTCTGCAAGGGATTTACACAAGGAGGCTCTAACGCAGATGTCCTGATGGCAGATGCTTATCTCAAAAAAGTACCCGGTATCGATTGGGACACTGCCTATGAGGCCGTCGTCAAAGATGCCGAAGTAGAGCCTAAAAATTGGAATGTCGAGGGACGTGGTGGATTGCACAGCTGGAAGAGCCTTGGATACATTCCGACCGATGACTACGACCCCTATGGTGTCGGCACTCACACTCGCAGTATTTCAAGAACAGTTGAATATGCGTATAACGACTTTTGTATCGCTGAGATGGCAAAAGGAATGGGACACTCTGCCGATCATGATAAATACATCACGCGTTCAGGGAACTGGGCTCACATGTTCAAGGCTGATCAAAAGTCCAAGATTAGAGGAGTGGATACCAACTTCACTGGATTTTTGCAACCCCGTTATACGAATGGTACTTGGGGATACCAAGATCCAATATTTTGCAGCCCTCTTCTGAATTTCTCATCTTGCTATCTTAACCCCGATGGTCACGAAACATACGAAGGAAGTGCCTGGCTTTACAGCTTGTAAGCTTTCGAACTAATTACAGCCTTTAAGAGAATCAAGCTAACATGATCGTTTCCTCTCACAGTTACGCACCCCATGACATGGGATCATTGGTTGAACGTCTCGGAGGCATGGAGAAGTATACTTCCCGACTGAAGTTCTTCCATGAGTCCGGTCTTTTATACGTCGGAGATGAACAGTCTTTCCTTACCGTCTTCCAATTCCACTACTCAGGACGTCCAGCCCTATCGGCCCATTACAGTCACTCTTACATCCCATCGCAATTCAACACGACAGTTGCGGGCATAGCCGGCAACGACGACAGTGGTGCCATGGGGTCATTCGTTGTTCTGAGCATGATGGGTCTCTGGCCAGTACCAGGACAAGATGTTTACCTCATCACACCGCCGTACTTCAGAGAAGTCAATCTCACAAACGGAATCACCGGCAAGGTTGCAACGATCCGAAATGTGAACTTTGATCCAACATACGAGTCAATTTACATCCAGAGTGTTACATGGAATGGAAAACCGTGGTCGAAGAATTGGGTAACCCACGACTTCTTCACGGAGGGTGGTGTGCTTGAGCTGGAACTGGGTAGCAAGGAAAGTGACTGGGGTACAAGCATTGAAGATTTGCCTCCTAGTCTCTCCGACTACTACAAATGAGGGTCTGTATAAAGAAGCCAGAACGACAATCTGTACAGTTTTAGTTCAGGCCAGTACTCAATGTTGAATAATATTTTTCAGCTTATTTAGACAGTATTCCGCAGCGTCTAAGCATACTAAATAGCGACTTGAAGACCTACTCTCAACTAAAATATTTGAAGCTCCAGATACATATCAAATCTGCATATATGCATTCATGGCTTGATCAATATCATTTTGGCCATCCTCAGTAGATCCGGAGTGGTAGTTATTACCGCTTCGGGAATGAAGCGGCGAACTGGGACGATCGCATTGCGGGGGCTGTGGAGACTGGCTGGATCCTTCTTGAGCACTCCAAGGGCAGCCTTTTTGATAAACCAAATCTGATCTGCAAGGTGTGATGCTACAAGGCTTATTGATCTACCTCTCAAGGTTGCGTTTTGGCGTTCCAGTGTACATAGCATTTGACGCCTCAACTCAACCGGGTACTGATCTTCTAGCCAAGAAGCAGCAAGTTCTAACACACTCCAGTCGGCTACCGACCACTCATTTAGTGATTTTAGAATTATGGTTCTTCTGTCATCGGGGCTAGATCGTAACGCTTTCTCGAGGACAGACTGAGGGAACTCGAGTTCGATGACGAGCTTTGAACGATTTGCATAATCGCATTCGAAGTGGAGCCATTGTAGTATCTTTTCTTCGAGTTTCTTCCGACAAGTCAACTCTGACTTTGCTTCACTCAAACAGTGCATTATGAGCTGTTGGTGTATTGGGCCTAAAATATCAAGTGTTTCCTCTCGATCACTTCGAACAAGCGGTTTGTTTCTTCGTCTTCATCCTCAGCATCGAGCAGGCCAGTAACAAATCGCCAGAAGATATATCGCGCGTTGTACTTGTTTTCTCTCAGAAAATCCGTAGGGTTGACGCTTGCAGGTTGCGAGATCTTATTTCGTCCTTTGTCGAACGCAAAGTATTGAAACGGCTTGTTAACTTTCCAGTGGCGGACAAAGTACTTAGCTGCAAAGAACTCTTGGAAAGTCAGGTGGAGAAAATGATAACTCCGGTCATGGTGCTGTGACGAAGGATCCGATGTTCGCACGAAAAAACATGTATCTGAGCATCTCATCTAGTAAGAAATTCACATTCCTAAGATTGAACTGGCGTGATATGGCCTCGCGGTGTTTAGTCTCAAACTCTATCACATTGCTGCAAATTCCAGTAAAAGCAAGGGTTTGAAGGATGCTGAGCTTCTCCTCAACGCAGTTTGCAAATTCTTTTGGTAGCGCCAGGTCTACTCCAGCCTCGGTCAACCTTTCGAGTCTGAAAGCATTCTTTTTCAACAAGCTTTGCTCAATTGCCCTGTAGATAGTTGTCATGGTTTGCCGTACATCCCTTTCACGGCCTTCCCATGTGAAACAGAGCGTGTCTAGTAGAATCGGGACTCGCACAAGCGCCTAGAGTACTTGGTGCTTTTTTAGGTATGACTGAAGCTCGTCGAGCGTTCTTGAATGTGTCTCTCCTGTCACTGGGTCGGCGAAAGTTTTTTCGATGTAGGCATTTACTTGATCTGGGTGGAATCCCGTCGTTTCAAGTATGAGGTCAACTTTTTCAACGCCCCGTGGAAGCTGGGCATACGGCCTGGACGTGATGATGACATTTGGCTGGTCTAAAAGCTCTTTAAGGAACAAGAGCATATAACCCTCTAAGTCCTGCGCCACCTCGTCTAAACCATCAAGGACAAATAAAGCCGTGTCACCCTTGGTACCCAAAGCGTCCCAGAGTGCTTTAGCGAGAGACTTGCCCTCCATGTGCTGAGAAAAATATTCGTCATAAAAAAGCGAGCCAAGGTTGTAGCCAGAGGAGCGCCGCCTTTCGTCTTTCTTCAAATTTCGCAATGGTACCCAAAGCACACGATCAAACAAGCTCTTCCACATAGAATGAGCTGTTTGTACGCGTTGAAGACTGTGAAAAGTAGTATATTCTGTAGTATGAAGCCGTATGGGCCTATATGAATGTAACAAGTAGGGTTTAGGCATTTCCAGCTTAGAGCTTATAACCATGGCGGCAGAATCTCTAGAGGATGACCTTCCCTACTACACTAGTTAGTTTGAGGATACATGTCTAGTGCGAGATTACACTCAGTTCTTCTGTTCGCACATGCAACTGCGGAAAATCTGAGTGTATCCGCGCGTCTAGCATGGATTGGTGTCTCAAGAAGCTGATTGAGAAATGATCTCTTCAGTACCAGAATGAGATGATCAGACCAGTTACCTCCATAAAAGTCAACTTCTTCTGTCTTCGCCTGGCTGCTGAAGCTAGGCTCGCGAGTCCGAGTCTGAGGTATGAAGTCAACCAAACCGCCGAACAGACTCAATACCAGCTATTCAATAATCTCTATATCTACTAGATATGCTTTCGCACTCTCGAGTTGAACGGTGTGCCTTTGGCTTTTCTCCTGTTCAATTCGTCAGAGAAGATCCCTCCTTAAATGTCACATTGAATTTATGGGTATAGAGAGATACCTGTCTGAGAAACGGGCTGTGCGAGAGTCGGATGAAATCCGTTGACTTTCGATTTGCTTCGGAGTAAACCAAGCCCCGTGAAATCCATATGGGACTCGTGTTGGAAGGAAAACCTTTCCAATTATGGTTGACATATCCTGTGCATTAATGATCCAAAGCTCACTTCGAGCGCTTTCTGGCGCGACTCCATTTTCGTTGAGTTGAGATTCATCGAACATCAAACAAAGTAAATACCCATCGTCCTCTGTTTCATGATTGTCCTTTAGCACGAAAGAGGGCTCCTGAACATACCACCTCCTAGGAGGCGAGAATATCTTGATGGGATCATTTGGATCGTTGCTGGACAAAATTTCCTCCACGCTGCGATGATCTACCAAACCGCTGAAATCGCTGGAGCTTGCATTAAGTCCTCGCTCGATCAGCTTCTGCGTGTCTATCTTGACGAGGCAATCGATATTCATCGGCTTGTCTGTTTCCGGGGAGAACATCTTGTCTCGAGCTGAACATCCGTAGATGAACCTGGGTCGAGAAGAAGTCATGCTCCTCGGGGCCACTGGCATTTCGAAAGGTATCGCTGAGAGAGACCATTCCTGACTCACTATGTTTTGAGTATTTTCAGATATCACAAACTGATAATAATGGAGCCTGCTGTCTGAACCCTGTTTCTTGAACAATCTTGAACGAGGGTTTACATTAATTGCACCCATGGAATACAGCGTATCTATGTCTGTGTATCGACAAACTAGCATGTTGACAGTTTCATGTGGTGTTCCCTGAGATCCTTGAGATGTTTCATTCCAGGTACTTGCTGTATGAAAAATAAAACATGGTTCAACTTCGAACCAACGCACGGCAGAAGGGTCATGTCGAGGGAAAATCCCAAACCGGGACGGTAAGGACTGATCAAAATAAACAATCGGTCTTCTTCGAATTACATTGACCGGGTTGAATGAAACAGGCAAGTCGAGAATCACGGTATGTGTTGAAGACACGCCAAAATCATGCATAAATTTTGGGCTTCTTATTCCCGGTACAGGAGCGTGGATGGCGTCTCGCTGCACCTCCAGGTCCGTCGTTTCGGGGAGGACGGAATAGCAAACAAATGGTGGCAGGAAAGAGTTTTGAAAGGAAATGAGCTCTCCAGTGACATGATCAACATGAGGCTATCTCATAATGTTAGTCTCAGGAATCTTCCATCATCAATGTCTTGTCCTTAGCTTGGATTGTTTGACTGACATGGGGTGTTGTCCAGTCTTTCAGGAAGCCCAAAAGCCCCTTTCGACCTAGAGCTTCCTTTGTTGAGGAATTTGACGATTTGTTATGATCTTCCATAGATTCACCATACCAGTCTACCGTTTCCAGCCTTGGCAATTGGATGCGCATTGGTGGCCCGGTCTGGCAGGTTGCTAGAGCTGTCCTGTCGTGGTAGACAAGTGAAGTATTTGCGACGCTAAACCTGCGGATGGCTTGTTCCCCATGGTTTACGTGTGACCACAATACAAGACAAACAAATCGCACCAGCCGATACATAATACTGAAAGTCGATATGAATGGGTTAAGAAGTGTAGCAACGCTTGGCAGAATAGGTGATTCCAAATGTGGCATCAATTTGCTTTTGCTAGCGAGGTAAACGTCCGTGAGAATATACTGATTTGAGAAAATTGGCGTCACTTCCGTTGATGACTCGACTCTTTCGAAGTGAACAGCATTCAAAATCCCATCACCATCGAACATATGTAAGTCTCCATGGAAATTATCTTTGAAAGTGGGTTCCCCTCCATTTCGTATGTACTGGCCACCATGAAGCTCGACCGGGATGACACCCGAGAATTTACACGCCTGTGATTCATATTGCTGCTTGACTGGTGCAAAATTTCCAGTCAGACATCTGTCGGTCAATCAGCTTAATTTTGTGGACATGCTCAATGCTTTACTATTTTCACCTACCTGTGTCTGCGATGCTCGAGAGTATGGTCATGATTGACTGAATCTTCCATGATATTTCTTCCATGAAAAAGTCCACTACTTTCAATAAGCCCATCCCCCCGGCCTAGATTTCTCTCAAATTTATCAGTCTTCTAACGCGTACGTGGGAATGATAATGCCAACCTTGGAAGCTGGTATAGGGCTTTTGCCGGGATGACGTCAACATTATCGCTCAACAGGTCACAATCAGAGAATACTTGTA
The DNA here is from genome assembly GCA_023626375.1 of Talaromyces sp. PF30-5. Taxonomy (NCBI): domain Eukaryota; kingdom Fungi; phylum Ascomycota; class Eurotiomycetes; order Eurotiales; family Trichocomaceae; genus Talaromyces; species Talaromyces sp. PF30-5. The sequence continues at coordinate 117,164 of JAMAGU010000009.1, read as the reverse complement.
ATCCTCGACGCAAAGATGCTTTATCCGTGCTGATCAAGACAGAAAGAAGATCGATCATTTCTTTTTCACGACTGCGCAAAGTTCCAACGTCACACCTTGGCACAGGCGGGGCTGTGATATGCGTAATACAGTTCCACCATCCGAGAACCATAAGCAAGCTTATTCATGGAACGCCCCATGTCTAGCCCCGTGTATTTTTCGTTGTAATTTATTCAATTCGGTTTTACTTTCAACTTATTTAAACTCCCTAGACCAGATCGGGCTTGCTATCGATATTCCAGAACGAGAACCCGGGCTCGATTTCACGAAAATCAAACGATGTCCACAATTCAAGTGCACACTATGTACTTGTACCTCGTTATTCTTTCGTCTTCCTCTTTTGGGGGAAGCTGAATTCATAGATATAGATTATCGTGAAGCAACCACAAAATCACTGAAAATATTATTTTACTTCCAGCAAAGGTTGCGAACATGGAGATCGTGAAGAAAAAAGTCATTATTGTTGGTAAGCATATTCAATGAACTGCCATTTGAATCGGGCTCTCAGCTGAAGGCCTTTTTAGGAGCAGGAATTGGAGGCACGGCTGTCGCAGCGCGCCTTGCATTGGCTGGTCTTGATGTTTCTGTCTATGAGAAAAATTGCTTCAGTGGTGGAAAATGCAGTACCATCACTCACGAAGGCTATGTACGAGGGCTTTGAGAAAACATCTTGTCGCGTTCGTGATATCCTCAAGTGCTAACATTGAACTGATCCTTAAAGAGATTCGATCAGGGGCCTTCTATTTTGCTCATGACTGAGATCTTTGAAGAGACTTTTCGTGATCTTGGATCTTCGTTCTCACAGGAAAATATCGAGCTGTTGAAATGCGCGCCGAATTGCAGTATTTGGTTTGAAGACGGCAATCATCTCACAACATCAACTGATCTTGCACATATGAATCATCAACTCCAGAAATTTGAGGGCCTTGGCTGGTTTCGAAATTTCATCTCATTTCTTGCTGAGGCAAAGAGCCACTACGACCAAAGCCTGATTCATGTGTTGAGGAAAGACTTTCCTGGGTTTATTTCTCTCTTGCGACCAGCCTTCCTACCGTACCTTTTCAAGCTTCATCCTTTCCAAAGCTCATGGCGAAGAATATGCTGCTTCTTCAAATCAGTCAAGGTCCGCCAGGCATTTTCTCTTGAAAGCATGTATCTCGGGATGTCCCCAGCAAATGTCCCTGGTACATATACCCTTTTGCAGTATGCCGGATTGGTTGGAGGCGTTTGGTATCCACGTGGTGGCTTTCACCAGGTACTTGTATGGACCATTCCTAACATTAGATCGCAAGGCTAATTTTGGAAGATTGTCAAAGCACTTCTCAGAATTGGGCTTGAACATCAGGTCAATTACCATTTTGCGGCTGAAGTGCAGAGCATCACTGTAGTAGACCAGAAGGTTTGTGGCATTAGGCTGAAGTCTGGCGAGTTCGTGCAATCCGACGCAGTTGTGATCAATGCAGATTTGCTTTACGCATATAAGGATCTTCTTCCAAGAGACTGTTGGACTGATGAAATGTTAAAGCGGTCCGAGCAGGCATCTTGCAGTACAATATCATTTTACTGGTCACTTTCCAAACAGTTCCCTCAACTTGAGACTCACAATATGTTTGTGAATGGAATGCCTGATCAGAAAAATGCTCAAATATTCATGACAAGACATGGGCCATTCACACCTTCATTCTATGTCCATGTTCCTTCAAGGATCGACCCATCTGCTGCACCACCTGGAACAGATAGTGTGACTGTCCTTGTGCTTGTGGAAAACTCAGGAGGGGAATACACAGACCGAAGCCAGCTTTCCCATGCTGAGTTAAACACACTGGTTGCCCAAGCACGCAGGCATGTCATATCGTCCATTGAGAACCGTTGCAGTGCCATCGGGTTTGGAGATTCAATTCTACATGAAATTATCAATTCACCTTTTACGTGGAAACAAACATTTAACTGTGAAAAGGGCGCTGTGTTTGGGTTGAATCACAGTTTCTTCAATCTTCTGGCTTTCCGACCGAAAATTAAACATCAAAACCTCGATAGCCTCTACTTTGTTGGTGGCAGTACACACCCTGGCGCCGGAGTTCCGACATGCTTAGCAAGCGCCAAACTATCCGCGGCGAGGGTTTTGAATGATCTATGGCTGCCTTCTCTCTGGGGAAATGAAGAGCAAGTTGATAGAATTGGATTGATTCACATTCTTCCATGGGCTTTTCTTTACCAGTCTGCTGTAATTATTACTTTCCTCATCTTGGCGATCGCATATATTTGGAGAGTATTCTACTTGTAGTCACACAAAATACCTATGGCTGGAGCTATCTGCTGGAGCTATTACCACCAATCACCTTGTACCCCGAGCTGTTATCACCGATCAGTGAGAAAATATCATCTGTACATGTGTACTGCAAGCTCATCCATTCTCACCTGCCAAGTTTCCTGCTATTGCTACAACCGGTAGCTTTCCCGGAGGGGGCGTGCAGGGTTGCAGAATCATGGTTCCAAGATTTAGTTGAGTCAAATACCAATCCCGATTATCGATCGATCGATCGGCGATAGGCGGCGTCGATCGGGTAGGCGCAGCTGCTCGTTTTCGTATTCACCTTGCATAGTCACCTATTCAGGTATATGCGCCCAACTCCCCTTTCAAGGCTACTGCGCGATTACCGGTTTTCAAGGGTTCGAATATATACATATTATATCTGTGTGCATTTTGAAATACAGTTGCCATACATACGACCTGTGAAATTGATACTGTTTCTTCGATCGCGATCGCGGAAGTTGGATCCGAGAGGGTCCGATCAAGACAATGAGGGTTTCTGGGTCTGCCCTCTTAAATACAACCTTGGAATGATGATGCTTACACAAATCAACTAGGAATGTTCTGATTAATTTCTGACGTTGAAGATAAACCAGCAAACTCTTGGCAAAAGGCAATGATCTGATAATCCAAGATTATATGGACTATCTTCCTTGAAGCTCCAAAATACCTAACGGGCGTGACTGGCACATTGTCTTGGTGGCTTAATAGCATGGCGTCTGACTATTGGCTTGTGTAAGGATTGAAATCTTATAAAAGCTCTCTTATACTGATGAAATAGGCATTTATATTGGACAATTCCGCCAGCAGTAATCTTGACGGTGGCATACTGGCCTTTTTTCACGAGAGTTGAAATTTCGAAAATTTTCGTCTCCATTATTGTAAGACTGTATCATCATATTTCCAAGTTGCAAACGGCCACTGATTTTGATCAGATCGCGGTTCTCGCCACGACACCTTGGGACTCATATCTAATTCGAAACCGTCTGTGGACCTATCCGAGCGATGCTGTGTGCGGCTACAAATTATTCGAGATCCCAATAGAGGAGATCTTCTTTTTTGTGATTCAGACTTATTCTACTAGTCTCTTGTACACGATCTTTACCAAGCACCTCGTGCTTCCGGCATATTTACTTCCGAGGCCAGATGAAGTAAAGACGAAGAGAATTTTATTAGGCCTATTAAGCGCATCGTGTGCTGCGTTGGCCTGTATATTTCATGGAGGGAGTATCACATACATGGGTCTTATACTCGGATGGAGCCTACCCGTGTTGAGCTTGCAATGGTGAGTGATCAATTGAGAACGCAATGGTTCAAATGTTTGAAAGAACTTACGCTCTAACTTGCAATGAAAATGAAAACAGGTTTCTAAGCGGAAGCTTTGTGAGTTCTTTTCCAAAAAGACCAATTTATCTTGCAATTTCCATGTCTACCATTTATTTATGGATTCTTGATTACCGCTCGCTGCAACGTGGGACATGGTTCATCGAGAAGAGCACAAAACTGAACATCCGATTAGGCGGACACTTGGATCTGGAGTACGTAAAAGGCCTCCCTTGACATCTCTGGTCGACAAGCCTCATTTGATTTTCAGGCTGACAAGATATACAGAGAGGCTTTGTTCTTTTTTATCAGCAATGCATTGGTAGTAATGGGACTCTTGACTATGGATAATGCTATCGCCATTGCCGAGTACGAAAGCGCAATTTTGAAGTCCTCCGTCTCAGGGAAACCCTCAATCTATCAAATTGCGTGGTCTTATCTCACGAGACGGCCAAGGGTTGTTGATGTCGGCTTCTTGGAGGGACTGAATGCCGCTATTACGAAATTAGCTGAAAAGAGCCAAAGCATGTACCTAGGGAGTGCAATGTTTCAGGGCAGACTGCGTATCGATCTTGTCTTATTGTGAGTTTCAGTTCTGTGTCATTCAACTCCCTCGTTCAAAGCGTCCTTGAACTAATATCTTGCAGGTACTCTTTTTGCAGAGTGATTGATGATCTAGTAGATGAGGCACCCGATTGCGCGACAGCTCGGGCGAACATTGAAGAAGCCTCTCAAGTACTATCTTGGCATTTCTCCCATAAAACATCAGAGAAACCGCTCTACGATTATCTTGAAGACAAGATTGGTGATTTTGGTGGTAGAAGGCTTTCGCCTCTGATATCGCCGATTGCTTTATTGCCTAGCTCTCGTCTCTCTATAGGACCCTTGCTTGAGCTGTTGCGTGGGTTCGAAATGGATCTCGAATTCTCTTCACCAGATAATTATTTCCCAATAACGACTGAATTGGATTTAGAGCTCTACGCATATCGCGTGGCAGGAACAGTTGCTACATCCCTTCTCGAGTTAACGTTCAGCCACTATGGCTTCAAGTCTCACCCTCGGGTGTCCGAAACACTTGAATCAGGTCAAATAATGGGACAAGCTCTTCAGTACGTCAATATTGCTAGAGATATCAAGCAAGATGCAGCCCTGGGACGGGTTTACATTCCAACTTCATGGCTTGCTGAAGAAGGGTTGAGTCCAAAGGATGTCATTGAAAATCCAAGTGATTCCCGACTCCAGGCGCTAGAAGAGCGCATGATTCTGAAGGCAGAGGCAGCTCATAACTCTACCGTCGAAGCGATTAATGAGTTACCTCGAGAAGCTCGCGGTCCTGTAAAAACTACTGTGGAGAGCTACATGTTGATCGGGGAAATGGTTCGCAAGAGGAGAAGAGGCTCAATCAAACATGATGGAAAGTTGAAGGTGCCAAGTTGGCGGCGTCTCACGCGAGCTTGGTGGGAGATGTCTCTGAACTAGATAATCTCAATATTATTTACTAGATAAGCGCGGTGTGCATACATGATGTAGTTTCAAGGTTAGTATCACGTCACAATTGCATGAATGTTTGGCATTTTATTTAGCAGAAAACCATCATTCATTCTCCTCAGGATATGTCCTTAAGATCATTCCAGAGATTCAAGTTGTATATATTATATTTTAGAGCCCTGGACTCGGAGGAAACAAGACTGAAATTTACTAGTAGAGTTGAGCCTGTTATCAGGGAAACGCCCAATTGCGGTCTGACTCATATTAAGCCCACAAGAAATTCTACCATTCCTTGCTTTTATCAGCCATGTAAGGCACATGAATTGAGGTCTGCGTCACTGAAAAAAAAAACTCGTAAAATACAAGGACCTGGTCCACTGGAAACTCGTACTGTATTGAATGTGGGGCCCGGATGAACAGACCACCGATCTATGGAACCTGCACCTGGTTACCTCCATTACCTATCATAATTCCCACGCGTGTGACATTTCAATCCATGTGCAATTTCTCAAAGGATAGTCTGTCCACGCGCCTGAAATAATGGATTCACCCAGCGCTGTGGTCGTAGGTAAGTGGGCTTCCGCCCCGCATATTCACTTGGCTCTGACATTTTCTAGGGGCCGGAGCAGGCGGTATAGCTACAGCAGCTCGATTAGCCAAGGTCGGATATAATGTGACTGTTGTTGAGAAGAATGACTTTCTTGGGGGGCGCTGCTCCATTATACGTCGCGAGGATTATGTGAGTCGATCTGGAATCCACTAAAGTTCAAGAAGAGGATGTTGACCAAGTTCTTACATAGAGATTCGACCAAGGGCCATCGCTTTTGTTGATGCCAGAGTTATTCCATCAAACCTTTCTCGATCTGGGAACGTCAGTTGAAGATGAGAATGTGCGACTCCTTAAGTGTGAGCCTAACTATCGGATCTGGTTTGCGGATCATGATTCTATGGAAATGTCTACCGATATCTTGAAAATGAAAACGGAAATTGAAAGATACGAGGAATCTGAGGGTCTGGACGGCTTCTTTCAATTTTTGAAAGAGTCTGGTCGGCACTATGATCTCTCACTTGAACACGTCCTATCGAAGGATTTCCCTTCAATTTTCTCGATGCTACGGCCTCAGCTGATAAAATCGCTACCCGCTTTACATCCCTTTGAGAGCATGTGGAGTCGCATCAAGCTATACTTCAAATCGGATAAATTGAGACGCGCCTTTACCTTTGCCAGCATGTATCTCGGGATGAATCCTTTTGAAGCCCCAGGGACATACTCTCTGCTACAGTATACCGAGCTAGCTCATGGGATCATATATCCTGAAGGAGGTTTTGTGAAGGTAAGCATTCATTGCAAATCATAGTCAATTAATCATCACTGATAAAGATAGATCCTGGAAGCAATAGCAAATGTCGGAAAGCGATTTGGCGTATCATTTCGTCTTGGTAGCGAAGTCGACTCGGTTATATTATCCGAAGGAAAAGCCCATGGTATCCGTCTCAAAACAGGCGAGAAGCTCTTCGCAGATGTGGTCGTCATCAACGCAGACCTTGTATATGCCTACAACAAACTGCTTCCGCCTACTCCTTACGCAAAATCTCTGACAAAACGTCCCGCGTCTTGCAGCAGTATATCATTCTTCTGGTCGTTTGACCGTGTTATTGAGGAGTTGGGAGTGCACAACGTTTTCCTCGCGGAAGAGTACAAGGAAAGCTTCGATGCTATCTTCCACCGTCACAATTTGCCCGATGAGCCTTCTTTCTACGTGAATGTTCCCAGTCGCATTGATCCCACTGCTGCGCCGCCGGGTAAGGATGCGGTCGTAGTCCTCGTTCCGGTCGGTCACTTGACAGATTCTTTATCAAGCCAGGATTGGAAATTGATGGTGAATCATGCCCGCGAAGTCATTCTGAATACCATTGAATCTCGAACTAAGGTCTCTGGACTGCGGGAGAGTCTGATTGATGAATCGGTGGAGACACCTATGGGCTGGATGGACAAATTCAATCTTGATCGTGGGGCTATACTAGGTCTTTCGCACTCTTTCTTTAATGTGCTGAGCTTTCGTCCAAGGATAAGACACGATACTTTTCGGGGACTTTACTTCGTCGGTGCAAGTACGCATCCTGGTGCGGGCGTTCCTGTCAGCTTGGCAAGTGCGAAGATTGTCAGTGAATCTATAGTGCAGGATGCTTCTGAAAGTGACAAGCTCAATTCGTGGGGCTTTTGGCTGATTTCCTGTGGAGTTGTTCTTGCTTCGTTGGTGTTCATGTTCTATTTTAGACATATGGATTAATCTTGATCTATTCAGAGACTAATTGTCACGACATGCATGAAATTAATTAGCATAAGTCTACATCAAGGTTCTTTTTTTTTTTTTTTGAGGTCGTTTTTTGTATCGTCTTTTTCTCACTCGTGCATTTCTTCTACAATTATGACTGTTCTATAATCTAGTGGTGCTGTTATCTATCTAAATCATTATCCCTGTTATGAATGGCTGACTGTAAATAGTGCTTGCTTGAAATTTTGCCAATGCTGAATATTAATGCCTGATAGCTGACCAACTCTGTAGAGTTTATTGTTCCACCTAAATACATGCTTTGACGGTTTTGATTGGTCAACTACTATGCCTTCATCGCGTAGCAAATGAGTCGCAGCCGAGTAGCGCATTGAGTGACACTTCACAATTTCGTGGAAGAATCGGTCAATCACGGCCTCCAGGGCCGTTGACAAGGCTGAATCGCTACAGAGTTCGGAGCCTCGCGCCACGAGGCCAATGTAACATTAGAAATTGTGAGAAATAGCAGCCTTAGTCTACGCCACGACCTGAATGATTGAAAATTCTTTGCCTTTTCTTCGCCAGCTCTTTGGTCGCATGGTGATTGAGAAGCCCCTGACTAGTCGGTAAATGAACACACGAAAGAACAAATTCTCAATTAGAACGCCATCATATCTCTCGCGGACATGCCACTTGCCACAAAGCCTTCTTACGCGAAATCAAATCACGCCTGGCCAATCCTCGGCACCAGTCTCGGGTCAGCCACGGCCCCCTGTCCTTTACTTTCTTAGGAAACGGGGGCGGCCCGGAGGTCTCATCAGGGGTTTAAAAGCCGCTAATTCGTCAGATGCAGAAGAAAAAAGCACTGACATAACTTTAGTGCGAAGTAATATGCCGGTAAATCTTCATTGGAAAAAAAATCGAACCTCAAATTCCTGAAAATCATTGCTCAATGTTTCAACCAGGATAGCATCCTTTCGACAATTGAGATGACACCCATTACCATCTCATCAAGGTTCTGGTTCCATTCCGCATCTTTGGACTACTACTTGTTTTCATTTATACCCTATCAAAGTGTAATACCACTTTTATCTCACTGTTTTACGAGATCCTGAGACCGAATTAATTAGCATCGGCTCTAATACCTCTAAATCATTTGGGAATATGTACTAGATAACCAGAGATGATCCACACAAAATGGTTGTGTATGGGCTTTAGAATTTTCTGGAATTCAATGTGCCTACATCTTATCAGCTAATAAGATTATTTTCCTAGTGTGCTTTTATTATGCTACCTATACCTGCAATCCCCACAACTGGTGGGTATCTTTAATGTTTTTTTATTCTGCTTCATCCAATTCAAGCCGAGCTTATATGAATGGAAAATTCCCAATTGTAGTAGAAGACTCGATTTTCATCATTTTTGGATGCTCAAGATTTCAATGCGTCAAAAACTACGCCCGAGAGACGAACAGGTATAAATAGATACACCCCAATTTTCCAAGGTTCTCAATTTGACTCAAGCGGCACAAGTACTCAATGGTTGTGTCTTCCCGTGCTCAGCATCGCTTGGAAATGCTTTGAAAGATTTAGTTCTTGAGTTCTGTTCTCGAAAACCAACCACCTGCTCAATTCATCGGGAACTTTGCACGCCACTCACGGACCTATGAAGTCCGGCTTTCCTTGTTTAACCGAGTCACACATCCTTCTACTAGTACTCCGTACCCCATGGTTGAACAAGTGACACCATCTTTCAGCTTGGGAAAAGAAACCAAAATATACCTCGTGATCACTGGATAAATTATTTCCAAGTCCTAGCCCCCGCCAAGAGCTGCCAGGAGCCGCCAAGGGTTTCGAGAGCTACTGCTAGCTCGGCCCAGCCATACGGTGCGGAAATACAACTAAATTGCAATTTATCACGGAGTATAGTCGCCATACTTGACAGATACCAGTCTAGTCCCAATTTAGCATTGTTGGTGCCTGAGTCATGCCTTATAACATCTCGCTCATCGCAGCGCGGCATGCCTCACCCCATGTCAGGCGTTTATCCTTGCTTCTTCCAAGGTTCTCTCTCGGAGACATCTGGATAGATCAACAGAGCTTTCTGCCTCTCCGTGTCAAATAGGCAAGCTAGCACGATGATTTATTGAAGCAATGTGACCTGGAACTCGCTAACAAACTATTTTGACTACCCTTGGTCACGGTGGCGGCTATACCCAGTTTCAACTCTGTATCCACCCCCCAAGGCTGGTGGCTTGAGAGTGTTTCAATCCATACGGTATTTTTACGCGATGCTTCTAAACGGAAGAATGCAAGAAATTTTACTATATATTAGGCCTTTTGAAGTCTCTTCCCCGGGAGTACATAGACCTCTCGATTTTCTTTACCTTCGCTGATCAATTTGGACTTTGTAGAGGGCTTGAGTTTCTCATCTCTTGAGATTCTTCGGCTTCTAATATTCTCTCATTGACATCAGTTGGGGGCTTAAAGCACCATGCATTTGAATCACTATACATACCTTTGGGGGCTACTCGCCATCCCAGGCCTAGCCGACACGGTCCAGCAGATCGCGGTTGCCTCATATATCGACCCAGCCGCAGACGCCGCCGCTTGGAACCGACTCATTGAGTACCCAGTGGAAAAGCTACCAATATTGCTTGCCAATATTGTGAATGGCCCTGACTATGCTGTCGATTCCGAATGGGCCGACGTGATTAGCCGCGCTTCAGCCGCTGGAAAAAAGGTTCTTGGTTACGTCCGTACTGGATACCTGAGCCTCAGCGATCAGAAGTATGTGACAAGGCTGGGCTCGAGCGACTTGGCCGATTGGACCGCCCAAATTGAAGAAGACATCGACATGTGGTACACGCTTTATGGTGACAGTATTGGTGGCATATTCTTTGATGAGGGCTGGCCTTCATGTGGTGACAACAATGAGTATGCGGACCTATACAAGTACATCAACGACTACACGAAGCGCGCCCATCCCGGGGCGTATACTATTTTGAATCCAGGAGGGACTATGGCGTCTTGTTTTGAGGACACAATGGACACCCTATTGACCTTTGAGTCGAGTTACACGGCATACACAAGCTCCTATACAGCCAACGATTGGGTACCTAAGGACCCACGGAAACTCTGGCACATCGTGTACAATGTTCCCGAGTCTGCGATCGCCGATGTGATTGCATTAGCTAATGAGCGTGGAGTTGGTTATCTTCAACTCACCGATGATGTCCTGCCTAACCCATATGATACTCTACCTAGCGATGCCTATATGCAAAGCATGTTAGATGCAGTTGCGGGTGGCTCTCTTGCAAATGCCAATGCCTCGGCCTGGGCATCTGGAGCCAGTGCAGGAGCGGTTTCCGGACTATCAGTCTCATTTACAGATTATAGCTCCGCGACACTGTCGTGGAGTGCAGCCAGTGGAGCACTCGGATACTATGTTTACTCTGGGGATGCCGTTGTTGCTAGTGTTCCCAGTACCATGACCCAGGTTACAATTGGCGGTCTTCAGCCAGGATCGAGCTACACAATCAGCGTCCGTGCAGTGGGGGGTAGTGGCACTACAGGATCTGCTTCCAACACAGTCACCGTCAAGACCACATCTCTCCCAGATGGAAATGCTATTTCTAACTTGAATGCCACTGCTGGGGCATCATCAACCACATACTCGGCTGACGTTCTCATTCCTTATAACTCTTTCAGTCTCTATATTTGGGATTCTGTGGGCTGTGACTTTGCTACTGATCCAGGTTGGACTATTAACTTCGTGGTCGATAACTATGTTTGCACTCAATATATGAGTGATGGCTCTACTCTGTACAAATACACTGGTACTTCCGCAGGGTCATGGTCATGGTCATCAGTGGGCTCCGTTACTTCTAGCTCATCTGGCTACACTTACACATGGACATTGCCCGTGGGAACTTCCACTACAGACACGACGAAATTTGTGGTTCAGGCGCAAGGCTACAATCCCTTCATCAACGTCTTTGAGCCGGATCCAACCCAATATGAGTGAAATGCTTTAAGATTCTCTACTACATACCCTAGACCTCTTCTAAGGGTGCGATCGCGCAGTGAACAAGGGGCAGAATAACGAGATTCATGGCGTGAAGTATAGAGAGAGATAATTTCACATGTGATAGCTAGATGCATTCAAATTATTTTTGAATCCCTCGTCTCCATATCTCTTTTCGTACTTTATTCTTCCAGTCGAGTATACTGCTCACTATGTTTGTTATTTTTTCATCAACAGCCGTATTGTAACTTGTAAATTGATATTAATGGGTATATGATATAGCCTCCTTCATAAGGGACGGCATTCTTGACTAGGTTGGTCATGAAATCTGTGGATAGACCATTCCGACTCAGAGTCCCAGCATTCTTCGCATGCCCTTATTCTCCACGACCCAGCCACCACCAAGTTTGAAGGTTCCAGAGCCCGCCAGTTTCTCATCCATCCGACCCATGGCCATATCTGTCAAGAATGGCCCAAGTTTATGAGTTGGAGAGTGCATGGATTTGTAGATATACTTGATCCCGGGGCCAAGGAGCAAGGTAGTAAGTCTCATTAAGGCGCCGTGATCAGGAATGTACGGCTTGATCGCATGATGTAGCTCTGGGTCAACAAATGCAGGTCTGACGCTGTCGGCTCTGAAGGCATTGGGGTCTTTTGCCGATAACTCGCCAAGGAGAGACTCGACCTCGCCCTTTGTTCGGGCGAAAATGGCTGAAAAGGCCCCTGGTTCCTGTGTGGCTCCCTCACCTGAGACATGGACAAAACGGAAGGGCGGATTGGAGGGTTTGAGAGTGGAAAATGCATTGGCAGCAGCAAGAGCATAGTCTTTCGTAATCTTCACATATTGCCTGTTATTTTTTAGTATATTTCGAAACATTATCCTTGATAGATAGATATGATTGTGCATACTCTTTGTTCACATTGTTTTGACTTGTCCCCAGGGCCCAAACACACCCGTCGGCATCTTTCAGTTGTTCAAGTAGCTCTGGTGAATATGACTCAAAGTCTTTGTGATTTATAACGTTTACTCGTGGATCATTCGCATCCTCTGCCATCTGTACTGGTCGTCGGCTCAGGATTGAGATTTTTGAGATGGCGCTGTTGTTGAGCATGGCATCCAGCACGGCCGAGCCAACTAGGCCGGTCGCACCGGTGAGAATCAGATGCATATTGGAATGACGTTGGTCAAAATTGAAAAGTTGGTGGTTATCTGATTAGGACAGAAGAAAGAAGAGAAATAAGTTCCACGACAACGAGTCAATGGCTGACGTATTTATAGTGTTCCCAAGTCCGTTATGTCCTTATTTCCGCGCGGCTGAAAAGGCTTTAAGGCCTTCATTGCTTGATGACAGAAAACTAGCCTAATGCAGTAAGAATTGTCGTAAATGCGAGTGGTCATTGGCTACATAGTAGCCCCACTGTCGGCGGAGCCAAGGTAAAATATGTACCACACGCCAATTCTCACATAGTGAGCAAGATCGTTGATTCCAAACCCAGTTCGGTGGTGGTGAAAACAAACCCCTTCGTCTCGTGACAGTCGAATTGATTAACGACGTATATCAATTCAAAGAAACGCGTAACTATACTGTATACTACGAATGCCAGCGAGAGTGATTTGACGCCCCTTTAAGCTTGGGTACAAATCCGGGAACCAGCAGTTGAATAGATGAAGCAAAGAAAGCTTGAAGATCATGATGATATACGAGTGGCAGTCTTCAGGGATATTTTGGATCTATAGAAGTATCAATTGACGCAAAATGATTAGCAAAAACATTACTACCGCACGTGTTCGCGGCAGGGATTCGCAGCGGCCCTCTAAATACCGAGGTTGAGATCCCCAGGTGGACTGATTAGCTGCACATGTGGTTTCTTCATTGAAAAATCGCCTGAGCAAATGTCGTTGAATATATCCATTCCTAACTTCATGTTATCTCATCTCTTCTCCAACTCCAAGATCCACATGCGATGCGCCGAATGTTGCTCAATCTGGACATTTCCAAGCGGGGTAAGGCTCCACTACAAATCTGCCAATTACGGAAATATTCGCCGCGCCACATCGCCCACCGACACATCGCTGCTGTGCTTCGAGACATCAACTGCAGACATTCTTCACTGTCGACAGGCTCCAAACAGCTGCATTAGATATGTCAAGTAGTGCCCAATTGGCCAAAGCGCCTTGCTTGAATTGCCGAGGTAAGGGATCGCCAATGGCCTGATTTTCCAGACCGGTCTAGTACTAACCAAGAAAATAGAAAGTCACCAAAAATGTAAGTATAATTGATCGTTCCGGTAAGATCATTCCTAATCTCCGCATCCTTGATATATAGGTGATAAGCGCAGACCGGTTTGCCAAAGGTGTGAGGGTAAAGGCCTTGATTGTCGACCTGTTCAAAGGAAGGCTGTCTTCCGGCATGGGTCAACCGCCAACCTAGAATTCAATTTCAATCAAGCACAAACATGGGTAAACAGCAAGCCAAAACGGTGGCGGCCACCGACGCGTTTATCAAAGTCGAGCCCATCTCCTAGCTCCCCGGCCCCACCGGTCTGGGAGGATGGCACTGGTGATTCTATGAATGACCATTCATTTCCCAGGGATTTGAGATCAGAGCATCGAATAGATCCTCACTTGTCGAAAGATACGAATACGCTATCAGTACAGCATAACAATACTGAGAGCATTAGCCCCGAGGAAGTGACGCCGCTCAATGAAAATGGGGCTCATCACGAACGACCGCTCGATCAGTACTCTCCATTCCCCATTGAATCCTCTCCACGTTCATCACTAGCCAGCAACTTGCATACGCATATCTCCACTGGAGCCTTCAGCAATCGAGCTGGAACGAAAAGAAATTTTTCTGAAATCGATGCCCCCACCTCCACAAATCAGTACGCTCTCACCCCATTTGGAACCGTTCAGGAATCTTGTTTGGTAAAGTATTTCACCGAAGAGCTCTCGCCATGGGTAAGAAAACCTAGTGCCTTTTCCATAGTTACCACAATATACTAAGACCTTCAGTTTGATCATTGTGATGATTATCGACACTTCCAACTAGTAGTCCCTCGCCGCGCAAAACATTGCGCTACCCTTCGAAATGCCATCTGCGCAGTGGCCGCACTCCATCTCGGTCGTATCCCAAAATACAAAACCTCACATGGCGTTGTATACTACGGACAATCGCTGCCAAACGTAACCAAGTCTAGCGCCCTCGAATACATGTTGAAATGTATTCCAGACCTTATTCAATTTCCTGAGATACAAGACCCGATACATCAGGAAAATATTATGGCCGCTACAGTGATTTTACGCCAATACGAAGAAATGGAAGAAGAACTGGATGGAAATTATCTTGATGGCGAATACTTTGTTGAAGGTCGAGTCAATTTCTTGGCCATCACGCAAACTATCATAGATTCCATGGTTGCTTCTCCTCTTGATCAGTCATTGGCAACTGCTGCATACTGGATCACTGTCCGCCAAGAAACCTACTACGCCTTGACAAGAGAAACCGTTCCACATCTGCGATTTGACGTCGACTTTTGGCAAAGCACTTCGGTGGCGAACAATATGATCGTATTTGCTAGTCAGGTTGCCAGATGGCGCTGGGGACAGAAACAGCCCGATGAATGGAGTAAGATATCTTCTCAATATTGTATCAATGAAATTTACTGATGGAGTCAAACAGCACAGCTCAAGCTCAAAGAGAAGCAACTTATCCAAGACTCGACGGGCGACCTGGACCCTATCCTCGATCTTGAGGCTGATCGGAAAAAAGGAGAAATATTTCCTACCGTATGGTACAGTTTCGATGGTCAAGTTACGGCAATTCAGCACTTTCGCTTAGCTCAAATGATATTAACGGCCGAGAACCCGCACTTAGAGTAAGGTCCCAATAACCCAGCATGGAAAGGCATGCATCTTTCAAAACGAATACAAGCTAACAGTGACAAGGAACGCAACTCGGGCTGTTCATCGCAAACAAGAAGCTCAAGTAAGATCGATCGTGTTAAATATCTGTGGAATAGGGCTCAATCATCCTCGGGTACAGCCTGCACTCCTCAATTCTGTTATAGCTATCACTATGTATGGTGAATACTTTACGGATCCACGAGAGCGAGAAGCATTGGTTGATATAATCAAACGCACGAAGGATATGCACGCCTGGCCGATGAAAAGACCATACCAAACACTCCAGCAACGCTGGGACATGATGGACAATGCTGAGATATGAAGCTCATTTACGACATCATGCTATTATATAATAGATTTTTTTAGCTGAGAGCATCATTCGATATTGTTACCACTTAATTTTTCATTCCTGCGCTCATAACTTATCCCTATATTGTTCGAATAATCACCCATGGTATGTCTACCTAATCAATACAATATGTAGACAGCACCAATACTTTTTCCAGGGAAAGGGAGAATACAGTATTGCGCTGGCAGCATGTAAATCTCTTGGGCATATTGCACGTCGTGTTGACAAGGATAAGAGAAAGATGGGTATTTGGCTTAGGAGAAAATGGGGTCCTGGGTGCAGAAGAGACGGAAGAACAGGAGGATTACCATCCGTTCGAGCACATGGCATGATTAACTGAGATATGGAAATGAGGCTATGAAGATGAGTCGTTCCAGCCCATTAATATGCTTTGCATTACACATGAACTGATTAACCATGGGCTCTCTCCTTTCAACAATTGTATTCATTGGCATATGATTTCTTTTTCATTGAGAACCCCTTGATTTTCTTGTACTTTCATCGATCAATCAATTCAATTTCCTTGCTCCTGTAACATTGGCTAGTCGTCAGATCATTAAAAGCACACTCACTTTATGACGTAGTTTTTATTGCTCTCGTATTACGTTCTTGAACCAGGGTCCTACCATTGCCCTCGGAGTAAGCACTATACCCCGAACTTTTGGGGCCCTTTCGCGCCCGAAATAATCATCTCTTTCAACGGAAAACTCCATCCAATGCACAAAAGAAGCGCTGATTCTTGGCACAAAAGCCCGGTTTAGGTTTCATTGGGGGTCAACACTATTTGGGGTACCCAATCATATTTGGGGGCATGATGAACACGCATAACCAAATTGCATAACCCAAAGCTTTGCAAAAGTCCAAATATGAACTCAATCATTCACGTTAAATTACCCCCGGTAGTTCCTGGGGCCATGCAGTGAGTTGTTTCAACTGTCAGCTGCAGCTGTGTAGTTCCGAATCGTCTATTCGCTGACAACCGTTCAATACTATTTTCAGCCCACCCCCATCGGGTCCAAGGGTCCAGGGACGAGGGGCCAAGATCTTCAATTGGCTTGAATTGGGTAATATTAACTATTGCCACTGTTTCGTCTCGCTGCGAAGTCCTGTTCTAGAATTCGCGCTTCACATGGGGCTATGAGTTTGTTCTTGGCGGCTAGACTTGTTCAACCTTGGAAGTTCATCAGGACGCCTAAGATGAGAAATCAGAGGTATATAATATGAGCTGGCTCCCGAGGTCCGTGGGAAGAAATTCTTCATCCAGCAGTCTATCCAGCTTCGAATAGTCATTCTATAATCTTACGAGCCAATCCAGCCAACCTCTTCCTCAATTTCAAAATGCAGTTCAAGATTCCTTTCTCCGCCGCGGTGTTTGCTGTCTCGGCTGTTGCCAGCCCTGTTCCCTCTTCGCAGAACAGCTGCGCTAACATTGCTGTTTCGGCCCTGAACACCCTTACCAGTCAAGTGACTGAGCTTAACAGCGCTCTCTCTGGAAAGGATGACCCAGTTGCCCTTGCCAATGTACGCATATATCCCGAAAACATCCGTTAAACACCAAATACTAACAAGAACCAGGCCATCATCTCTGGCTTTGAGGGCGATATCTTGACCATCCTCTACGCTGGACTCAGTTTGCCCTGCGACACCACCCTCACCAAGGCCAACCAGGAGGATATCTGCGATGCAGCCAAATCAGTAAGATGATCTCGCTCTTCTCCCTATAAACCACACTAACAAATTACCAGTTCATCGAAGAGGACAAGACCCTCGTCACTACTCTGACAAACAAGCGCACCATCCTTTCAGACAGCATCTGGCTCGGCGCTGTCGAGGGTGCTATTAGCGGCCTTGCATCTACCACCAACGTAAGTTATCTCAAACTGTCAATCTTTTAAAAGTAAAAGTAAACTAATTGCTTTCAGGGCTTCATTAACCCTGTTATCGAAAATGCTCCCGTCTGTGGCGGGGACATCCAGTCTGAACTGAACTCCCTGGTGGATGCTATTAACAAGGCTGTCGGTGCTTACTAGGTTTTAGCCGGGCCAAATGACCTATTTGAAGCTGGATTTGCTCCTTGAGCTATAGATTGCCCGAGGCTGGACCTAGGGTTCATTTATTAGATTTCTTTCAGTCATTCTTTCAGACCTGCAGTTGGACGAGTTGTGGTAATAGAGGGTGAATTTTTGGATAGACTATTTTTCATTTGGAAATAATTTCATTTATTCTTATTACATTCATTTCGTTTTTCTTGTGTTGCTTGTAGGGAAGTTTTCATTTGGATTCTGAGTAGTGTTGGACTAGAAAGAAATTCCATCTTAAGTGCTTCATTTGAAGATGGCGATAGCTCTATGCTACTCGCCATTGCCAAAACATCCATTTTCGTGTACAGATAGGTCTCCAATGGTATCACACAGTACCTTATCTTTAAAACCGACTCCTGAAGTCGTAAGCACCAAATGCCTAGTCATTGATATCTTACATCGCCACATTATGCTTGAACCTTCAACGCTGCACTTTACCTCCACTGGCATGTGGCGTTATCAATCCAACCTCAATCAGCACAGATCTGATAGCTGGCCCCCACGACCCTGAGTCCAATAAGCATAGCCCGTTCTTTTCAAAGCCATGTGCGAATAATGATAAATCGTGCATGCATTACATATCCATATTCGGCAAAAAGAAGCCATTAGCTAAAGTTAACTTCAATATCTTTCCTAAACAGGATCTTCACAGGTGAAACGCTTCCATCTTCTTGGCGTGTTTAAAGAATGATGAAAGGCAAAGAATCAGCAAAGCTGAATATGGGGGCCAAGAATGAGATTGAAAGTAGAAAGAATATCTTTCTAGAGGATATCATTGAATAAATACACAAAAAAAGTATTGAAACAACAAGGCTCTGGAAAACAAAATTGCTAGATACAGATATCGTCATGGTGATACACGCAAAGTCCATTGTTAGTATACAACACCCACACTCAAGGTACAAGGTCATAGTCATGAAATTCAGATTCAGGGCTCTTCCTGGCTTGGCGCAGCTCGTCGGCCCCATCCGCTAAAGAATCCGCCACCGCCGGGATTCGGGGGTGATTTGATGGGTTCGGTTGGGGTCTTGTACATGCTGCTTCTGTTGGAGGCGCGGCCGATGAAAGAGCTTCGGTTATCTGGTTTGGGTGTGCTTGCTTGGGAGGAAGAAGGGGCGCTGATCATCTTTCGTAAGGAGTCAAGTTTACTCTTGACTTCTTCGAGCTCTTGTTTAGCGACGGCTTCGGCGGTCTTCGAGGCAACCAGCTCTAGAAGCAATGTTTCTTCTGGGGCTGGTTTATTTTGTTCCGTAGATAGAATGTTCTGGAGACCGAGGCTGCTGGAGCGTTTATTGAATGTAGGCGCCTTTTGGGAGTTGCTGCGGGCCAGTTTCAGTTCGCGAAGTCCCTTGGGTGAGGCCCGCTCGTTGGGATCAGATGTGGGAGAAACAGCCTCTGGTGGTGTTCTTGGTTCGGTAGTATTTGCCTTCCCAGATGCATTGGATTTCCCAGATCGAAGTTCTTGGTTTGTTCTCTCAAGACGTTGGCGCTCCCGATAGCTATCTTGGATTCTTCCACGTGCCTCCCGTAGTTGGTCTTTGAGATTTGTGTTTTCCTTTTCGAAATCATCCATTCGCCGCGACAGGTCCATATACCGGCTTGCTTCTACTTCATGCATTTCCTTCCATCTGACCATATCATGGTGAAGCTGTTGTTTGGTCTGCGGGATTGACGCGTGCTTAGGCTCATTGGACGCGTAGCGAGCTTGCGCTTTGGTGATAAGATCCATAGGTTGTGTTTCGGCCGGCAGCTCCTGGATATGTTTTAGCATCTCCTTCGCCAGGGCCTGGTCTTCTTCCCTTTCCTCGCGTTCCTGCTGAAGTTCCAAGCTCAAGTCCGATTGTTGACGTTGTAAATCGCTCAAAGCCATCAGGAGATCTTCGATTTGTGTATGAAGATCGCGATCTTTCTGGTTTGTTGACATGCTCGATTTGATGCGAGATTTGTGTCCATCATGGTTTGCATTAGCTGAGAGTTCAGTTGGGGCAGTGCTCGCGTCAGACAGGCTTTCCACCGAGTTGAGGGTGGAAGCCATGCTTTGTTTTGATGCAGAGCGGCGGAGCGTGCTAGTCGGGCGGGATGGCGTTGGGTTAGGGTTCAAAGATTTGACTGAGTTGTGGCTCGAACCAGCCCAGAGACTTCCAAGAAATCGAGATGCCGTGGCTTGCATTTTGGGGAAAGAAACTCCAGTAGTAACACCTTGGGACTGGTTGTAGCTGGCTTCGAGGGTTTTTAAGCTCTCCTTTGTGACAAGAGAAGTCAGGGATACGAAATCATTTACGAGATCGTCCGCGTTAAATGCGTATCTAAAACTGTTGGTTAGTTTCAAAATTCAGTACAACGCGGAAGGTTGTAAACAACTCACGTGTCCCACAAACTGCGCGATAACAATAGTTGCATAACATCTTCAAATTCAGAGCATGCTAAGATTCTCTTCTCGTTTCGCTGCATCAAAGACAGCGCGACACGCATAAGAGTTTCACAAGCACCTTCTAAGAATATAACATCGTAAATACGAAGAAGCATTGGCAGCGGACAAGCGACTGCAAAAAATGATAAGAACCACTGGGACACATAGACCGGTTCCACACTGAGCGACTCCAGGTGCTCGAACAGGGTTGGTCGGTGTCGTGCCAGGAGACTCTGGAATTGATAAACATGCAGATGAAGACCCGAGAGATCAGGCAAGTAACACTGTCGGAGGTTGTAGTGATCCATCAGGCGTACAAGTACACAGAAGGCCTCTGCATCTGACATATGCATGAGGAGAGGGCCAACCACAAAACCAAGACCTTGACAGTAACCAATCTTCGAATCATACAGGCTGAAACATCGCAGTACTCTGGCCAACATCTGCTGGCCCTCGCCATTGGGATCGCGGAACATCTCCACATTGGGGAAACTGCGGCCAATGTCCTTTCCAATAAGACCATCATAAGGGCTGCTCTCGCCGGACAATCGCTGAAATTCACTCAGCAGATTCGCATCCCGAGCGCCCGCCAGACTAGGCCACACAACACCTCTCAAAGGTGGGGGGACACCTCCTTGGACCTTGTTTGAGGTGAGTGTGGGCAAACGTTGGGCTGTCTGGGGGTAGTCCGCAACCAGTGCGGCCCAGAATTCCAGCTCGGTCATAGGTGGAGGTGCAAGCTGCGAGTATCGCAATTCTGCACGGGCGGGGTCGTTTATGAGTCGTTTAATTTGGTGGAGTGATTGTGAGCGAGATTGTCGGTGTTGGATTTCGATTTGAGTGTTGGTCAAACCAGCTTTGGGATCAGTAGCCAAAGCATTGTTTTCCTGCTCCAATCGAGCTAGCAATAGGGCGGTGGACTAAGCAATCCAAATCCGTCAGCTCTCACTGGTATGTGAATGGTGGGGAAGAAATATTTTGTAGTTGAGTTCACTCACATCGTCTGAGCCCTCTCCGCGGGGCTCCTGCTCTTCTGTTTTCTCCAGGTTCTCCCAGTTCACTTCATGCTCCGGTTCTTCCTCCACCTGTGGTAGCTCGGGTGATACTGGGGTCTGGGGCTCATCTACTGGCAAGGCACTGCTTTTTGCGGCATCTCGGAGGGGCATCGGTCCAAACGACTCGGCGGTGTTGCGATTGACTTCCGATTCATGCACTGATTCCACAGGGGTTGGGGGGATGTTGAGGGACCTCCAGTCTGGTTGGGTGTGTTCGGAGCTGGACTGTTTATCGGAGAGTGAGACGGTCACCATGGAATCGTGGTTCTGAGCATGCGGTCCACCCGGCGAGGTGGGCTCGGAGCCAGACATGGTGAGGGAAACAAGATGGAAGCAAGCACGAGGGGGAGGTGACAAGATAGGAGGGACAGATCAGTCGGAAGATCAATTAGACACAGCAAATTGACACAGTGGCAGGACGGTTATCGAGGTGATATGTAAAGACCAGCTTCATGTCTGTTTTGAAAATGGGATCAGTGAGCAGGTGGTGGCGATGAGTGGATTAAAGATGGAGCAGCACAGCACAACAGTCAACAACTGAAAAAAAAGCAAAAGCCGCCCACGTACCTCGAGGTGACCCAGCACCTAATAGAACCCACTGATATGTACAAGAACCAAGCGGCAGGGGAGAAGAAGTCAAAAAGAATAAAAAAAAAAAAAAAAAAAAAGGGAGGTTCAGGAGGTCGGAAGTAAACTATTTCGTTAGTCTCCCTTTTAGTGTTTCCCCCCCTCCCCCGGGAGAAAGTCTCGCCCCCCGTCGATCTCATACACCGACTGTTGCACCTTTAAGCGTCCTGGCTCTGTGCTCCGTACTCGACTTCTCCTGGTACTTCGGGACTTTATTTCCTTGCCCCCTGCATTTGATTACATCTGGGCTATATGTACTGGCTACGATGATGTGGGTTTTCTGGTGCTTCATCCCCTATCATGACCCCGTCGCGTCTCGCGTTCCCCCGATCGTTGTACCATGGATCTCTTGATCGGCGCCCCCCACTCAACAGTACAGTCCACCTTGAAGATAGCCAGGACACTGCTCTGTAGATTGCAGCGGTAGTAGCTTTTCTAAATGTGGCCACTGGATGTTCCTAAAGCAGTAATCGAGTCTCCAGCCCCTTTTCAGCGTCTATCAAGTATATGAACGCTATGTGGATCATCGAGCTGCAGCTTAACATGAAAGGGATGCGCCAAGCCCTCCGGTATCACTTTGATGGTTTCAATACACAATCACGCCCCTAGGTAATCTATTTCGCTGGTCATTGGTGGTGTAAAATCTCCGCTGATAACAATTGGTTCCCAGCTCCCCGTTACAACTGTAATCTGATTACATCCCCTGGCCACCCTCTCCAGTGGTGCAGGCTTGTCTGCTGGGGGATGCAGATGCACTGCATGTCAACTGATGGAGGGGCTGGTAAACACATCATTTGCTTGTTTGTTTTTGTTTTTGTTTTTTTTTTTTTTTATTTTTGTTGTTTTGATTCCTCTCGCCACACCTCAACACCATCCTAGATCCGGTAACTTGCTTTTCTCGAGGGGCCACGATATCCTGAATGGCTGAACTACTGACTCTTGCCCCCATGCTCGTACTTGCGTATAAGTCACTGGAAGAATGTTCAGGTATAGTACGGAGTCTCTATATGAAACTAAGCGCAAACAGGGAATTAATCAGTCCCACCATCTCAAGCCAAATTACACTATTACATCAATTAAAACTTAGTGTCGGATTCATATTCTCCCGTAGTCAATATTTTGGTGACAGACGTGAACCCCGCCTGTCATCAGTCCCAAGACTGCCGATCCTGTACCTATGTAAGGTTGAGATCAGACCCTGTACTAGTAAGGGTACGCCATTGAGGGGGCAGGCGGGGAGGTGGGGGTTATCTTCACTAGTATGAACTGCATGATATGTAAATGATTGATATACTCCTAGAAGATTTCATCATATCTATCATACTAGTATCTTAGAATGCGCCCCAATACTGACCCTTGGCATACGAAGCACATCGAAGGGAAACTGCCCCATCGGATCAAATATGTCAATAATGAGATTTTCTTTTCTTTCACATGGCTGTACCTGCGCTCGTCACCTACATGTGGGCACTTTTCTTGCTCTGCAGGGGATAAGCTGGGGGGGGGGGGGGGGAGAACATTCAACAAAACATGAGTCCTGGGGCGTTAACTTCAAGTTGAAGTACTAGTATCCTTATCCCGAGGTCTATATCTGTAGTAGTATACCCAAATACTCCACTAAACATGTGCAGCAACTTGAATAATATCTAAAATTTATAATTTGCAGCTTTTCAATACTTCAATACTATTCTTCCACATCTCCGACATTATTTGAAGGGTGAACGATGCACACATGTGCACATGGTGAGTTGTGCTCAAGGGACGTTATGTCAGATTCAGCTTCAATTCAGATGTTGGCCATCGTCAACGCCCTATATACTCTGGACATCCGACCGAGGATGAGACCTCGGGAATGAATATTCACGTCGGCACATGTGCCGGTGTTCGATCTTTCTTTCCTTTTACAGACTTAATAGGTTGAATGGATGTTATTCGAATATCACATAACCATATGGTAAACTATTAAGCGACAGCCTTGTAGTCGTTATGGAAGTGTTCTAGATTATAGTGGGGGAAGGCACGGGTCGCAGCCCTCCAGGCGCGACTTCTCCGCCCGCTGTGAGAGTTTGTTTAGAAATTACCGTATTAGGCTCACACTGCTAGGCGGTGAGGAAGAACGATGATCCATGTGGCCCGTCACCTCTCACCGCCCGGAAATAACGGGCAGGCGCGTTTCACTTCTGCGAGAAGAGAAAAAACAACGCTTTCCCCTCTTCTCAACTCTTCAGCATTCGAGCATGCTGAGCTGGTGTCTTCCTAGCACCCAGTGATCATTGCTTTTAACCTGAACATTCCGTCACTCATCTATCGACCTGAAGGCTTCGGGGGTGATTCTTCACGCCACTCCGCGACTTCACCATGGACGACGATTCGATCATGGACGACGACATCTTTAACGTCGAAAGTGACGTGGAAAGTGGCTCTGACTTCGCCCCAGAGCCTGCGCCGGTAAGTACTTTTTTTTCCATCAGCATCTCCCCTGTGTTTATTTCGTGAATGCCTTTGTCATGCATCATGGCTAACCTGGCACGCGCGCGACAGAAGCCCAAGGCCAAGGCTGCCCCAAAGAAGGCGCCTGCTGCCAAGGCTGCCCCTAAGAAGACGACTCAGACTACCCTGAAGACAAAGCCCGCCCCGAAATCAGCTGCCAAGAAGAAGGCAAATGCTGACAGTGAAGACGAAATGTCCGACGTACAAATGTCCGATGCCGACTCCCTCTCTCAGACTCCCCCCAAGGCTAAGAAGGCTGCTGCTCCCAAGCGAGCAGGGTCAAAGCCTCTGGGTGACGTGGAGAATGAATCATTTGGCGGGGATGGACCATCCGACTCTAAGAAAACAAACGCGTCCGAGAAGTACCAGAAAGTGAGTAGTTATAGGGGTGCCCAGAATTTGTCCCGTGAGATGGAATATGTCTCAGCTACTAACGTCAATTGATCTAGCTCACCCAACTTGAGCATATCCTCAAGCGTCCCGACACATACATCGGGTCTGTTGAAGCCAACACCCAGATGATGTGGGCTTACAATTCCGAAACAGAGATGATGGAATACCGAAATGTCACTTTCGTTCCGGGTCTCTACAAGATCTTCGACGAAATTGTGGTCAACGCCGCTGACAACAAGCATAACGACGAAACTATGAATGAAATCCGAGTGACCGTAGACCGTGCGGCCGGCGAGATCAGCGTGTGGAACAACGGCCGTGGTATCCCCATCGAAATCCATTCCAAAGAAGGAATCTACGTTCCAGAACTGATTTTCGGTCACCTTCTCACCGGTTCTAACTATGACGATACGCAACAGAAGGTCACTGGTGGTCGAAACGGTTTCGGTGCCAAGCTTTGTAACGTATTCTCCACTGAGTTTACATTGG
Source organism: Talaromyces sp. PF30-5 (assembly GCA_023626375.1). Lineage (NCBI taxonomy): Eukaryota > Fungi > Ascomycota > Eurotiomycetes > Eurotiales > Trichocomaceae > Talaromyces > Talaromyces sp. PF30-5. The sequence goes on along the minus strand of JAMAGU010000009.1, from coordinate 91,903 downwards.
AAACTCAGGATTCGACCCAGCAAAAGAAGTACAAGCAAACATGGACAAACAACATGTCAAAGATGGGCAAAGCCAAAATCACAGCTGCCAAGGGCAAAGACTACACCCAGGTCACCTTCAAGCCTGACTTTTCCAAATTCGGCATGACCGGAATTGACGACGACTTTGAAGCACTCGTGAAACGTCGTGTATTCGATCTGGCGGGAACAGCAGGCGTCGCTGTGAAGCTTAATGGCACACGCATTCCCATTCGTGATTTTAAGAAATACATGGAAATGTACACCAAGGCTATCCGTAAAGAGCGTGGTGACGATAGTCCACCTGCAAAGGATGAAATCATTACCTGCAAACCTGACCGGCGATGGGAGATTGGTTTTGCTGTTTCTGATGGCGCTTTCCAGCAGGTTTCCTTTGTGAACGCAATTTCTACAACATCTGGTGGATCCCACGTTAACTACATCACCGACCAGATTTGTAACCGACTGGCAGACCAATTGAAAAAGAAGAACAAAGCTGGTGCGCAATTGAAGGCCGCACAAATCAAAAATCACATCTTCATCTTTGTGAATGCTCAAATTGTCAACCCGGCCTTCACTTCTCAAACCAAAGAGCAATTGACAACCAGGCCATCTCAATTCGGGAGTAAATGTGTTCTTGAAGAAGATTTCTACAAGAAGGTTTTGAAGACAGAAGTCATGTCTAACATCATGCACTTCGCTGAACAAAGAGCCGATCAAATCTTGAAGAAGGGCGAGGCGGGTAAACGTTCTCGAATGAACAATCCTAAGCTAGTCGATGCAAACAAAGCCGGTACTAAAGATGGTCACCACTGTACTCTTATCTTGACCGAGGGTGACTCAGCCAAGGGTTTGGCTATGGCTGGACGTGCGGTCGTTGGACCGGATCTTTTTGGTGTCTTTCCTCTGCGTGGAAAGCTGCTTAACGTTCGTGATGCATCTTTTGACCAAATCTCGAAGAACGCGGAAATTCAAAACATCAAGAATTTCATTGGCTTACAGCACAAGAAAGAGTACACTGAGACCAAGGGCCTCCGCTATGGGCATCTGATGATTATGACTGATCAGGATCATGATGGTAGTCACATCAAGGGATTGCTTATCAATTTCCTTCAAGCGCAATTCCCCAGTCTTCTCAAGATTCCAGAATTCCTCATTGAATTTATCACTCCCATCATCAAGGTGTGGAAGGGTGATCCAAAGAATCCCTCCAAATCAAAGTCTTTCTTCACTATGCCTGAGTATGAGGCTTGGTTGGAAGACCACCGAGACGAGCGTGGCTGGGATCACAAGTACTACAAGGGTTTGGGTACCAGTTCTACTGAGGACGCCCAAGTCTACTTCCGTGATCTTGATCGTCACCTGAAGGAATTCCATACCATGCAGGACCATGAGGCAGGGCTCATTGAGTTGGCATTCTCGAAGAAGAAGGCCGACGAGCGAAAAGAGTGGCTGCGTCAGTTCAAGCCTGGTACCTATCTGGATCATAGCATGTCCAAGATCTCGTACACCGATTTCATCAACAAGGAACTCATCCTTTTCAGTATGGCTGATAACCAACGTTCGATTCCTTCCGTGGTCGATGGTCTGAAGCCAGGTCAGCGAAAGGTATTGTATGCCTGTTTCCGCAAGAACCTCAAGAAGGATATGAAGGTTGTGGAGCTGGCAGGTCTTGTTTCCGGAATGACTGGATACCATCACGGTGAAACCTCTCTCCAGCAAACCATTGTCGGTTTGGCACAGACATTTGTTGGCTCAAACAACATCAACTGCCTCGAACCTAGTGGAAACTTCGGTAGTCGTCTTCAAGGTGGTAGCGATTGTGCTAGTGCTCGTTACATCTACACTCGACTTTCACCATTTGCGCGAAAGGTCTTCAACCCGGCTGACGAGCCTTTGTTGACTTACAATGAAGATGATGGTAAGAGTATCGAGCCCGAGGTTTACATGCCTGTAGTCCCCATGGTTCTGATTAACGGTGCCGACGGTATTGGAACTGGTTGGAGTTCTAACATTCCAAACTACAACCCCGAGGATATCGTCAAAAACCTCAAGGCCCTGATGAATGGCGAAACCCCTGAGCCGATGCAGCCCTGGTTCCGTGGCTTCACTGGTGAGATTGTCGCAGCACCTGGAGACCGCTTCAAATTTAGCGGTATCATTAGAGAATGTGGTGAGAAGGAAGTTGAAATCACCGAACTTCCCATCCGCACCTGGACTCAAGACTTCAAAGACAAGCTTGAGGATATCATCAAGGCCGAGAAGACCCCTTCGTTCATCAAGGATTACAAGGACTACAACACCCACAGCAAGGTTCACTTTGTGATTCAGCTTGATGAGAAGAACATGAAGAATGCCCTTTCCGAGGGCTTGGAAGAGAAATTCAAGCTCTCCAAGACCCTTACAACCACTAACTTGGTTGCATTCGATGCCGAAGGCCGTATCACCAAATATGCCACTGTTGATGACATCCTGAAGGAATTCTTCCACCTCCGTTTGAAATTCTATGAGCGACGTAAGCAGCACCAGCTTTCAGAGCTCCAGCGCGAATTGGAGAAATTGAGCAATCAGGCACGTTTCGTCCAGATGATCATCGATGGCAAGCTGGTTATCTCCAAGAAGAAGAAAGCTGCCCTCATCAACGAACTGAGGGAGAAGGGATTCAAGCCATTCCCCAAGGTCGCCGACGCCACCAAGATGGGTGAGGACGAGCCCGTTGTTGAAGAAGGCGAAGAGGCTGAAGAGGTTGAGGTTTCAAAGCTGTCGAACGCCTATGACTACCTGCTCGGTATGGCCATTTGGTCTCTTACTCAAGAACGTGTTGAACGACTTCGCCGCCAGATTGGTGAGCGTGAGACTGAGATCGACGATTTGATCAAGCTTTCGAAGGAGGACATTTGGAGGAAGGATTTGGACGATTTCATTGCCGAGTGGCGCTTCCAGCTTGAGGATGAGGATCGCCGTCAGCGCAAGGCCACTTCCCTGGGTCGCCGGGTCTCAACTAAGCTCGCAACTGCTAGCGGCCGTGGTAAAGCTGCTGCACGTAAGCGCAAGGCCGCAACCGGTGATGATTCCGATGATGAGGACTTCGCGGCTCCTAAGTCCAAGAAAACAGCAGCCGCCAAGAAGAAGGAAGCGCCCAAGACAAACAGTCTGGCCAACTTCCTTAATAAATCAACCACAAAAGCGAAACCGGCATCCGGGGATGGAGCCAGCGATTCAGATGATGACTTCGACTTTGATAAGGAGATCATGCCAAAGAAAAGCCGCGGTGCTTCGGCAAAGCCCAAACAGGAGGTTGACGACGACATCATGGACATTGATGATGCACCTTTGACCACTTCTCGTGGCGCGTCGGCCCAGCCTGCTTCTAAGGTCGTTGAGTTAGATGATGACGAAGAAAAGCCTGCCGTTAAACCGAAGCCCGCTGCCAAGCGAGCACCAAAGGCAAAGCCAGTCGTTGAGGATTCAGACGATGACTTCCTCGAAATTGCCAATGAGGCCCCTAAGACAGCTGCTCAGTCTAGTCGCGCCCGCAAGCCAGTCAAATACTCTGCGCCTACTGATTCCGAGAGTGAGGAGGAAGACGACCTTGGCGATGTCAGTCAAATGGTCAAGGGTATTGGCGGCGGCGATTCTGATTCGCGCCAGCTTTTCTCTGAACAGCGATCCCGTGCCGGAAGCAGTGCCAGCCTGAAGGCCCCATCCAAGCAGACCAAGATCAACGACTTTGAGGCAGATGAGACTGATTACAGCAAGCTTGTTCCTCAAAGCTCTCCTCGTCGCTCTCTTCTGGTCAAGCCTAAGGAGGCTTCCCGAATTGAAGATGATGATGAAATCGAGATTGACGATGACGATGAGGAACCACCTGCTAAGCCTGCTGGTAGAGGCAAGGCCGCTCCAAAGGCTGCTGCGAAGCCTGCTGCTAAAGCTGCACCTGCACCCAAGGCCGCCACAGCCCGTGGTCGACCAAAGAAGGAGGCTGCCAAGCCTGCTGCTAAAGCTGCCCCGGCACTGTCCCCTGCTGCGAAGGCATATGCCTCAAAGCAGGCCAAATCCAAGAAGAAGGCAGACGACTTCTCCGACGATGATATTGATGCTATGGCCAACGATATTCTCGACTCCCCTGCTGGCAAGGTGAACGATGACTCGGATGAAGCACCAGCACCTCGTGCCGCTGCCCGTCCTTCTCGTCGCACTGCAACCCAAGCAAGGAAGAGCTACACTTTGGAGCTCGATAGCGACGAGGAAGAGGATGATCCTTCGGCAGATGACTTCGATGAGGATGAGAGTGATTAGATTGGTCTGTTGAAGGACATCGAGGAGTGATTTCAGGAAGGAATGTGGCCTGACTAGCACTGCTTTGACATGCTTTCTTTTTTTCGTTTTTGCTTTCACTTTTCTTATTCTGGTGACTCCATTTCATCCATATCTCTCTTCTATTGATTTTATTTCATTTTAGTGGTGACGAGGCAGAGCCGGCCATTCTATGCACTCGGTTAGTAACTGAATTTACATTTAGCATAGTTCAAGACCCCGAATGTTTTTAATCCTACCAACAAAAATGGCTAAAAGAGGCAACTTTAGAAATATGGTAGCTCATAGTTATCTCAAACCTCGTAGAAGCAATTTTCATTCTGTAATCTGCATTGTCCAGTACCATAGAATATTCATAAATAAAGGCCTCTCCCATCAACTTGAAGTATCAAACTCCCCAATATCAACAAAAATCATAGACTCCATAGATACGCACCAAAATCAAACTCCGTCCCGTCTATCCCAAAAGTCGTATCAATGCACATAAGTGATTTCCGAGCAATAGTAAACACAAGCAGCAGAAAAAGGGAAGGCCGTAGTCATCACGCCATCTTCTCACAAGAAGAAAGCAAGGCAAAAGTTAATCACAGAGAAGCATGCCGTCTCTTGCGGTCTCTAAATGGCATCGACTTTCCCAGTGCCGGACTCCAGACTGACTCTTTCAGTGGTTTATCAATACCGCTATCAGCCAAAGCCTCTTGTGTGTGCAAACGGATCAAAGCATGTGCAGCTGTGACCTCATGTGCAAAATGATCCAGTCCAGAGCGCCGTTCTCTCTGTCGCACTCGCTCCGACTCATTCTTAAAAGAACGAACAGGATACTTTTTCACATGACCCTGATGAGCATTGCGCTTCTTACTAGAGCGGGCAAGAAGCTTTGGGCCCAGAGAGCTGGGGTAATCCTTGTCGTCACCCAATTCAGCTGAATCGTCTAACTCAAAGCTCTCATCGGCGCTACTTGTGCTCGAACGCATCTTTACGCTGTCACAGTCACGCATGACCTTGTCTCCATCCGCATCTTCCAAGGAATTGTGAGCAGACTTGGGAGAATGGATAGCACTCGACGATGAAGAGGTATCAAGCTCACTTTCCGAACCTCCAGGTCTGTCTCTATGACGCCGACTAAGACGAACCTGGCCCGGAGATTCCCGCTTAAGAACCGGATTCTCAAGAAACTCCCCTGGTGACAGGAGTGTCTGCATAGGATAAGAAGTCCTAGGTATATTAACCGGCGTAAAGCTACTACCTCTCGGACTCTGGGGTGAATTGCAATAAGAAGGCTCAGATGAAGACCCCCGTGCACTGCAGATACTATCTGCGTAGCTTCGACGAGCTACTTTCGAAGATAGACTGAGAGGGAGAGCGCCAGTGTACGACTCGTTTTCGCTTTCGGGTGTGAAATGTGCGCGATCCTTTTGTAGTTCGAGAGCGCGATAGAAGTTGGCTTTTCTAGTGGCACGGTCGACGATCTCGGGTTCAATGATGATTTGGCCTAGTGGTGCTTGGTGGCCGTTTTTAGGCACGATGCACATGTCTGGGAAGTCCGGGCCGAAGAGTGGAGTTAGGACGTGTCGGACTCTCCAGCAGAAGGTGGCTGCTACTGCCTTTGCTGCGTCGTAAGGCATCCAGTAGCCTGTTCATTTTAGTTATGTTTTATTTTCAGCCTGAGGGTTAAGGCTCAAGATTAAGGTTTGGACATACCTTGAGCGGCGAGGGAGCCGCCTGTGATGCTGTGGCAGATATCTCGGAGGCCCGAGTTAGCATTTAGGACTTTGCCAGGGGCGGTCTATGTCGTGTTAGATGGTTCTTGTAATATGTTTATAAGAAAGGAGGTTTACCTTCGAGTGGCCGTTACACTTGAATAAGTGAGTTGTGCGGACTAGTCCAATATTATAGTCCCACATCACTGTCCACACTGTGTCTTCACCTGGAACCTTGAAGGTGTATTGAAAGACTACATGGAGGTCAGCTTGGGACCGAGCAAGTTGCAGCCTAGAATAAAGAGTAAAGGAGCTGTACCGTTGAAACTATCACGTCCCGTCTTCTCTTGGAAGGTCTTCTTATCACTCTGATAGGGAATATGGCGAGGGAACTCGGCAATCTTGCCCAGGGGGTGCAATTCAAATTCGCGATGATGCCGGAGGATTGTCTCATCAGACGTCTCGAAAGGAGGATAGCGAACTTTGCCTCTAGTTGGACCAGGGCGAAATAGAGGAGCATCCTTCGGCATCCTCGCTCGCTTCTCACGGGGAGGCGGACGACGTGGGCGTTCCTCAGGCAATGGATTCAACATATCCTTGATGGGCCACATTGGACCGGTGAAAAAAAAAAGGAAGATTTAATGGAAGAATACTTTTAAAATGGGGAAAACAAGAAATAAAAGAATGGGTTAAGGAGAGTAATGGAAACCGAGATGGTCGAGGAGAAGAAGAGGACGAGGAAGACGAGTTTAATAGAGTGGAGCAAGCAGGCGTTTTCCAGAAAAGTTCTCAAGAAAACGACATCAATGGCAAATAAATCCAAGAAAGACACTGGCTTGATATGAGTCCATCCCCCACTCTTTGTTGTTTTGTCTCGCTCAAGAGGTTTGTTCCGCCAGATTCTGTTGAGGGTGAGCACAGTTGTTTGCCTGTTTGAACACAGCTATCAAAGCGAATCAGGCCAGCCAATACAGTTGATGATAAAAGAAAGTACGATAAAGTAAGGGTAACGAGTAGCAGAGAGAGAAAAAAAGAGAGGGATCGGAGAAACAGAGACTAGAATTAACTCCGCTCTATACGTCCTCGGGTCGGAATGGACCAAGTGACATGAAGCATCACGAGGAGCTCCAAGTCGGACGAGTCCCCATATGGCACTGTTTGTCTGCGAAAAACTGTTTCCCATCATGATTTTCTTGGACTTTGGACTGACCGCTATGCAGTGTGCATGGCCGATATTGACTTTTGCGTGATGCCCCTGGCAAATGAAACCGATGTCTCTAAGCTTCTTCGAGGCTTCGTTTCACCGTTGTAGATGTGGGTACCCAATGCCTGCGCACCACTCAAACCACTTCATCTTCGCCATGTGGATATCCCCGGGGCGGTGATGAAGCATGAAGCAGGAGATAATTTTGCTTTGAACACCGCTCCACTTCTGAACACTCTATATGCATGCAAACAGCTGAGAGCGGCCGTCTGCGGCATAGAAAGACCGGGTTAAACGGGGCTATCTCAATTCAAAATGACATCCATTTTGACAGCGTTCTGTAATTTTTTGGTTCTTCTTTACAGAGTAACAAAATGCAACCTTTGCACCCGCTGTATCCCGAGAATAGGAGAGGGGCTTGGCCTCCCCCCATCACGAAAAAGAGGACAAGTTAGAGGGCAATAGAGCGCCCACTCTGATCCCATGTCAGAATCACTCAGTCTTAGCGCCAGTAGAAACAACGGGCAGGGTGCTGCAGTAACCGGAGATTTAGGAGGAGTATCCGAAAACCAATCACAACTGTGCTTTGCCTCATGGTGGCTCGATGAGACAGACATGAAGAAGGTCTGAGTCCAGCGGCTGGCTGCAGGGCCCCAATGGATTCCTTGCCAAATGGGATGCTGCATGTCTTGTTGGCGAGTCCTAGAGAAGTCTGCATCATCATGAGAGAACAGTGCGGTGTACAGAGATAAACTTCTGACCCGCAAAGATAATGGTATGCGCTGGGACCGTTTCTAACCAGCACATGCCTGTTATTCAAGCACAGGAGATGCCCAGGTGCTTTTTGAATAGGGGATGATGTCTAAAGACGAACACACTTTTTTTGTGAGCGTCCCAAGCAAAAAGTGAGAGAGAGATATACACAATCAATTGGACGTTTGACACAGTTAGATTCTCTTTGAAGATCTCAAAGTGTATCAGACCAATTGGGTGCAGCCTTCATCGGTAAGAAAAGCCCAGAGAAGCTTCCATGCATGCTTCTTTGCAGGTAAAAAATCATGATTATGTCCATAATTATTTTTTAAAAAATTTTAAAAAGAAGTCTGACACATTGAGGGCGGTTAAACCAGCCTTTTCTTTCATCTTTGTTCTGGATCTAACCCAGCATGCCACACTGGCTGATCTTCTAGTTCAGTTTCCAATATTCCATTGTACCCACCTCCATGCCGCTAGATAGAATCCTAAACTGACAGACGGGAAAGGAAATCCTACTCAATTGGTGCCCGGTGGCTGGTAGTGTTATCCAAAGGAAGAGCACAGCATAAAGCAGTACACATACCAGCATCTTACCCATCATACCGCTAGTATACCCATATCACTCGTAAATCTACAAGGCTGGGGCTACTAAAAATTCAATTGACACACCTGGTCCCAAACTATCGGTAATATTGGGAAAATATCCTAAAAGTGCAATAGGCTAAGACTGCGGCCCAACCATACGAGTCTGAGACCAACGAGAAAGAAGTCAGGAAACCGATGTCTAAGACACCATTGGAAAAGGGTAGCTACGCCTCCAGATCCCAAAGAGCGGTCGACCTGGACTATGTCTTTTCCTAGGAAGTTCTTTTCGGCTTCTAGAAAAGGGGTACTAGAGTTACTACGCGAGGTCTGAATTGGGTTGTTGCTCTTAGGGCTCGAGCCAATTCAATCCATGTCCTGCCCCAGAGAAGCAACGTTCATACGTCAACTCATAATTCTTTCTAATAAAAGGTAAGGAGAGGTACTTCATAATATTTCTGGCTTCCTGAGTATCCGATAGGTCAAACGCGAATCACGCAATCAGCGTCAGGCACCTATGCACTCGAGACTCGACTCCCAACAAGCACTATCAGCATGACCCAGTCTAGGAATCCTTGCAAGACTAGCGCATTTGATCCTCGATACATCTGAGCCGATTATCATACCACTAACACCCAGTGAGCATGCATGTGAGCGGAATTCAAGGTATATGTTCAAGTTGCAAAAATCTTCATTTTCATTCAATTTTATACAATCGTGGGTCAATGAAGAGCTAACCCATCTTGACACTAGCTAAAATCGTCCATTCTAAAGCAGATTTCAACATGTCTCTATACAACAGGATAAATGTGCTTGAACAATGGCAATCTTCAAAATAGACGTGCCTAGAGACGGAAGACCATAGAATAAAGGAGACAAGATGCGCCCCGTCCTAGCCCAAACTAGCCCATATCACGATGCGGAGTATTTGGGGATCGGGGGGCAACTGCACAGGCCAAGATGAAACCCAACGGCGCGCGGGGGCCGCTTGTTTCGTTACTCACACCGGGAACGTGCAAAGAAGTACCGACCTCGGTGCAAGGCTGCGATTGCAGGGGGACTCATGGCAACAAATACCCAAGTTGGTCGAGGTCGAGGCTCCTGTGTGTTCAAACATCCCATATTGAGTACACCATTGTGGCACCATGCTGAGCTGTGAATCGAGAAGGTTAGTTTGTTAACACGAAAGAATCGGGAACTATGTACAAGTACTTGAATCGTTGTAGTCAATTGGCTAGCGTGTAAGGGTTGGGGGTATTCCGTGAGTTGAGGTATAAAGTAGTTCTGGGTGACAATACCTTTTCAGTGCTCATACATAGCAAATTATGGCAGCTTCGTTTTCCCATAAACATATCATTTACTCCATTGATTATCGAGGCGATTTTGCGGCAGGCCTTCGGGACGCAGCTAAACCAAATATTGAATTCGTGAAATCAACTTACGTTAATTGCATTAAAAGAATATGCACCCGAGAAAGAATTGAACAGAACATTGAAGAGAACTGCATGGACAGGTAAAAAAAGGTACTAGATAAAAGGGTGAAAAAAGGAAAATGCAAAGTGCAAATACAGAACCACTGGCATGATGAAGGGTATTCATCCTCCGAGTGTTTCACAGAGTTTTTTTTTCGTCGTCAAGGAAAAAAGATCATAAGAGTTGGGGCCCTGATATACATTCCAAATGTGCTCGAAAATCAAATGGAGAGCCCCAATGCTGTCAACCTTTCGCCGTCAAACATATCCATTAAGAAGTAAAACCGTATTCCGATCTTCGTCAACACACTCGCTGTCGGCCAAGATTAGACCCCATATCCTAAATTTGGATTCGGTGCTAATTTACGCCGCCAGAAGAGGCTCGCGTTCCGCTTCCGGGGCAGTCTCAACCGACTCAACGGCCTGGGCAACAGGCTCAACCTTGGGGGCTTCAGGGAAGTCCTCGGTCTTGATGGCGGGTTCGGCAACAGGCTCGGTCTTCACGGGAGTGGGGACCTTGGCCATCTCGGGAGAGGCAGAACGGCGCCCCATGTACTCCTGGGCCTTGCTGCTGTAGTCGCCGACGTACTGCTTCATCAAGCCGGTAGCCTGAGAGGTGCGCTCACCAGCCAGATCCTTCAACTGGTTGGTCTGAGCAGTGATAAGCTCTTGGAGGTTCTGGATTTGCTCGTCAATAATCTCTCGGTTGCTAATATAGACAAGAGGACCGAAGTAGGCGGTGGTCACGGCGATCACAGTCAATCCCCAAACCGGAACAAATCGGATCAGCCAGTAGCCGAGGAATGCCGCGGTGAATGCCTGGGACATGGTCAATTATAACTATATCTTGCTTGGTAGGCGACTGTAACGTACAGCAACAGTGTGAACGACATTCTCGGCAAATAGAACACGCTGGAATTCGATCAGGAAGAAATCCACCAACTGAGAGACGTCCTCTAGAATAGCCTCATGGGTTTCCTTGGGGATGGTATAGTAGCGGCGGGGGCGGAACGAGCTAGCAATGCCTTGTCTGAGGATGACTTGACCGGCAATCTCCACGGCGGCGGTCACTAGGTAAAAGTTTAGTCGGTTGATTTCAAAACCTCGGGTCACGCGACCAGCTCACATCCCAATGACATGTACAGGAACTTGAAAGCCCAGCGGAGGAGGGGCAGGTAACGGGCGGCGAAGATGAAGCTGATGATGCTGGCATAGGAAACGGCGGTCGCGCGAGGTTGTTCCCACTGCAAAACAAAGGAGGGGTTGGTTAGCTAACAGGGAAACCCACACAGACATAGGATCCTCAAATCCAAGCACGTAGAATCCACTCACGCTCAGAAGACTGTACAAAAGGGAGTGGTAGTCTGGAGATTATTGTTAGAAGCTAACCCCGCCTTCATGATTTCTGGGGGCCGTCGTTCAACCGGTACATACGGGTCAAAGGCTGGCCATTGTCGGCAGTACTCGAAGGGGTAACACGAGAGCTCTTCAGGTCTTGAAGCTCTCCAGAGGTCTTGTTGACCTCGGACTTGACGGTGTTAACAACCGGGCCTAGAACAGAAGCAAAAAAAACAGAGTATTAGACCAATGAACGTTCTAGAATCCGCCCCTTATCGCACAGCTGGAATCTCAGTAACCCTTTGTCACGATATCACCGAAATCCGAACCCATGAGAGTTCTAGGTCAGACCCAGAGGTGTCACGATAACGGTACTGGGGAAAAAGGAAGAGCAGAGGATACTATAGAAGGCATGATGGTCAGCCTGGTGTTCCACAAATCGGAGATTTTGCTGTCGCGGGTCGATAATTTTTTCGGAGGCATGGAAAGAGGGGGGAAGAAAGCATACCTTACTACCGGTGTTAGGGTAGTTCACGTCACCAGAATCGGCCATGGCGGAGATTGTAGTAGAATCACCAAAGAATCGAGCGTGAACAGGTTATGGGGGGGGAGGAAAGAAGGAGAGAAAAAGGGAGCGATAAGAGCAACCGAGTTGTTTTGGTGTGATGCAATGTCATGTGCGTCCGCCAAGGTTTCGCTGCCGAACCAAACTTTAGTGATGTCAACTACTTTCTTCCTCTCATGCTCAGCCAGAGAGACCGATTTATCATATGTAGGTTCTGACAAGATCTGCTTGTTATTTTACCGTTTATTATCCACGTTGTGCGACCTACACAGAACTATCTCTCGTTCGTCTCTCAGCACTAGTGGGGGTCTCGAGCTCGATGGTTCGGTATCTCGGCCCAATCGCACCATACCTGCACCTCTGCCTTGACCCTGCTTGGGGTCGCTAGGGCCCATCTGTGGTGATCTGGACTCTTTCGCTTAGGGGGCCGTGTATTAAAAATAAAATTCAAGCCTTTTCGCTCTTTTCTACTCATTCTTGGAGCCGCTAGACTACTTCAACATCAAGATATGATCTACAGTCTTGGTAAGAGCTCTAAAGAGCTACAGTACTTCCATTATATGGGCTGTTTCAATTATTGGGATGAGTACAGTAATCAAACTCGCATTTTATAGTTATCAGAGGAAGATTCCCTTCTCTATTGCATCCGTATAGTGCCGGATAATCCACTTGATGTGGACTCAATAGTATAGTTCAACCCTGCACGTGACCTACGCGTTACCCAATCGGGCTGTCTGTTTTGATATTCGCATCGCTCCTTCCCGCACTAACACAGCGACATCCAACACTCACCACGCCAAACACTTTTCGCCCATCCCAGAGAGATTTGGTCCCCCTCAACACCCATGGTGGACCATAGGTAATACAGCGCTCTACACCTGCTAAAACTTGTCGCCAACCCCCACCAACCGACTCTTTTTCATCATTCCCCGCCCTCGGCGCGTTGTTTACATCATGGCCGCAGCTGGCGCGAGGGCTCAAAAGCCCGTTGGTTCTGCCGCATGGATCGCTGCAGAGAAGGAAAACATGGCAGATATGGTCGAGCAAGAGATGGAAGAAGTCGAATACCCTGTTCGTCATGAAATGGACTGGTTGAATGAGCACATGGCCGAGATCTTCTCAAAAGGCCAAGCGTAAGCTTCGATCCACAGAAACATGGAGGGCAATGGACTTGACGCTAATCTTATGCTCAGTAACTTTACTGATGTCTTTAAAACGCCCGGTAAAATGAGAGGAAAGACACCTCGGACCGCACGAAAGCGAAACGTGTTGGATGAAAGTCGAGTGGTGAGATTCACCCGATATTATGTTTCTGCAGCCGTTGCGCCAAGCTAACAGATTCCCATTAGCCTCTGAGTGAGATCTTCTCTTCCACTCCTAAACAAGCGTGCAACAAAGGGAGCCCAAGTCCATTCATTCATCGCGTCATTTCAAAGACTACTGGGGCAGCACCGTCCGCTTCTCCCCGCCCGAAAGATGCAGAGAAGGAGTCGTCGACACAACCCCAATACCCGGATCTCAGCCAGAATCTTAACTCCTTCCAGAAATACAACACTGACTCGGGCTATCATGGAATGGAAGATGATGGCGACATGGTGCCATCTGATACACAGCCTGCCACACAACCAGATACGCAAGATTCCACACAACCAATGGATACAGAGGAACCAGCTCCTTCAAATTCTCAGGTGAATTTCTCCATGAGCCTTCAAACGGCGGAAGATTCCTTCCACTCCGCTCAGGAGAACGTCCGCGCCCGGGGAGAAACCGTCGAGCCCACGAATTTGGCCCCAGTTTCTACAGAAGAGCAAGCTGCTACACCAAAGGACACTATTAGGGAAAATGCAGAGCCAGAACTTGAATTAAGTGCAACACCCACGCCGAAGACTAAACCTCAACCCAAGCAAGCTGGTGCCAAACAAACTCAGCCTGCACAGTCGACAGCTTCTCAGGGTCCCGAAATTCACGATGAGCGTTCGTCGAAACGTCAGTCTTCGGAGAAACCAGTCGTCGACGCCAAATCTGCACACATCCAAGAGCCGATGTATCAAGATGAAGAGCCAGAGGATAATGACAAGGAAGACACCGTGATGGATTTTGATGATATTGGATCTCCATCTGACAACTCTACTCCGGACCGTCTACCTGTTCGAAAAAGCAGCCTAAGCTTTGCCTCTCTCCCGGCGCGGGAGCCTCTCACAAAAAGCATTGGGGGTTCCCGGCTATCTCGCACTAGCCACATTGATCTTCCAAAACTGAGCGGCACTGGTCGACTCAGCTATTTGGGCCGACAGACTGGAGGGAACCGAATGACCCAAGCTGCATCAGAAGACAATGCTAACGCTGCCGATGCCATGGATGTTGATGAAAAAGATGCCAACAGTAATCTGGATGCTGAGCAGGTTAGCAAATTGCACAGTACAAAATCAACGCAGAGTCTTCATGAAAGAATCAGCATGCTTGGGAAGGCCCAGCCCTCGAGAACAAAGAAATCGATTGCAGCACCAGCCCCTGGCCTGGTGTCTGCCAACCAAATCGCCTACCCAGATCTACCCGCTTCCAAACCAGATGCCCGTAGCGAATCATCAGGGTCCAAAGCTCGTGGAACTCCTCCTGCTGCAGAGCGCGCGGTCAGTGGAGAGGATGACTGGATTCCTCAAAGAAACAACCTCCAAAGAAGTAAAACGGCAGACGTTATGGAAAATCTCGACGCAGCCAAGGATCTGTCTACGGACAAGAAAGACACTGCTGTTCCGGAAAAGCAGTCAGCTGAGCCAGAGCGTCCCAAGTCCTCATATTCCATTTTCTCTTCGCCTCGCCCGCAAGGCCATCAGCAAAGCGCCTCCACGTCTATTTTGAATGCAGAGGCTTCTACCACTCCCACTGGCTCCCCCCGGCGCTATGAAGGTCCACTAAGCGCTTCAAAATTGAGATTACAATCGATTATGAAGAGTGCCAAAGGACTGTTCACAAGCACTGGAAGCACGGCTAGAATTGAAACATCATCCCCCGAGCAACCCCGCATCAACCCTGGAAAACGGGCAAGTGCAGAGCAACAGGATGATGAAGATGAATCTGAGCAGCCCCCGGCTCGTAAGATCTCCACTCCCCCACGACAGGAAGGCCGACGAACTCGCAGCTCGACAGAGAGAGAGGAAAAGCAGCGCCAGAGAGAGCTTGAGGAGCGACAGAGAGAAGAATCACTCCAGGGGAAGGTGCGGGAACAGGAGAAGCAGCGCGCCATTCAACTGAAGGCGGCTCAAGACAAGTCGTCGATTGAGCCAGAGGAACGCACGATTTACAAGTCCTCGCAGTCATTGCGACAGCCAACTCGGGAGCCTGATTCCGCCTATGAAGGCTCAAGGATTGCCATGCCTCAGTCAAAGCAGAATGACCGCCGCCCAAGGCCGACTCGTGAACCTATTCAAAAACCCAAACCGCAGCCTGTTTCCGTTCGTGTTGGCAGTACTCTTTCCCGCGGAATGCCATTGGGTTCTTCTACTTCTACCAATGCCAGCGTTCAGGAGACAAATGTCTCTGCCCCTACACCAGCATCAAAGCAAAGTACTCTGAAAAAGAAACCCAGTAATAACTCTTTGCATACAACCTCGTCCACAAGTAGCTTCAAGAGCTCTGTTTCCAGTCAGTCCCAGGCCCAGCGAAAGGCTCAACTTGCCAGTGACAGGAAGCGTGAACAGGAAGAAAGAAAGCGGGAACAGGAGGAGAGAAAGCGAGAGCAAGAAGACAGGAAACGAGAGCAGGAGGAGCGTGAGACACGTAAGAAGGATGAACAGAGACGGGAGCAAGAACGAAAGCGGGCTTTCCAGCTACAACAGCAGGAGGAAGCTCGCCGACAAGCTGAAAGTCGTGTTGAAGCCGAGCGCGAGCGTCGGGAACAATCTGCCCAGGGCGATCCCAAGAGGGCTGCAAACAAGCAAGCGATTGAAAATTGGCGAATGGAAAATGCTCGGAGACAAGAGCCTGGCCCCAATCGACCTGGCTCTCGTTTGGGTTCCCTTCAGCCTTACGGTCGATCTATCAACCCACCGCCTGCCAATCCCGCTAAGCCGCCCAAGAGAGTGATGGATGAAGATGCCGGTCATCGACCAGCAGTCTCTAAGCCTAGCAACGTTCAGCCTTCCGGTGAGGCTAAGCGCCGCAAGACTGAAGATGAATATAATCAGACCCAGGGCGTTCGACCACCAGTGGCCCGTCCAATTCGTCAACCTAGCACCATTCGCAAGGTATGCACCCATCTTATCCTTTCGTCCTTTTACTTGACTATGCGTCGATGCTAACCATAAACTATCATCAACAGCCTTCCATGTTCGGTCAGTCTGGTATTCAAACCGGTTCCTCTATATTGAAGGCCGGTCAGCCTCAGAGACCAGGTCCCGGTCACCCGATGGACATGTCCAAGTTGGCACATGGCAAGATTCCTTTCGCTGAACCCAACCATGCACCTCCCCCAGCGGCACACAGAGCTCAAGGCCAGGCCTCTTCCCAACGCACACCTGGTCCAGCCAAGCCATCACCCAAGTATCCTAGTGGCGAAAGCGTCCATCTACCAGAAATCGCCACTGATAGTGAAGATGAAGACGACTCAGATTCGGAGATGTTCCCTGTTCCACAGTGGGCGCAACCCAAGGAACTGCAGGATCTGCTCCGACAGCAAGATGGAATGGAAGTCGACTCGATCTTCGGACCAATTGCACCATTCTCCTTGGAAGAAACCTTCAAGGGAGACAAGAAAATCAAGAAGTTCCGTGAGCGTACTAGCAGTGCTCATTGGTCAGGTCCAGATGGGCTGACACAGGATGAGATTCGGAAAGATTTGGCCGATCGACAACGGCTACGTCTAAATGGCGGGTGGTCCTTTAATGGATAATTTCATGTTGATCGATATGGATACAGTTTTGAACAGCAGCGGCAGTTGAGGCGTAGTTCCTTCGGTTTCGAAATTCAGATTCGTGGGGCATTTGGCGTTGTTGGGAAGAGGGAAAGGATTCCCTCTATTGATTTATCGGCATTTTGTATTTTTATTTCTCAGTCTTGATCATTTAGAATACAGCGACATATGAAGCATCCATCGGTGCATATGGTTTAATTGAGCATTTCAAAGTGTCAATATTGATCTGATTGTTTTCACATCTACCTTCCCGGCTGGTCGTATGCAACATCAATAATAAGAGCACGGCAGAGCCAGACCTCTATAAGATGAACTGAATCTTTCTTTTGGCCTATATTGCCACAGATTCTGTAACTTATATCAACTAGCATCATTGGTCTAGTGGTAGAATTCGTCGTTGCCATCGACGAGGCCCGTGTTCGATTCACGGATGATGCATTTCCTTTTGCACCTTTTCTTTTTTGGCCAGGTATTTTGTATTCGCTTCAAGTTCTATCATCGTTCTTTTATTTTTTTTGGTTATTATTTGAGAATAAGAGCTTGAGTTTGATGTCATGCATATGTCACCCAGAATCATCATTCCAACCTTACTAGTAGGAAGTGCACATGTGGCAACCGTGGCTATCGTTGCGTGGTGCCACGACTTCCCCCTCAATATATAAACCTTGATGAGCGGGTCAATGCACCACCTTCGCTCCATTTTTAATGGATGCAGAGATTCCCAGGGTTGCCGTAAATATGAGTTAGAACCTTCCAAAATTTCAAATTGAAGCTTCAGGGCTTGCTGGATCATTAGTAGCTTCTGGCTCTCTAGTTTGATTCTTCATCAACATGATCATTCAACGAACTTGAAGTTTAATGAACCTTCCGTGGAACGTTGGAACGAACCCATCGAACGTCCACCTAGGTACTAACTAACTCGAGCATTTGAGTCCATTACTGCATCCTACATGCACATGTGTGCAGACATCATGATCTACATATATGTATCTGGGATGAGGATTGATAGCACCTTTAAGTTGAACTTGAACATTTCAAGGTTTGAATCAATCTCCCGAGGTCTCTCGTCTGAGGCTCCGACAACGGCGAGAAGGAAACGCACGTTATTTGACAATACCTGTACACCGATTCGATAGGAAAGAGTGCCTACAACAACATCGAGGAGACCTTTGAACATGAAAGAAAAATTAACCGACAATTCCAAGCTCAACTGGAGCTCACGCCATGAATATTCAAGTACTGTACAAAATCAACCTCGCTGTGACCGAGTGAACTATCTATTCAAGTTTATGCCATATCAGGCTCCATATCGCTGCCTCCTCCTTCCATACCTTCATCCATCGCGTCCGGGTTCAGATTTACCGCGTCTGGTGCAACTCCCAACTTGTCATCAGACTTATCGTGGGAGACCGTGCGCCAGCCAGCTGCGGCGGAGGGATCCTTTAGATATTCAGACATGGGGAACTGAAGGTGCACATTGTTAGCCACTGTTGTACAGCATAAGGGGAGAAAATAAGGAGAACCGGCACTCACATAATGGTCGTTTTTCTTCATGGTGACCACCCAAGGAACATTGTCAAAGGTAACCGCACGCAGACGGAAGTATGTGTTATCAGGGATCTTGCGTACAGCATCAACGAAGAGGTCGAGAGTGGGTGTCGGGGTGCCATTGACGGCGGTGATAAAGTTCGTTGGTGCAAGACCGTAGTGGTAGGCAGGTGAGCCACGACTCTGCAAACATCGTCAGTAAAATTCTAATGATCGCACAGTGCACACAAAGTGGAGATTGAGCATACCCTGGCGCTTACATAGATCTCGCTATGAAGCTTGGAGATTTGTTGTCGTACAGCATGATGGGGCTTTTGCAAGACAGCCCCACAGAAGACCACCGCGCGATCAGTTTCCAAGTCCTCTGTCGGGACAGTGGGAACCCGAATAGTCATCTCTTGACCATTTCGTACAATCAATGCATCCAAAAATTCCTTTTCATACATCACATCCAGCTCTGAAACACGAGTGATTAGCTGACCGTCCAAAGTGAGAATAATATCCGCTTCCTTGAAGCTGTCGAAAGAGGATGTGAAACCAGCGGGTGAACAATCAACCTTGCGCACCATGAAGAGCTGATGACGCGATGGATTGGCCTCTGCAACTTTCTGTATCCACTCCTCAGAGACACCCATGATACGGGCTTGGCTCATCTGAACGACATAGCTTTCCATGTTCAAGATACGCAATTTGGGGATGACTCCTTGTTGAATCTTTGAGGTAATAGGAAGAAGTGAGGGTGTGGCAAATCCTAAATGATACTCCACGTCCTTGTGAGAATTGGGCGTGCGCTCTCCAAGGTAATTGAGCCATAGAGCTTGCACAACGCCGTCTTCACCCACCAAAACACCGTTTGTGCATTGGCCACTCAGACCAGTATCTACAGTGATGGCGTCCAAGTTGATCGCCCGATACCGCGGAGCAGCGGCGTTAGCAGGGATAGAAACAGTGGTGATATCAGTAACGGCGGTCTTGGCGACAACAATGCGGAAGTTTTGATTAAAGCCAACAAAGATAGTATCTTGTCCTTGCTTGATGAAGTCGGAACTGAGTCGGGCACTTTGTACAGGTGCTTGAACCAAGCTAGGGTCATATTGGATGATGGTGTAATTCTGAAGCGGGTGCAAGAAGACGACCTTGGCTGCAACGATGACTGAATCAGCAACGGTAATGTTGATGTCGCAAAGATCATAGGGAACTATGGCGCGGGAAACGACCACTAAGCCCTTCTCAGCATCGATTACAAGACCGAAGCCAGTCTTCTTCGCCTGCGGGTATCCATCAAGCTTCAGAGGCATTGTGCATGATACACGCACAAAACTGCGGACAATCTCAGCTGCTGCAGGTTGGCTTACACCGTCAAGCTGAATGAAGTCCGCCTTTCGGGGAATTGGAGGTTCCGCCGGGATTGGGTCGGCGAGATCAGAAAAGTCCCATATTCCAGATTCATCATTACGAACTGCCAACCTCATTTTCGGGTGCCAATGGCGATCAATATAGACAATGCTGGTTCCTCTGGTGTGGAGATCACGGATGTGTCGATACGAGATGACTATACGTGAGCGATCAGGGATGGTTTTCATGACCTCAACAAATTCATCCAAGTTCCGAGTTGGACGCTTGTCAACAGAATCAATAATCCAGCCCGAAAGGGTATTCTCTAGCTTGAAGGAGCCAGCGGCCTCACACACATACACACCCCGAGTCGCAATGGCATAAAGGCGGGATTGCTGGTAGGACAGATCATGGAAGGTGCCCCCAGCAACGGTCACAAATCGGTCCGGGGTGATCGCGTGGAGGTCACCAACCTCACACTCAATCTCAACATCCTCACCTCCTCTCTGGACCAGGAGCTTGACTTTTTGTCCTACGCTAGAATCCATGATGGCATCAAGGCGAACAAACTGGGTCAGAAGCTCGCCATTGACCTGTAACAGCACGTCACCCTCCTCCAGTTTTCCATCACCAGGACCTTCAGGAAGAATGATCTCGGCGGCGAGCATGTTGGTTTCTGTAGGAGCAGCCTTACGTACAGCAGCCTCCCATTCAGGAGTCAAGCCAAGGCGGCGACACTCATCAAATGGCTTGAGGATCCACTGTGTTTGAATGGTACCTCGCGTGACAAACGTACCTTGGCGAATGCACTCCAAAGCGCGAAGCGGGCGATCCAAGGGCAAGAAGTAATCTGTTGCAGCACCGTCCGCACGACCACCTGCCTGTAGAGCAACCGCATGGCCATCAATATTGACGACTGGACTACCTGAACTACCGCCACTAGCAGCGGCAGCAGCCTGGATATAATTGGTATTGAAATCACTGTATCCCTCGCCGTATTCCGGTGCGTTACGATCCAATCGACTAATCACGCCAGAGAGAATACTCAGCTTCTCTCCAGCATCATTGCCAACTACCCTGATTTCCGCGCCGACACGAGCCGCATCTGGCTGAAGCTTGAGCTCTGTGAGCTTCATGTATCGAATGGCCTTGGGGTCGAATTGCAGAATGCCAAAATCATGTACGGGATCTCGATATACAGGTCTAACATCACACTACCAAATAATTAAAGTTAGCAATGTCTCTTTTTCTTTCGTCACTTGGAGCTTGTTTCTTCTGCCCCTTCGGATTTATGCAGCCATTTACTCACCTCCTCATGGTTATCAAAGATGACGTATCCCCAGAATGGTCCAGCACAAACAACATGACGATTGGTCAGGATATATCCTCGCTCTGCATCCACGACAAAGCCAGTAGCTTGGCTGCTCATAGATAATTCTGTGTCGAAAGAGCAGGTCTGACAAAAGTGAATTGAGACAACACTCTTCACGACAGCCTCGATAGTGGCCTGCCATTCAGGCGAATCAGCCTGAGCGGGGCCAACAGCAAGAATGCGACCGGCATCATCATCTTCCTCCACGTCATACACGGTTCCATTAGCCGGGGTTGAGTCCCCAGGTGTCAAGGTCGACCCTTCAGGCTTCAAATGCTTGAGAGGACGCTCGGCCGCACCAGCGACAGAGCTGCGCTTCCGTTTCGCACCAGCATCGCCATTCGCATCCATGGTATAGGTAGTGGGAAAAGGACGGCGAGAGTTGAAGGAAGCTCGAGGTGACGGAGGAACTTGGAGGAAAGAGGGACGGGCGGTGGTGAAAGAACGGCGGTCAGGTGAAGGATGGAAACCGGGTGAAAGAAATCGAGTAGGAGCAATACGGATCGGCCAATACACCACAGCAGACACAGTAGCAACAGTCCCTGCGAAGCTCCTTCTGCTGCAAGACATTCGCGATTGCAGACTTCGGGAGGATGAGGCGGAGAGAGAAGGAGCCCTGCTGATTGGCGGGCGCACCCGTTCACACGATCGGATCCCATGCCTGGGCCACGCGCCTAAAGTAGATCGGCAGTGCTAGTGACGTTGGCCTATACAGGATTACTGGGGGGAGGGATTGGGGAAACAGAAGAGTGTCAAATTAAAATAGATCATAGATGATATAGAATATGTCCAAAAATGGATCTGATCGCTTCTGTGAATCGAAAAATCAAGATCCAGGCGTGATCCAGTTTGCAGTTCTTTTGCGCCCTCCTTTTCTTCTTTTTTTTTGTCTTCGCAGATTCTCATAGACTTCAACATCCAAAACCCTCATGACCTCGAACAAAGTGTGCCAGAGTGTGACTTTTTTGAGGCGACTAGGTCCGTAATCCGAGCCCAAGTGGTGCAGACTCAGGGCGGGGCGCTTGTAGACGGGAGGCGCCGTTCTTCAAACCTGATCGGGATGATATAAGAGGCCATAGTTCCCTCATGGTGGCTCATTTGACTGATAGATCACTAGGACCAAACAGGATCAACCTATCGCATCAGTGGGTTAAGGGAGGGTGGGAAACGAAGAAAATATCTCATCAAGCCTCAGAAATATACAGGATAATTGACTTCCACACACACGCCAACATAGAGACACACGGACCCCAGGTCATCAGACGACTGGCTCCGGCATCGGGGAGGGACTAGGCCCACCGTTTCCCTGCATCATCGCGGGGCTAAATCGCTGTGTGGGAGCCTGCCCCGATCGGGGGAAAAGCTCATTTAATTTCTGGTATAATTCATTCAGCCCGGGGAGACTTGGAGGAGGGGCCAAGATCGCCGGTGCTGGTTGCCTCTTTTGTTTGTCTGTAATGACCGCCAGGTATGAGAGGTTCGCTTGTAAACGTCGCATGCAATCAATGTATTCTTGGCTTGGCTTCTGGGGAACCGGGGGCCCATCTGCATTTGAGCTAGAACCTGCTTTGCCAGCTTTTTGTAGTTTTCCAATTTCCTCTAATAGTGTTGAGTTGATATCAAGAAGTGTCGTCATGCGGACCTTTTCCCGTGCTACTGCCTGCGCCTGCGCTTGTAGTTGGGCCGGGGATGGGCCTTGCATTTGATTTTGGGGAGGTCCTTGAGCTTGATTTTGGCCCTGGTTGGGGGTACCGGGTTGTGCTGGCTGGGAGTTCATCTGAGCTCGTTGCTGATTCAGTAAATTGTTCGCGTTAAGGGACGCCATGTTATGGGAGAATGTTTGCGCAACTGTCGAGGGTGTATTCGTGGCAGGGGTAGGCTGAGAGAATTGGCCCATGTTTGCGGGCATAGGTGGTTGATTAAAGGGCGCTGAGAAATTCTCCATTGGTGCTGGTGTTATATTAGCGGTTTAAAGTTCACTTATGATAATCATGGGTATCGATTTAAAAAGGCGGTTGCATGTAGGTAAACAGAAGGGGGAAAAAAACACACACACAAAACAGAAAACATAAAGGCGAAAAGAGAAAAAAGCAAACGAATGAGAATATCTACAAATGCCAAGAAACGGTTCAAGGCATGGCGGACGCCATCCAGCGGGGGTATTCAATTGTGTTGCAGACCTCAGGGCCAACAGGACGCGCCTGTGATAGACTCTGGGATGTTGACAACATGCCACCGACACACGGCAAGGGTAACCCCGCGTGGAGAGACGACGGTCCCAATGTACAAATGATCGCGACATAGTGGGCACAAAAAAAATGAACATGCGTGAAAAAAAAAAAAAATAAAATAAAATAAAAAAAATAATAATAATAATAACAGGGGAGTGAGCGCAGAAAGGGAAGGGGGTAACGTACCATTTGACTGTTGAGGAAAACCTGAAGGCATCATAGCTCCACCAGGAACTCCTGGCTGCATGGGCATAGTGCCAAAGGAATGCTGCTGTTG
The DNA here is from genome assembly GCA_023626375.1 of Talaromyces sp. PF30-5. Lineage (NCBI taxonomy): Eukaryota > Fungi > Ascomycota > Eurotiomycetes > Eurotiales > Trichocomaceae > Talaromyces > Talaromyces sp. PF30-5. The sequence goes on along the minus strand of JAMAGU010000009.1, from coordinate 68,280 downwards.
CGTAGGCTGTGATGGGGCCTTGGGCTGGGGGAACTGTTGGGGTATCTGATTTGGGTAGAAGGACATCTGGTTCGGGGGACTTTGAGTCGGCACGGGAAAGCCAGCGGGATAGCTAGCATTGGGGTCCATTGCATAAAAAGGCGTGCCCATCACGATGGTAGGCTATGTTAAGGGGGCCAGGGCGTTCCAGCTGGCCCGCAGTTAATCCTTCCTGTTGGCGAGGACTGGGGAGGGAGGGGGGCGCGATCGATATCTTCCCCTTTGAATGATCCAAACAAAGCCAGGGAAAAAAAGCAGTCGATTACGCACGCGCCGCACAGACGAGTGAACGAAGGGCTGGACGCGATTTCTGACTTGCGGGAATCCAGGGATAGGCCGGGAGATTGGACAACGTGGAGGGGAAGGGATCTAGACAATATAAAATCACACAAAATGGGACACAACGATTGGTTTAGATGAGAATGATAGGCCAGGGGTTGCTCAAAACACGATCGCCCGCTGCTTTGACGGAGCTGGACTTGGTGCAAGACAGATTTTTGGCGGGTGTGATCCGGATTCAGAGTGATCAGCCGTGGGCGGACGGGCTAATGCAGCGGAGCCTTTTTGGTTGCGAGTGGGGACACGGGCCCAATGGTGGATATCACTTTCTTGCTTTCTGGGAGGATTAATTTGATTGCTGATTTATCTCAAGCCTTAAGTAAAACTTTCCTGGATTCGCAAGAGACTGAAGGGGCCGAATGTTAATAAGAACATGGGAGAAAGTGCCAAAAGGTCACGAGAGCGTTGGTCACGGGACATAGAAGTGCATTAAACCGAGCAGTACCTTTATTGACCTCGATCTAGGTATACCAGCAAGACTTTGGGGGTCTCAGTGGAATTCCACGGGATTTTTATATGGCCTGTCATTGTTCTATGAAAGATATACAGAAGGTACTGACGCTCACAGTCGTGTGAGAATATCAATATCGACATTGGCAGCGCTTTGAAAAGCAGCTGGGCACCTGACCGGGCCGAGCTCGTTGCCTTGGTGCCTTACAGGGCACACGACCTGGAATTAGCATGTGATAATGCACTGATCACGTGAAAACTAGTGTTTTAGCCTGAGGCATAAGTAAGCCTTGAACATAAGGTATATGCGAGCTGCGGCTTCGAGAACTTGGGAAAGCGTACTACAGTAGTATAAATCTGGATGCCTGGTTAACGGAGCCTGCGGAAGCATAAATGGAAGATATTTTTAACATCAAATTCACGATTGAGGACCTGACATCTAATTTGGACTCAGTTTTTAGGCCCTTCACAACGTTGCTCAGGCTCCAGGGCAGCGATCAGCATCGGATTGAACCGCCTCGTAATGATGCGGTCATCGTGCATCGAAGGGTCCTCAGCCGCAAAACACGAGCTCATGCGCCGCATATGCGGTTCCGCTGTGGCGCAGTCACCCATGGTTGCCCTAAAAGCGTCTGCCGCATGCTCCAATATTGGGTCAGAACCTTTAACAGGCCCTTTGTGGGAAAAAAAAAAATCCCAATGAAGGCCTGCTGTCATCTTTGGAATTATTGGCTCCAAATGGGGAGATTTTCTCGTACAATATTCTTCGAAAATCTTAATCCTCGGTTTATGTGTGTGTGTGTGTGTGTGTGTGCGCGTGTTTCTTGACGGTCAAGTGCCCTACCCTGCTGTTTACAACAAAAGTACAGAGGACACCGATGAGTATTCAGACGGGCTATTTGCATTCGTACAAAGAAATCATTTCAAATGAGCCAATACACCGTTTCAATACATAGATAATGACTACGGAGGGATAATGGTGATTTACTGCCTCAGTCACACTGATCGACAGCCGAAGGGGGGAAATAAAAAAATAAAATAAATAGAAAAAGAAAAGCAAAGCAGTCATAAGCGCACGATGTATCCATGGCACCTGGCTACATATTAACGGCGACTCCGAACCGATCTGATATCAGATTCAATACGAAGGCCGTTCTGTGATCCAAGCGGACAAAAGAACCAATCGGGAGGGTCTGATCTGCAATCCAATTTGCAACCCAGAAGAATCCAGGCAAGGTGGTTCGTGAATTGAGCAGACAGCGAAACATTGAAGTTCACAAAAATTGAAGACATTTGATTTGTCGTTCCCGTTTAGCAGTACATACCTAGGTATGTATGAGCACCTAAAGTATACCTATTTTGTGGCATACAAGTTTGGATACCTTAATGCCCACTTCGGGGATATACATATGATACTAGTATCGGCGACCCACAATTGGGCTGGAAACGGAGGTTATCTAGAACGGGCGTCGTGCAGCTCGCTAAAAGGGGGGCGTTATGGACCAAGGAACGATATTCAACGCCACTTGTATCTCCATTTCAGAGGGATCCAGTATTTCCCAGTTTCCAGGAAATGCACGTGGGAGATCTTTTCCTAAATTAAGCCAGAATTGGACTCATTTCACCGGACATGGACCCCGAAAGTGCCAGAATCAAGCCAAAGGGGGAATGACAGCAGCCACGTCAGCCAGCCACCAGTCAAGCATGTAATGGAGTTACAATTCCGGCGAGGAACAGTGGGTACCTATTGTTCGTGCGAAAAAAGTTACTACAGAGCTGCGGAAGGCAACTAGTTCAATGTCAGAAATGATGCATCTTTATGCTTCTTTCCTGTCCCCTTTGTTACACCGCAGGTTGAATATCCCGGTACTTGGTGGAATTCTGCATGAACTAAATTTTTTCATGATGTGCTTCGACTAGAATGAGTGCCTGAAGACCAAGCAAATTAGATTAGTCAATGGAAATAGGAGGGGCAGGCCCATAGTACCGCAACGCCATTAACTTATCCCAAGCAATCGGTTTACATCTACTGGTTGATCGTGTAGCACACCCGAACAAGCATGTTTCTCCAGAAACTTATTCCCGAAGCCTTACAGTGCTAAGCATGCTAGGAAATTCTGTCCGACGAACCCCTTTGACTTAGTGCAGACTAGTACCGAGTTATGTATACGTCAAAGCCATGCACGATACAACCCCGCCCTGCACAAAGATTTGTCAACTTTAAATACATTAACCCAAATTGTATTACACATGTGCATGACTTGCATCCGGAGAACAATGAACTCTGTTCTCCGTTTTACGGTGTAGTTTGGAAAGAAAAGATGGGGTTGGAGCGACCCTTCCAGGGTGCGTGCACATAAAGTTTCTCAACCATCTATGTAGGAAACCCATGGCGAGATTATTAGAATCAATCCCAAAGCGATATTTTGTACCCGGAAAAATTTCTTCAGAAATGAATATAAACTTGAGTCTGCAAAACAGGAGTTTCCCCGAGTCTTGCTGATAAGTGGATAGTATCCTATCTGAAAGAGACAGATCCAAAGTACTGCAAATTGTGGGCCACTGTGGCTTGTGGTTTCTCCGAGGAAAATACAGCCTGGCAGTTGGATCGACATTCTTCGCTGACAGGGCTCCCGGATGGGCCCATCGAGCGCAAGATCATCGGGGAAGGTTTTGAGTCTATTTTCTAATACGTCAACTACTGCGTTGAGCACCAAACCAGTCCACCGCGAATGGTGGGTCTTGCCTGGAAGATACAGCCACCTTCCGAGAGAGCATAAACAAGGTTCTTAGCAAAGATCTATAATGGAGAAGAAAGGGGGTCAATAATGACATTGAACTTAAAAGATGACGGTTTTAGGGCTTCAGCTTTCAAGCCGAATATTCTGACGGGACCAATCCATAGCAAGACCGAGTGGGATCCGTTCGGCCGAACTCTGGAACTCTGGTTCGAATGTTTGGGTGGCGAATTAATAGTCCTGTCCAGTCGGGAAAAAAAGAAAGGCAAAAAAATAATTAAATCAAGAAATGGCCAGAAAAGGGAGGAGAAAAGCTCTCTGTCAACTTCTTAGGTTCGCAATGTTGCATTAACTTTCGGGGAGGGTTCAGCTCCCTCGCGGGGAACAGTTACGAGTTTCCATAGTTTGCGGACTACGCGGTAAGGATCTTCTTTCTTTGCGGTGAAGCGCGAGGTCGATCGACACAGTCAACGGGACTCAGCCACATCGTGGCGTGGTACGTGTTCATCAATAGCAATACCGTAGCCAGGATCGTGCATCTCAACGCTTAAAATCATAGGAAATGTTTCTTGACAAGGTATCCCTGCCTTCCAAGGGCTTCATTAAGCTTCATGACGTCTTAAGAAATGAATCATTCGTATTGAAACCCCATTATCTTGCACGTTTCGTTGATACCGGGGGTATCTTGTTTGGCAGAACGGTGGAGGAAGCTGTATCCATCCATGGTTGTAGCCTCATAAGTTCAAGTCTGGAACACTATATTAGCCGCATTCTGGTATTTCCATTTTGAACGACATGCAGTTTGAGTTATTATTGTTATTAAATTTTAGCTTTATTTTATTTTCCATGGATTTATTCCCGTAATAAGAATTGATAGATCATCTTCAAGTGCATATTGTTAAGAGCTATATCAAAAATCAACGAAATAGTCTGAGAATGAACAACATACCGATAAAGTAACATATAGGTGATAACAAGATTGAATTTGTGTAGGTTTTATTGAACTCATTTTTAAAATGATATGAGGTACTGATAGAGCGGCTGTTGTTCCGCTGACCGAAGTATCCCAACCATGTGTCTCATCATTGCAAGTAAGGCCCACCCACACCCGATAGCACGATTTCAAATAAAACCGCCAGCGGTGAATGTCATATGTCGAATAGTGTTTCCTAAAGTGGGACAAACACGCCGGTTCATCGAGAACTGCCGACACATGTGGCGGGATCACTTGCATTTCCTGGTATTCTCTCTGATCGTCTTCGTCTCAATCCAACGAGCCACAGTATAGGGGTGGCTGAACCATTCAAATCGAAGCAGATATAGTAAACCCCACAGCAGCTGAAGCATTACCACTGATCCATGTGGATAGACTCGGCTATCGTACAGATAGATCTGATCGTCTTGCATGGGCCAATGCGGGCCGGCAAAAAAGACAAAATAATAATAAAAATAATAATAAATTAAATGTGAAATAAATTAATAAATACACGAGCCACAGTTCCTTAGCCCCTCCAGGGGATCCTCGGTCGCCAAAGCCACACCGGTTTTTGTTCAAACCTCCCTCGAGCCTCTGGTTCCTTAGGGCGCTTCCCCTCCCCCAAACCGGATCATGCAAGATCCTAGTGCGGCCCGCTGTTTGGACCCCCGATAGTGATGAAATCTTCCTGGGTGCCTGAATTTGAATGATTCGTATGTTTCTGCACAAAGCTAGAAAGAGAAAGCTGAATTGGAATTCATAAGACAAACAGGACTATCGTACTTTGGTCCTCAACGGCCGGTATTGATCTGCATTCCCAGTGCAGCGTTGCAACCGGCCGAACCGTCGTAATCTACCAGAACCAACCTTACTTCGAGTAAAATTTCTTGGGTCCAGACGCTTGTCCAGGCACTATCACCTCGTTTGACCGATTGATTGACATTGGCATTCCCTAATGCGCTGAACCCATTCGGGATTTGCTGAGCCACACTCCATATGGCCATGATGTTCTCAATAGTGAGTGGCCCATTCTGCCCTAGCATGGTCTTAGTTTGATCCATGGTACTGTAGCGGCTCTAACGTGTATAGTAAGATCTGTTTTGTCATGTCCAATCTGTATAGGTAGTGAATTTATTCAGGTACCTTTCCTAGCAACCTTTTACTACCAAGGTAGTAGTTACTAGAAACTTCTAAGGATTGCTTTCGCTTGAGCAAATATGCAGCTCTGCACCACGCAATAGATAGAGCGATACGCATGTTAAGCATGAAGTCCACGATCGACAGTGATTAGGCACAGAATAAAGAAAGTGACCGCTGCATGGTGCTCCACCACCAACGGTAAGGAAATTACCGGGAAATCCGTCAAAGTGCGTGTGCTTAGTGGACAGCAGCCCTGCTGGGGCCGCTTTTCGCAGTATCTTAAACCAGAAGTCCGTGCTTGATCTCTCTCGCAGTTCTCTCTCTCTCCCTCTACGGAGTAGAGGCAATTTCTCCACACTGTCACCAGGCCCCTTCCGGCCCTGCGCGCCACTGCCTGGTGGCGGAGATCGACTATATAATCTCCGTGGCAGGTCTCTAATTGTTGTCGAGTGGGACCTGCTAGTTAGCGATCCTCTTCATGCTGTTGTTTGTGTGTTCCCAATCCCACAGACAATGCTCCCTGGCTGCAAACCCTCTTGGTCCTCCGTTCAGGTTACTGATTGGAGTCCCTGTTCTCTTGTCAACCCTTCAGATAAATCGAATTTTTATCCCCAACTCTTCAGCTGGAGCTATCTGGTACGACCCGTTTATTGATCGTGATCTCCTGAAAGATACTCTTGAGTTGGGTACAGAAATGGCTCACCATCATCAATAGACCCCGCCAAACATGTCAAACCAACAGGATGAGTTGACTCATCCTCATTTTGCCCTGATTTATATCGACCGCGATGGTAATCTTCGCCATGAAGCCTCGCAGTCTATCGCCAATAGTCGCGAATCTATCCTTTCCCCTCGAGTGACGGACGCATTTCTGCGAGCCGTAGCTAGATCGAGAGAACCTGGCTCCTCACATTCCCATCGTAAGTGTATCACATTTTTGGTCACTTGCCTCCAACTGTTTGATCGGTGCTTAGTGTGTTGACCCAATACAGTCGAGCCGGGCGCACCAGTCCCATCACCACGAGGAACAACCGGTAGGCAAGTGCCTACGCCTCTGCAGATCAGCCAAGCGCCTCATGGTGCTGAGCCCCGGGGAATCGAGCGGAATAGACGAGTTGTACCTGTTCCTCAAGGGCCACCAATGGATCCGACAATGTGGCCAGCCCACCACCAGCAAGAGCCATGGACGTCACAATGGCCCAGCCAGAGCCCGCAAACTCGTCAAAGACAGCCTTGGGCCGACGAGATTAGCATGACCAGCACCCAGACGTCTTTGATTTCTATCAGGGACAAGCACTTCCTCCGTCGATACTATGAAAAAGTTTTTCAAAACCTGCAGCAGACTAACTGCCGGGTTATCGCCAAAGCCTACGTGAAGCTGGTCGAGCCACGCAAGCAAGTCAATTATCCGTATAATGGACGAAAGCTAGTTGGTGGTAGAACCCAGCAACTAGACCCAGATGAGACCAAACCGCCATGGTGGCCGTCAGGGGTAAGCCATCGCGAGCCCGACCATCTTCCAAAGGCTGGTATGAAGAACTGCAATTCCCCATTTCCATTCGGAAAACTAACCACAATCAAAACTTTGCAAAGAGCGTATTAGACTTCTTGTTCATCTACTCTGCGAATTACGTACCAGTCATGGCATCACCGCACGACGACTGAAGGAGGCAGACCAGCCCATTCGACGTCAAATTACCCCCGTCGAACGATTGCAGATAATGGATGAAGTCTACGAAGTCAGAGAAGAGGAAGAGAAGTTCCTTGATGGAACTACAGGTAAGCAATACAGGCACCCAACAAAACAGCGACGAGAACTCACCAAAAGCCCTAGACGGGAAAACCCTCGTATCGATTTCACGCGCGAACCTGCCCGACCCTGTAGTATCCCCAAGCATCCCAAAGCAAACCCCTCGAAAGACGACACCTATTGAGGAATCAACACCAACTCAAGACCAAATCGCCGAAACGATGTGTATTCGTAGTGGCCCCGCGCGAATCCAGACTACACCCCAAGCCGCCCTTGCACCGGGTGAATTACCCGCAAACCTATCACCAAACCCTCCTCTCGCTTCCTCCCACAGTCCTACCCAATACGCCAATTCAGAGCTTCCCATTCATCCCGCCGTCGACCCCTCACAAACTTCGATGACAGCCGCCTCCATGTCTGCACAGGATCTGAAAAGAAAACGTCAGCGTGTCGAGCCAGGAGTCCCAGTTAGTGCTGGCTCCAATCCGTTGGAATACTACACACCTGTATTTGTCGGAAATCAACAAGCCTTTATGCCAGAAACATACCAGGAGCTTCACGGATTTCAGCCAGACCATACATCATCAGGTGAACCACAGCCACCTCCCGAATCATTTGGTGAAGATATGGACTCATCTACATTTCCATACTACTTCCAGTACTGAGCGTTCTTGTTTTTCTCTAATACTTATGATAACGATTTTCTTTGGCTTGGAGTTTACTGAGATGGCGTTCCTGCGATACTACATATAGCTCTTAGAGCCACATGAACTCATCTAGCGTTTGATTGGCAGTACAAAAGGGCCATATGTCATTTTGATATGAAAAGGAGATCATTAGAAAAAGAAGTGTTTATTGCAGATGCCATATACAATTCAGTATTTAGTTTCGTAATCTCTAAACGAAACGTAGCCTCCACGCACTGATCTCCATTTCAGGATTGTGCATTGGGATTTTTTATTGAGCTTAGATATTGAACGTACATTTATTCTGATAAAAATAACTCTACATGCGATGGGGCTATGCACCAATGTTCAGGCCTATATGCATTGATCTAACGGTAGCACACCGCTATAGAGATCAGAAACCTGGAGAGAAATAATATCAAAACGCGTGTGTTTAGCCGAGCTACGTGGACATCCAGAAATTGTTGACTGCGAGCCCCTTGAGCCCCTTGAGCCCCTTGAATCGCGATACTTCAAATAGTGTGGTCAAGGCTTCCAAAATTGGACATGTCAGATTCTTTTAGGAAATTCAAAATAAACACGAAAATCGAAGGGGCTTCTTTCTACTACTGAAAGTTTTAACCGAGATTTGCACGGACCGTGATCGTTATGCATATGTGTGAATCGTAATTCTGATCACAACTCATACCCTGTCACAACATTGTAAGGTCATATCTGATAATATTGTTTGAGACAGTGCTGTTTATTTCAATTGATAGAACTCATGTCCACCTCAGTACGCTTGATCTATACAGATAAGTCTTCTATGTACATGGAGAATAAGGGTATCGAACTTTTCAATGCATGAGACCTCGGGACTCGAAGAGTATGCCCACCGCGATCAGTTTCACCCGAGCTGAGCCATCGGTGAGACCAAGATAAAGATGATTGGATCAAAAAGGACATCCCCCATGAAATGTCAGCTAACCACCTGCTCAAAGGCGGTGTCAGCCTTGGAAATAATGTGGGATAGCCGACCAACAGTAGATGATTGGTATCCGCACCATGGATATCGAGGAATTTTGGAAATAGGAAGACTTCACATGGGGAAACTTCAACCCGCCTTGCGAGCCTTCATCTCAGCGATAAAAGCACCAGTCTTAGAGGTTGGTACAACAAAGATGCGAACCAACTCATCCACAACCTCAACCTTTCCACCGGTCAAAATCTGTAGCAGAGGCAGCTTCTTGCCAGCTTTAATCAAACCACCCGTGACGGTTTGCATAAAGCATTCAACATTAGCAAGAGTGTACTCCTTCTTAGTATCCCACGGCAGAGGGAAGATATAATCCAAATGATCCGAAATAGAGTGAAGTTCCGAGAAGCCCTTAACGAAGTCTGATTGGGCGTCCATAGGGTAGAGGAAGACAGCAGGGAACTCAACAGAGCTCTCCGGAGAAAGCGGATCAGGAACCAGCTTGATCTTAGCATCCTCCATCTCTGGTGGTTGATCAGTCTTGCGAGTTCTAATCTCACGCGCACGCAAAGCAGTGCCAAGGACCAGGTTCTGCTTGCGAGCGAGTTTAATCTCAGCCTTCTTCTTAGCAGCGACGCGCTCCACAGCTGCCTTGCGCTCAGCAATCTTTTTAGCAGAGATTTGCAAAGCCTTATTCTCTGAGTCAACCGCTAAGCCTCGAGCGGCAGCATCCTCGGCCTCGTCAACCTTATCAAGTTTCAATAGAGCCATTGAGGAGCGGTAGTAAGCCTTGACGTTGATGGGGTTCAGTTTGATAGTAGCGGCACAGTCAAGAACGCAAGAGCGGTAGTTGCCTGTTCAAATAGAGGAAATAAGTCGTTAGCTGTAGATCATCATCGGCGCATGAACCACACATACCTAATTCAAGGTTACACAATGCCCGGTTGATATGCGAAACTTCCTCCATCTGACGGAGCAGTTTCTTCTCCGCAGCGAGACTCTCAGGCTTATCCCATTTATCTTCCTTGGCGTAAATGACCGCAATACTCTTTGTATACATCTCCTTGGCATCGATCCAGCGCTTCTCTTGAACAGCCTCGTTACCCTGCTCCTTGAAGCTCTGCGCAACCTCAGCACGGGTACCCTCGTTTTGCATCGCAGTGAGCGCATCAAGTAGAACATTATCGCCATCTAATAGTAACAGAAACAACCGTTAGCATCGATACATTCCACTAACAAGCCATAAACCAGACATACTCTCATCGCCCGCATTCTCAATATCCGTCATGAACAGCGGGGTCTTGTTCATCATTTTCATTAACTCTTCTTTGGAGTGTGACTTGATCGAAGCCATCGCTGGAGGCATCTCAGGCGCAGAGGGGTCATTTTGCATCTCCTTCAAGCGTTCCTCGTTGATTGGGAACGGCGCCTCGTTTGACGCAGCGAATGCATCGAATCCGGGCTGTGGTAGGTCTTGAGCAACCTCTGGAGGAACCTCATTGAGATTGAGCGACTCGTCGAAGTCATCTGGAAGTTCCTCGATCCGCGACATTTTGAATAGAGCACTAAAGACTGAATGTGTCTTTTGCTCTTTTTTTTCTTGGTGCTTTGATTAGTGAGACTTCCGCGGGGAAGAAATTCAAGAGCAAACAGTGCAAACACGAGGGGAGTGACGAGAATCACATGGAAATTTAGAGCCCTAGATTCACGCCCGATTTGCAAGGTGTCAATTATATTAGTGCCTCATAAAACGGACATCAATTTATGTACCATACACACCACTGCCAGAATACTGTATCGGCAAACTACATCATTATTCTATTAATGCCAAGCAATTAGAATTCGATAGACTCCAAATTGTTTTGCAACAATATTATCAAGTGAGCACTGCTCGAATGTGTCTTTTGGTGAGTACCTACTAGTATTGACATACGCCCAGATCAACTTTAGCAATTAGTATTTTGTAATGCTGATTTAGATGCTCACAACAAATGAATCAACCTACTACTACCATCAATGATCGAATTTAAAATAGACTCTCCACATCCAACTCCGCATATCGGACCCCAAGACATCGGGGCTTGCCCGAGAACAGCTAACCCCGCATTAATCGGACGAAACCCCGAGATCATAACGGCGATATAAAGACATACAGATGAAGTAAATAGAACAAAAACCTGACTATTAACATCAACTTACTAAAGTGTCAAATATAAACCCCAAAACATGACACAAACACACAAAATCCTCGTTCTACCCGGCGACGGCATTGGCCCCGAAGTGATGACCGAAGCCATAAAAGTGCTGAAAGCCTTCGAAACGCCAGAGCACACCTTTACTCTTCGCGAAGAACTAATCGGAGGATGTAGCATCGATGCGACAGGCAAATCCGTCACAGAAGAAGTCAAGCAGGCAGCCCTCGACTCTGATGCGGTACTCTTTGCAGCAGTAGGCGGACCGAAATGGGATAATGCACGACGAGGACTGGATGGGCCAGAGGGAGGCTTATTACAAATTCGAAAAGTATTGGATATCTATGCAAATTTGCGACCTTGCTCTGCTAGTTCACCGAGTGTTTCTATTGCGAAAGAGTTTAGTCCCTTCCGTCAGGAGATCATCGAGGGCGTGGACTTTGTAGTTGTTCGGGAGAATTGCGGGGGTGCATACTTTGGGAGAAAGGTTGAGGATCCTACATATGGTTCGTTATTTCCTTCTGATCAGGGTTTTGATCTTAATCTAATGTGAGGCAGCAATGGATGAATGGGGATACAGTGAAGCCGAGATTCAGCGCATAACTCGTTTATCAGCGGAGATTGCGCTCCGTCATGACCCCCCTTGGCCAGTTATCTCACTGGACAAGGCGAATGTTCTTGCCTCATCTCGGCTTTGGAGACGAGTCGTTGAGAAGACCATGAAAGAGGAGTATCCACAGGTGAAGCTGGTCCACCAACTCGCCGACTCGGCTTCATTGATTATGGCGACGAATCCACGATCACTGAATGGTGTGATTCTTGCCGATAATACCTTTGGTGATATGCTTTCAGACCAAGCTGGATCAATTGTGGGTACTCTGGGGGTTCTGCCTAGTGCTAGTTTGAATGGCCTTCCAGGTGACAAGGCGCTGAAAACACGGCCGTATGGGCTGTATGAGCCAACACATGGGTCTGCACCAACGTAAGTTACTCGTAAAGATGAAAAAATAATTTATAGATGAGCCACAATGACTGACTTAATGGGACTAGAATTGCCAAGCAAAATATCGCTAACCCCGTGGCTATGATTCTGTGTGTGGCTCTGATGTTCCGATATTCATTGAATATGGAAGATGAGGCTCAGCGCGTGGAGAATGCTGTCAGAAAGGTTCTGGACTCTGGAGTACGGACACCTGACTTGGGAGGAAAAGCAGGGACTTCTGAGATTGGTGATGCTATTGTGGCTGCTCTCTAATGCGAACATATGTGTACATAATCGAGTGTATCGAGGCCTTTCAAGGTTGGATGCCTTAAGTTGCCTAGGTAGCCTCCACAACAGTATCTCATTGAGGATATGATAGTTCTTTTCTGAATCCGACTTTCTGCTACATACCCGGCTGGACTTAACACGAGCGAAAAGCTTGAATGTTCCTCATATTTTTTTTTTTTTAAAAAAAAAACAATAAAGTGAAGTGCATTGTTTGCGCAATGAAAGGACTCCGTTTGAGAGTGAGAGAACAAGACTAGGATTCTCTCACCTTTTCCTCCGGGCTTTTCCCCGGCATCGCTTATAATCTTCCGCTGCCTACATCCAACTGCTTCTGATCCTGCACAAAGTTCCATCTAAACCATGACCAACTCTACAGAATCAAAAACGGGATATCCCCCCTTACGACCCAAGGAACCAGAGCCCGATCGTGAAGCTACAATTGCATCAGACAATATGCTTGCACCCCCCAACGGTCTGAACGAGACCAGTAACAACATGACAATTGCTGCTCGCGACGAACCCGTGATATCGTCAATCGCCGCGCGTCTCACTGGTCTCGAGAACTGGACGTCCAAGGCCAAGGCAGATGTCATACTCTCTATCGCTCAAGATATCCGAGAAACATTCATTCAAATGGGTCAGCACCTGGAGGAGGGACATCTCCAATACCATCATACTAAGCCCCTTGACCACGTGTTTGAAACCATCAACACTGCAGATGTAGCAGATCGACGATGGCTAGAGGGCCAAAACGAACTATTACTGGACGAAAATCAATGGGTGAAGCAGGAGTATCGTCAGCTGGTGACGGAGATTGATAAGTTGAAAACCACTTATGAGGCCAGAAATGAAAATTTATTACAAATGACTCAGATGTTGCTGGCCGAGAGACTACAGCTGAGAACTGAGACGCAGATGTTGCAATGGCGGCTTTCGGCGAAGGGGATTACGGGGCAGACTGGAGGTGACAAGGGGAACATTGAGGATGCTGAGAAGAATGCAGAAAGGAATTCAAAGGGTTCAGATGAGAATATGAATGGTGAGTCTGAGGAGAAGCTTCAAGTTTGAGGCAGGTTTGATTGCCACCACCATTCATCTTGTCACATCTAGTCCCGATGGAAAAGGGCTTTGGGGCGATCAACATCCATTATGTATCTGAATTGAATTTAGGAAATTCCAAGCTGTATGAGTTTCACGGAAGGATAGATTAGTCCAGAATCATCATTAGATCGGTAAATTGCACGGTCTCGATGCAAACACGGGATATCTGGGGCACTGTGTCGGCTTTCAGGTTCCGAGGCTTAAGATTGAACTGGGCCGACGGCATTTGAAACCCCAGAGAGAGCCTGCAAACCCCAGGGATCTCTGAGCAGGGCGAGATTCAGTCTTGGGGACCAGATGTGCTCATATTGACTGTGATTTGCACTAGCCCGGTCTGATCCGAGTCTTCTCGGGACTGATAGACGTGCGTAGAATACAGTTAGTGTTGTCTTTCCATCCGGTTTGGTCAAATGTGTTCCAGTGGCGAGCGCGTTTGATAGCGTATCGCCCGAAAGGACCTCGGCATAATGTGAATGCGATGGGGGATCCACTTTGGTCGTCCCTTCATGTGGAGAGTATTAGAGAGACCCTTTTCTTCCTCTTTTTTTTTTGCCTCGCTCTTCCTGTTTTTAATTCCTTGCACAATCCTGGCTCTTGATCTCCAGCATTTTATATAAATTAATCTCCTCTCTGTGCTGTGCCTGACCCGATCTTTGTTACTGCGAAACTCACCGCCAACGTCACGCTTATCGGCCGAAAACATGAGCGCTCCCCATGACTATGAGGCAGTTCGCAAGGACATTGTCGCTCAGCTGAAGAAGCCTGGTTATGATGATGGAAGTGCTGGGCCAGTCTTTGTCCGACTAGCATGGTATGTGAATCCAGGTTATCCCCGCTTGCAGGCGAGACGGTTCCCATTTGGTCGAGACTTGTACTGGGAAGACAAGAAACATCCAATGCGACCGGCAGTAAACAAGCAGAATCAATCCAGCAACTAACACGGGCATCCATAGGCACTCCTCCGGTACATATGACCTCGAATCCGACACAGGTGGCTCCAACGGCGCCGGCATGCGATATGAAGCAGAGGGTGGCGATCCAGCCAACGCCGGCCTCCAGCACGGTCGGGCCTTCTTAGAACCCATCAAAGAAAAGCACCCCTGGATCACATACTCCGATCTCTGGACATTAGCAGGTGTCGTGGCAATCAAGGAGATGGGCGGTCCCGAGATCCCCTGGCAAGGCGGCCGAACAGATCTAGTAGATGACTCCAAAGTGCCCCCACGGGGCCGCTTACCAGACGGTGCCCAAGGTGCCGACCATCTGCGATTCATCTTCAACCGAATGGGCTTCAATGACCAGGAGATTGTGGCGCTGGCTGGTGGACATAACCTGGGTCGATGCCATGGAGATCGTAGTGGCTTTGAAGGGCCATGGGTGACAAACCCAACACGGTTCTCCAACTCGTTCTTTAAGCTCTTGTTGACACTTGACTGGAAGCCGAAAACATTGACGACGGGCATGTCTCAATTCGTGTATGAGGATCCTGATGCCGATGAGGATGAGGAGCCCTTGATGATGCTGCCGACTGATATGGCACTTAAGACCGACCCGGCATTCTTGCCTTGGGTGGAGAAGTATGCCAAGGATAAGGATCTGTTCTTTGATCACTTCTCTAAAGTCTTTGCCAAGTTGGTTGAGTTGGGTATCCAGCGTGATGAGAAGGGTGTCATCACCAACACTGATAACACGATGGGTGGTTATGTCTCAGCACCCAAGAAGAGCGATGTGGCCACTGGGCCTAGCAAGAAGAAGAACGAGCCTCGCGCTCGTCTTTAGACACCTTTCCCTCACTTTTCCTGTTAGATATCTCTGGTTGTCATGATTCGGTTTTCCTTGTTAATTCCCCCCGATTTGTCGATAGATCTGGCTGTTGTTTTGGCCAAGTTCAAACGTGTAAATAGATCATAGCGAAATATTTTGTTCCACTTTGAATGACCAAAGCCCTTCTATCCAGTAGACCCGTAGTCAACTCATGTCTGCCCCTGTATCCCAGCGTAAGTGTCAAAATGCTGTTGATGAGCATTAGTTAGAGATTCAGATAAACATGGCCCATATAGAACCAAAATTTATCACCCAAAAGATAAGAATCCACTTCTCCGTACTACAGAGAAGATGGAATATATGAATAGGGATCGATGGAGAGTCAAAACAGAGGAAAGCCAGAGTCTGGGGTATGATGGAATAATATGATGGGGAAGCGGGGACCCCCAGTCGCACGGACGGCGGTATCTAAACCGAGTACAGCGCGATATTTAATAGCATCGCTATGATTGGCACAGACACGCCGAACTACCCCATCAACTAGTATCAACCCCGTTTTGTATACTTGCTGCAGGTTGCATTTTACAGTGAGTTTTCCGACGGAAATCGTATTCAACAAGTTTCATATTATTAACACGTTGCATAACCGAGGAGCATAAGAAAATTGTCATCTGAAAATATCAAAAAATCTACCATACAAAACAATCAAATAGTCAATAGTTACATCGTATATACCCAAACTGGATCAACATCAATTGATCACTTCTTTTTTGTCTTTTTATTATTCTCCTTCTTTCCCTTCTTTTTTTCTGTATTTTTTATCGGAGCTCTTTTTAGAGCTCTTTTTGGAGCCCCTTTTGTAACCCTTACTGGAACCGTTCTTGCTTTTGCCTTCGTTCTTGACCTTGTTCCTCTCCTGTAAGGGTCCTCTTTTGTCGGGGAGTCTGGATGCTGCAACCCTGACGGCCCCTGCTCTAGCGTTTGTGAAAATCGTGCCGTCTTGGGGGCTGCATAAACACGTCTGCCTCGTAATGCCGGGCGAAGATTACTTGTTGGCGATACTAAAGTCGGAGAAATCATATTATCACCTTGACTGGGTCTCGTGGCTATTGATCTGTCATTATTTGATCGCTGATCAAAATTTTCGGTCGTAGTGATATCCGATGGTGACCATGGTTTTTGGCGATAACCTTTGGCTACGTTTGGCTGATCTGATGATTTTGGAGGCGAAACGTAAGTCATACTTGTGTCTGATGTTGATCCTGAAGTATTCATTAGTTTTGCATGAATGATAACGTATGAAGAAGCATACTAGTCATACCTGGACTTTGCTTTGGAGTTGATAAATGGAATTCTGATAAACGCCTAGAAGCGTTGTCATCGGTGCCTAGAATTGTTGAATTAGCTCCATGTAGCAGAATTTGGTACAAAGATTGATTAGTGATTTACCTTGGCTTGAGATTGACTTTGAACTTTTCGATATAGCATTCGATGACGATGTACTGGCACTAGATTCCGATACGCTTGGTCCTGATTTAATTGACTCTGATTTTCTCAACTGTGAATTAGATGACCGGGATGAGTCCCGCCGTGGCGAGTGTTGAGAAGGCGCATCAGACATGCTTATGTCTGATTTTGCTCCTGAAGAAGAACGCGATGCACTTTGCTCTGATTTAATTGACTCTGATTTGCTTGAACCCGACTTGCTTGAACCCGACTTGCTTGAACCCGACTTGCTTGAACCCGACTTGCTTGAACCCGACTTGCTTGAACCCGATATACTCGACTCTGATTTGCTAGACTTTGATTTGCTCGACTGCGATACGATGGACATTGGATCCGTTGACCGGGATGAGCCTGACCGTGACGAGTGTTGGTAAGGAGCATCAGGCATACTCGTGTCTGAATTTACTCCTACACAAGCCCTAGATGGTTAGCTTCGCGTGGAATGGGCTAATGGGACACATAAAATACCTGATGTTCGGGAGCTATTGGACTTTGCAGTCTCTTCCCTCGTATCACGACTTTTTTTGTCTAACTTTTTGGTTGCTCGATCGCCCCTTGTACAGCTTCTTGTTCTTGGGCCTTTCTTTTCATCTTGATCGCTCTCTTCAATGTCCTCATCATCATCGAGTTCGGAACGGACATCTGACAGCTCTTGGCTATTGGGGTGTTCAACGACAAGAGAGCTGGTAGGGGATCTCAACTTCTGGCTAGTTTGAGATCCACTGCTATTGCTCTTAGATCTCTCTTTGCTGTCCCTGTACTGTGTGAACGCAGGGTTGTTTCTATACACTGACCTGGCAGAGTGACTGGTCGAGCGTACGCTGGACGTCTCTCTACTTCTCTGTCTTACCGATGGAACCTCAGCCCGTTCCTCTTTAGCCCGCTCCATTTTGCGCCTTCTTCTTTTCTGGGCCCGGCTCTTAGCCTTTTCATCTTCTTTCGCCTTCTTGACTGACTTTACATGATTTTTCAATTCATCTCTTCTCTTCTTGGCATTTCTCTTAACATCAGCATCAGCCTGCATCACGATATCCATGTCTTCAGGTACGCGAGGGCGATATTCATTTTCATTGTCTGATTTCTGGTGCTTCTTTCTGAGTAAAGTAGTACGCTGCTCAGTCTCAAAGTCCTTCAAGTTCTTCTTCGTCTTCTTATCAAGAGCCTCCTTAGCTTGACCCCCAGAAGCGTTGTGGTCAAGCTTTCCCTTCTTCTTATTCTTCTCGTCTGCTATCTCCATGATGTATCTCCTAGCAGCACTGGTTTTATTCTTCTTAGACTTCCTTTTTGTGACGCGACTCTGGTCTTCATTTGTCTTTCTAGACAGGACTGAATGATTTCGAGGCCGAGAAGGAGGATTGCCACCATCAACAGAACGTTGGCGGAGCTCAGGAGAATGGCGATGGGACTTACGGTAAGTCCTCGCCTTACCTGCAGGCTTTCCCCAGTCAAAGTCAAACCCGGGCTTTGTAGGTTTATTAGGAGTTGGCCATTGCCAATAGTTGACTTCTGGAGAAGGTTGGCGACTATTTTGTCGTGTCCTCGACGGCTCGGACTGTGGAAGTATTGGAAAGTTAAGACCACCATGGTCGCCTGGAATACCGTTTGGCCAAAGTTCAGCGTGTCGAGCAAGTTTGCCCGGAGAGTCCAAGAGAGAATCGAACAAATTGTTGTATTCCTCAGATAATTCCTCGTCTGGACCTGGAAAGTCTTTCAGTAATTCATCCCAATCATTCCAACGGATGGGATTGGCATCTGAGGGTGCTGTCGGAGGTAGATCCAGAAGCTGTACATTGCGGTAATGGTCTGCTTCCGCGGGAACTGCACGCATTTCGTCAAGCGGATCGGGTAGTTGTGTGGAGTAATCATTGGGAGTATCGCGCTTAGGATCACGAGGGTGCGTCCAATTACTGTGTCTGTCCAGTATAGATTCACCCCGTCTCACTACAGCATCCATCCTCTTCATTACCCCGGTAGCCTGTCTTAGCAAAAGTGGGGAAGGATTGATAACGCGCTCGTAGATGCCGATCAAGAATCCAATAGAGGTCCAATCCGAGGGAACTCGATCCATTCGATGTGCTGGCTCAACACCTCCAAAGATCGCGCCTTGATTCACCTGATCATCGTACATCATTATCTCGTAATTATCTCTTTCACCACGTTCCTGATCTGCCCAGTAGACTCGTACATGTGTATCTTGGTGATATATACCCCCCAACCAGCGATATGTCGCCAGTTGCTCTTTACCCCTCGAGTCAAGATAGCGGAAGCGAACATCTTGTGTGTGATTGTGGATTCGGGCCCGTGTACCTTGGAAATTCGAAACGACCATCCGAGCTGGAAGTTCATCTATTCTTGTTTCCCACTCATCTTTTTCTTTCTTACAGTGTGTGCACCTTTGCACGCGCCGCTGATAAATAACTCTCTCGATCAATTCATGCAGCCATACCCCATTTGCATCCTCCGGTCTAATTACAGGCAACACGCAGTTAGCAAACTTGCGTGGCTCTACCCTCTGCACAGCAATACAGGGGCACGAATAGAAGACATCCGTGTATTGAAAGTAGAACTGTGCCATGTTTCTTGTGCACTCTGCCCAGATAGCCCAAACAGGCGAAGACTGATCCATTTTGATAGAGGGAATGGTGGTACAGACCCTCTGTCTGAACAAATCGCGAACTTTGATATTCTGGTCAACATCAAGCGCATCCCAGTTTACATTTGTGATCTCAATAAAAGCTCTTTCAAGATCAGAGAGTGTACCAAAACGCCAACTTTCACGATCCAACCTCGTACATCCTATTTCACATAGCATGCCCAGCACAATGACACAATCTATGGCACAGGAATTTGCGCGCCAGATTGGTCCCCTACCTCGAAATGGATACAGAACAGTGGAATTTGGATCAAACCAAAGAGTTGCAGGATTGAGTCTGAGATGCGAATAAGCAGCATGGGTTCCAATTTGAACAACCTTCAAGTCTTCCTCTGACCCTGCGACTCCTTTTCCTTCTATATTCTTTGTCGGTGCACTTGGAGATCGCTCGAGATGCTTATATGTGAAATTCACAACAATCCTTTCCAAAGCCTCCATAAATGGCGCGTAGTCTAAAGTCGAGTTTGGAGCATCAATCCTATTATCTCCACCAAGTGGTGTGATATGAGAGCTAGTTTCTTGAAATGTGGGAGGAGGCTGTTCAGGATATGGGCGTCGCCGTCGTTTCTGAGCCCTTGTCAAACCTGGCTCCTCAGGGGGGGTAGGCTGTTTCTGGGGAAATATCCCTGGCGCCTGTAGTCCTTGTGAAACCTTTCTGAATGGCATATTATATTGCTCGACATCAACATCACTGATATTCTCTGGAGTACCGATAGGCCGAAAATAGTCTTCACTTGTTGAACTGCCAGGATCTGGTCTCTGTGGGTAAAAACGACTAATCGGCCCAACACTAGGATCATGATAATTCCAATCTATAAGGCGGGGACCGTGGTCCCGCTCCATGTCAAACAAATCCGCAAGCGTTTTGGGACGAAAGCTTTCGGGCACATAGTAATAGAACTTCCACAGAGCTTCCTGCATCTCTGTTTTAGTGGGTGACGGCTTGTCGGTCCAAACGACTCCCCATAGATGAACCTTGGCAGCCCTCCGAAAGGCAGCAAATCTCACGGTTCTATCATTGCAATTTTTATAGCGTCTTCCAAGAAAGACGAAGTCATCTGGAGGGGACGCGAGTTTCATCAAATTGTAATAGGCGGGAGGAGTTGGGAGAGGCACGAGGTCATCGTCGTCAGTGCTTTTAGCCTCTGCGGGATATGATTTCGGCTCTTTGCCCTTTCGGGGTCTTAGTGTGGGCATCTTCTAACTTATGGAGATTATCCAAAATATTTTGCATAAGCTTTGAGGCTGGTGAGAGGATATCAACGTGTCAGGTTAAAAACACTTAAGTGATAGCCCCTCTAGTACACTGATTTGAAAAAGAGAGAGAGAGGGGGGGGGCGCGGGGGGGAAGAATAGACAGATAAATGGAAATAATTGATCGAACACGTTCTGCTGGGGATGTTTCGTTGCTTTATGTGCCAGAGAAACCACTCCTTCATACAATCCAGTCTACCGCATTCCATCTCGAGAACAAAGATAAAATTGACATGAAGTAAATGATTGAAAGAAGTAGAAGATCACGATGCAGAAATTGAGTTCTCGATTTGTTTCTAAATTTGGTTTTTGAGCATAACCAAAAGGGCCATGAAAGAAGCCCACATTCCATCACTTCGATTCAATGCCACTGCTAAAGAGATGGAATTCAATCGAAGTCACTTTCTTCACGGAAACCTGGATGTTTTTGTTTCGAGTAGGACAAAGAAAATATTCGACACACTTTGGCTCTTTCTCATTGTCTTTCAACTCGAATACTAGTACTTGAGTGCTTCTAATTCAAAGACAATCAATTGATCGCTTTATCTGGACTCGTGCCCCCACTGGCACAAATATTTCGATTGCATCTCACTAGGGAAATACCCGCACACAATGGGTAGCCCAAGGCGAAGATATAATATTATAGCTACTCCTCTTGGTGCGGTAGGCTGCGTGAGATATTGAGGAGATTTATTATGGCGTCGATAATTTTTTGTTTTGTTCAGATGTTTTTTTTTATTGAACATTCGTTGGACTTAAGTGAAGAAGTATGTATAGGGATTAGTGAACCGAACTATCGCGAAAACATTATTCATACTACTCCATAGTTCCTCCAGCAGTAAAACTCCAAGTATGAGCCAAATAAAGAACAGATGAAGGGTCAATGCTCAAAGAGAATGATGTTAAAAGAAGTATAGAGCTAAAGTACATTATTCAATGTGCCAAGGTTTTACAAACATGAAAAACGGGTGCTTCTTAGGAAGCAAACTCGGAATTTTATTGACACAGAGCAAAATTGACCAATGGATTGAAAGTTGCTCCCGATCTTGCAGACACCATGCATAGCGTGCGTCGCTGTGAGGACTTGAGGTGGCGGCCACCAGGACTGGGCTGTTCAGGAATACGTCGGCAGTCTACAGGATGAGCGAGTGCAATTTTCTGGAGAGAATCCAAATCTCCGAGCATTTTTACAAAATTTCCTGTTTTAACAGACAGACATGAGATAGTTCTATCTCGAAAGGAGCAACGGGAGCCACAAAGGCTACTGAGAATTTGTATTCTATAGTGTGGCCCAAGCCAGTTGGCGAATGCGACTCGAGTGACTAAGTTGGTCGGCCACGCTCCAACTTTGAGGTTAATACAGTGTTAGATACCAGTATTGCCTGCAATGCAATCAAGGTGTGAAATACATAAGTACAATACACAAGTTATCACGTGTGGCTATCACCTGATTAATCCACCAAATATGGACTAGCGTCAATCAAGCGAGAAGTCACACACAACCAACACCAAATTCGGTTAGCGTCCCAATTACCCGATCCCACAACGGAGAGTCAAGTAACTCGAGACTTCCTCCTCTGCATCCCTCTGTCGACAATCCATCGCGAGCTCTCGCGCCAATCCGCCCATCATGTGTACGTTCTCTCTCCCACGCAAGCATCGACTCTACATCAAATTCAACACACCCTGCAATCCTGGACTTGTGAAATTTGGAACATTGGCACGACGAAAAATCTAAAGCGAACCATCGAGCTAACATGTTCTCTTTTCTTCAGCGCTCGTGTCCGGCGAGAAGACGAACTTCCAGTACATTCTGCGTTTGCTCAACACCAACGTCGATGGCAAGCAGAAGATCATGTACGCCTTGACCCAGATCAAGGGTGTCGGTCGCCGCTACTCCAACCTTGTCTGCAAGAAGGCCGATGTCGACCTCAGCAAGCGGTACGTTCGATACAACCACCACACCGCAAGGAAAACTCTGCAATGTCTACGATCTTGAACTGGGATGAATATGAATCGAATGAGACGGGGAAGGGTACTTTTGATGCGCACGACACGCATTTTTCGAAAATCCAACGTTAGAAAGGGGCGGCGCACGAATCATTCATAATTCCTATTCTTATCAAGAAGACATTGCAGAGTCCTCCCGATACTTGTTACCTTTATACAGAAATGCTGACGGCTGAATACAGTGCTGGTGAGCTCACCACCGAAGAGCTGGAGCGTATCGTTACCATCCTTCAGACTCCCACCCAGTACAAGATCCCTACCTGGTTCCTGAACAGACAGCGCGACATCACCGATGGCAAGGACCACCAGATGGTTTCCAACACTCTGGACAGCAAGCTTCGTGAGGACCTCGAGCGCCTCAAGAAGATCCGCTCCCACCGTGGTCTCCGTCACTACTGGGGTCTGCGTGTCCGTGGTCAACACACCAAGACCACTGGCCGCCGTGGACGCACCGTCGGTGTGTCCAAGAAGAAGGGCTAAACCATTTGTTTTGTCGTTTTTCTGGGGGCTATTTTTGGAGGGATTCCTTATTTGTCGGTGTGTTTCAATGGGCATCTGTGGGATCTTTTTTTCCCCGCTGGCTAGGTGTGATGCCAGTATTTAAAAATGAAAATGAATCATACCAATATGAAATGACCGATCGATTTTTTATGCTGTCTACGTATATGCTGTCAGCCTTGCCTGGCTTTGGGCATATGTTAGTGTCTGCGCTTCTTCACTCGAGTCTAGGTAGACTTGCACGTTCCAGCCTTCCTTTGTAGCTCTGTATACCGTAGCGTCATCAAGAACTCACCTGGACATGATCTGCTGCACTCCTACCCCACATAGGGCTTTTTATCTTGTCATAACGGTGGGGTGCGTTTGGACAGGTACATATGTATTTCATCATTCGTCCCTGTGATTCCAACTTCAAGTTCACTGTGCTCGTGGTACTAGCCCGGTAGCCTGTCTGCTAAAGTTCTCAGTGCTACCCACGTGTAATCATGATGAACACCATCATTGACACTGGTATGCATAACAAAGCAATGCTACGTTCATTTATACTTGGGATTTTAACCTTGCCTACCTATAGTATCTGACTACCGCTAGAACCGTTAAGATAACTCTTTACGATAATTGGATATGTAAATATACAATTGAAACCGGAATAAAATGATAATATCGAACTGCGTATATACTCGTCATCAAGTCAAGCTGCGGAGCAAGACCAGCGAAATTCAAGACTGCAAATCAAATTGACTCTAAAATCCAAAAATTCTGCATAGTGAGACAGTGTACGGGAAACTTATCTATACCAAGATATTCAGAACACAGATGGAGTGTAGCAAAAATTGAATGCAGTACATCTAATCGACTGGTGGCAAAACCATCAAGGCCTTTAGAACCACTCACCACCGATCCAGCGGTTGAAGAACTCCAAGCTGGTCTCGGGCTGGTCCATGGGGACCATGTGGCCACCGCCGAAGAGACGCATGAAGGTGAAGTTGCCGTGGGACTTGACCTGGCCGATCTTCTTGCCCTTGTGCTCTTGCTGCTCAATGACAAGATCATCCAAAGGAAGAGGAGCGTACTCCTCCTGGCCTGGCCACTCAAGAGCCTCGGTCCAGGCCTTGTTACCAAGCCAGTTGCAGATGAAGTCAGCGTCACCAGCGTAGACGAGGACGGGGATCTGCTCGAGGATACCAGGCACCAGGCGGTGGTAGGGCTTCATCCAGTCACCATGGAGCAGGAAGTCACGGTTGATACCCATGTTGCAGCTATCGTAGCCGTCAACCTCAGCACCGACAGCCTCACGGACACTCTTCTGGTTGAGGAACTCGCTCACCCAGCCCATGCCAGGGTAGCACAGGTTCTCAGAGTCCTCGCACTTGCCACGAACATCGTAGACATTCTGGCCGGTTTGCTGGTAAGGGCCCAGCAGAGCGTTGTTACAGTAGATGGAGGCAGGAACACAGATCCAGGCGCTCTCGGTGTTGTAGCAAGACTCGATCATGGACTGGCAACGGGGAAGAGCATTGTCCATAGACTGGCAGGAGCCCTCATCCAGAACAGCGGGGTATCCACCATCACCACAGGCCATTGGGCGGTAGTACTCGTATTGAGTGAGACCATCAGTCAGACCGTTACCGATGAGAACAGACTTGAGGTTGATGTTGCGGTTCTTGTGAGAGAGAATCTCCGATGCAAAAGCAGGGATGTAGTGGCCAGCATAGCTCTCGCCAGCAATGTGGAAATCTTGCTTAGCATACTCGGGGAAGTTCTTGAAGAACAGGGAGAGGAGGGCGTAGACATCTTTGCCGGCGGCCACGGTGTCAGTGACGGATGAGCCACTGTAGGAGTAGCCAACATTGATAGGCTGGTCCAAGAAGATGACAGAGGCATTATTGTTCCAGGAGAAGTCATTGTAGACAGTTTCGATCTTCTTGTTGATGGAGCTGGGTCCAAGCTCCATGAACAGTCCAGTCAGGGAAGAGCAGCCAGGGCCGCCGTTCAACCAAAGGACGACAGGGTCATTCTCGGGGTCGTTGCGAGACTCGAAGAACCCTGTGAAAATGAATTGATGAGAAATGGAACTTCAAAGTGGGGGTTGAGGTGTTTGGAGTTGGGATGGTTGGGGTAGAGCATACAGTAGAACAAGTGCTTATCGTTATCATTGTCATCCAGATAACCGCTGTACTGCTTGACACCAGGGTCAATGCCCAAAGCACTAGGATCAACCTTCTTGACACGGAGATCATAGGCCTCAAGTCTTCCACCGACCTCACGGTGCTTCTCGCCATCGGCACCCTCAACCCAGATCTTCTGCAAGTCAGCTCCACGAACGACATGGTCCCAGTGGGAATCCGGTCGGCGAGTGTGCTTCTTGGGCAGCGACAGCATGGGAGTGTGGTCCATGTGGGGGAAAAGGTTGGAAACATCCTCCCACATTCCTCGGGCCTCATCAGACAGGGTCTTCAGATGGTCCTGGAGCTTCTGGAACGGCTTGGAGAGGATATCCTCGGCTTCCGAAGCCACAGCCTCCTGGTGCTCATAGAGGCCGTCCATGACTTGCTGCATGGGTGGGACTGCTGCCGAAGCAGCTCCCACCAGCAAGGTGGCGGGGAGAAGTCTCATTCTGGATGGCTCTTGATGGAAAAGAGTATGGATATGAGGTTAATGATAGCTTGATGGGCAGTGGGTACCGGAGGGTCTAGGCGGTTGCTTATCAGTACAGACGGCTCACACGATCATCAAGCTCGAAAGCGAGTCGAGGAAGGTCGATAGGACTTACACAAAGCAATAACAATATTTAGTGATGAAAAAATAATAAGAATAAACGGTTAGGGTGTGACAGTGACAGGGACCTGCACTCTCGTGAGGAGAAAGAGGAGAGGGGGACCCTTGGGGGGATGATGATGATGCGGACCTAGCCGTGGCTGACTCATCCGCGGTCATGCTTCTAAACCAAGTTGGAATCTGTTTGCGGGGGCGGCAATCACGTGCGACCAGCAGATCTGCACTTGCAATTTTTGGTTCGTCATAGTGGAAAGTCGAAGAAACATACAAATACATCGTCACTCTCTTGGTTTTTTCATAGACTTACGACACAACGTATATAAAGCCTTGCTTTCGAGCGGTATTCCTTTGTTTCGTTTCCCTCCTTCGATTTTCAAGTCCGCGCCTTGCGGCATCCCTCGCCATGCCGATCAATCAGCCCTCCAACCAAATTAAATTCACAAATGTGTCTGTTGTTCGACTCAAGAAAGGTGAGAGCAAGATCCAAGATATATTGAGAGAAAATACCAAGCATCATGGTCCACGATAAAATAAATATCCCTTGAAACTAACTATCTTTGTAAAATAGGCAAAAAACGTTTCGAACTGGCCTGTTATAAGAACAAACTACTCGAATATCGCTCCGGCGCCGAGAAAGACCTAGACAACGTCCTTCAAGTGCCCACAGTTTTCCTTTCCGTATCTAAAGCGCAGACTGCCCCTTCAGCCGAACTCGCAAAATCTTTCGGCGCGGACACACCCCGTGATGAGATCCTGCAAGAAATTCTCCGCAAGGGTGAAGTGCAGGTCGGTGAGCGGGAGCGCAAAGATATTCTCGAGCGAGTGGAGAAGGAAGTTTTAGATATAGTCTCCGGTCGACTGGTAGACCCAACGACTAAGCGCGTATATACCCCCGGCATGATCTCCAAGGCACTGGACCAACTGAGCTCAGCTAGTGGGCAGCAGCAAACTGGAGAAGGAAATGGCGCCGGCGATGAGCAGAACAAGAAGCCACTTTGGACTGGTGTTGCCTCGAACCGATCTGCAAAGAGTCAGGCGTTGGATGCCATGAAAGCTCTTATCGCGTGGCAGCCGATTCCCGTAATGCGCGCAAGAATGCGTCTGCGCGTGACTTGTCCTGTTTCTCTCCTTAAGCAGTCCGTTAAGGCTGCACCCAGCGCAGCAGCTGCTAAAGAGAAGGAAGCACCTTCTGGTGGAAACAAGTCCAACAAGAAGGGCAAGGGCTCGAAGAAATCTGCTAAGCGGGGTGATGATTCCGATGCGGAGGCCGCGGAATCTGGTGCTGAGAACACCCCTAAAGCCCCAGGCACCGTGAAGGACAAGATCATGAGCTACATTGAGTCAGTGGAGTCACAAGAAGTGGTGGGAGGTGACGAGTGGGAGATTGTTGGATTTGCTGAGCCGGGCGCCTTCAAGGGCCTAAATGACCTCGTGGGCAACGAGACTCGGGGCCGAGGACGAGTTGAAGTGTTGGACATGTCGGTGACACATGAGGATTGAGTTGGCCCTCGGGAACCTGCATAGACTATGCCAAGCATTATGTACATGACGAACCATGCCCAATGATTGATGATCTCGCTAGAAAAGCAAATACAGAAAAGTTACTTGGTTTTAATAAGTCTTAATAAGTTTCAATAATGCCAGTCGGATTGATTTCTGGCATTGTGTAATCTGCAATTATCAAGATGAATAGGATTTTTCTGTTGCGTTCGTAAGGAGGCGTTCATGTAGCTTTCATGCGTGGTGTTCATGCACAGTCTTAACTCAACGAGGCAAGAGACACGGGAGAGAGAGACACTTACAACGAATGATCCTCGGATCATCCACTAAGTGGAGTGGCGAACGAAACAAGACTGACTGCAGGAAAACCTGGCATGAACCACAGTCAAGTGGATCAATTCGTATAGCTACCACATGATACAACTCATGTCATAAGATCCCAAAGGAAACTAATGCATTCACAAAATCAACTCCGAACCATTATATCAACATATCAAATATCAACAGACCTGAAAACGCCCGGGTATCCTCGATCAAAATCAAAAGCCAATTACCGCTCAAGAAAACAGAGATGAAAGTACTCAAAAATAAGACTCAAAAGTCCCCAAACCAAATAGCAAACAATTCAAGCGGGGAAAACCAAGGGACCCTAATGCAAACCCCTCATTCCCACCTTCAGCAAGCCATCAAATATCCAATCCACGAGGACCAATGGAATCACAGCCCGTAACCAACAAAACAACATTCTTGCCAGGCCCAAGCTGCCTTGCAAGATCAATGGCCGTTCCCACCGCGTGACTCGAATCCAGACCAGGCAGGATCCCCTCGTGGTGCTGCATGATTTTGAACCCATCCAGGGCATCCGCATCAGTAGCCGCTCGAATCTCAACACGGCCGCAATCCTTCCAATGAGCCACCTCAGGCCCCACAGTCGAGAGATTGAGGTCTGGCGAAATAGAATGTGAATCAAGGATTTGACCATCCTCACTCTGAAGCATCAATGTACGCGCCCCCTGAAGCACACCGACCTCTCCATCCAATAAAGCAGCTGCCTGAGCGGCCTCAACGCCAATCAATCTGATAGAAGGATCCCGAAGAAAAGGCCTGAATAGTCCCACGGCGCCATTACCGCTGCCAACGGCAGTGACGACAGCATCTGGCTGGCAACCAGCCGCGTGCATCTGGGCCGCAACCTCCTCGCCTAGAAGAGCCTGGAACGTGCGCGTCAGGGTTGGGAGGGGACTGGGCCCCGCAGGACCTCCCATGAGGTAGTACGCAGACTCGTAGTTGCAGACTGAATAGCGGAGAGCTTCAGTAGTTGCAGCGCGCAGCGAGCCCATACCAGATGGGGTTCGGGCGGTTAGGACCTTTGCCCCGAGCATTTTCATCTCGAGGACATCTTCTTCTTGGGCTAGAGCGTCGTCAGCGCCCATAAGGACCACGCAGCGTAAGCCCATACGTGCGCACATGGCGGCCGTGAAATTACCATGTTTGGCAGCTGCACAATCGGTGACTATCTCTGTGAAGCCCATACGACGAGCGAGTAGAAGTTGACCGATGATGTTGCGTGACTTGTGAGTTCCGTATTCATTTTGATCTTCGCGCTTTAACCAGATATTGGCACCGCCGGTCCAGACTGAGAGCTTGCTTGCTAGCTGCAGAGAGGTGGGCTGAGCACGCTGATATGTGGCGAATTCAGACCAGAATGAGGGGTCTGAGACGGTGGCCTCGAAGAATGAGGTCAGATCAGCGAGGAAACCTATGATGGATTCAGGTGCGAACCGGCCCCCATAAGGGCCGTAGCCATCGAATGTGATTGGTGGTGGCCTGAGAGTGCCATCTGGCTGCAGGATTGAAATGTACGGTGAGTCGCTATCCTGAGATGGTATAGTGGCAGGCAGTTTGGCAAGTGGGCCCGGGAGAGGGGAAGCACTCTCAGTGGTTGCTGAGGTAGTGGTGATTTGCGAATCTGCATCAGATACGAAGGTGGAGGAGCATGTGCTGATTGTACCGATTATGGTAGTAGGAGGAGTTTGAGGACGAGCCGGTGCAAGTCGAGAGACACTTTTCTCTCGAGAAAGTGCCCTCTCTCGTACCGCGCGCGGGACACTGGCATAGTAGCTTGTTCTGCGGATTGATCTAAGACGTGGGATATCGTATGTATTCTCTGTAGATATTGAGGCTTTAGACGGTTTGGTGTCTTGATGAGATGCGAAGCAGAGGAAACGCAGAGACTTGAACATTGTGGACTGTTGTCCTGAACAATGCAATTGACAACGTATTTTCTAGTACTTTGAAGAAGTTCAATGGTACATATAGAGGAACCGAGCCACTTTTGTACTGCTGGTCCTGAACTGAAGAATGCAAGGCTCGTCTGTATAGAGATATGCAACTATGTCTGCGGTTTCCACGTGGAAGAGACGGTGAATGAAGTTATACAACAGGATGCAGATGTGAAGCTGACGGGCTTGTGTCGGGCTTAAGTACGGTGTGACGATCTGAATAATGAGCACCCAATTTTGAGACTTCAAAAATAACTGTCATAGCCTCCAATTCCCCGTTCTTTATCTACTTCATTTACGCGCCTGGGTAGTCTCTCGTTCCCGCTGGTATGCTTCCAGCTCCACAGCCACTACTATTATTCCGCCTATGGGCTCCTTGTTGCTTTTCAGCTTTAATATAGTTGGGTATCTTTGATAATTCATTTATTCAAAAGGTCTATGATTGCTTTTTCTGGTTAATTTGCGCAATATATTCTATAGGTTGGTCCCCACTTTCTAGTACACAGGATGAGGGGAATAGTACCCAGCTAAAGCAATGTCTCAACAGAAGTCTAGTCCAACGAAACAGATAGCAGATTCTGGGCATTTCTCATCCACATTGAATCATACCGTAGCATTGAAATTAGCACAGCTCAGCATCATGAGGCGTCATCAAGATGGTGTGAAGAACGAAGTCCACATCATACTCGCATCAGGCTCACTTGAGGCAACTTGAAACATGACGATATTATCTCTTACCTTAAAGAGATATTTATTTAACAAATACAGAACCTCCACTTGAGCAGCCAGCTAATTGATCATGTAAGCGTAATACGATGTTGCATACTCCCAGGCTGCCCTGGACACGGATCACCCGGGTGCAGCTGAGAAGCTCGGGGTTGGAACATGGAAGTGCTGTTCCAGACGACAGGATACCCCATTGAACGAAAAGTTAATTTGATCTACGTACTAGAGAATATCTCAAATCTATCCCTGTGCAATATACACGGGAATGAATTCTAATCTTTTGAATCTTGGAAATCAACCTTAGATTCATCGGCCGGGCTGGCAATAGCCATATAGTACATCGATGTGTAACGAACCATCTTGCTTCCGTGTACGTGGCTATGTAGATGTGATATAAGTCTTGGTAAATAGAATCAAAATATTGAGTTTGTCATAATTCGGGCCAATTAATTTCCACTTTTCCTTATTCTGCAAATGTTCTGAACCGAAGGCTTCTAGGGTGTACACGGTCATGTGACGGTGATATAGTCCAGGATTCTACAAGTCACCATTTTGTACAGAGATGATTTTAATATACTGAGTATCCATGGATTTCATTATCAAATCCGTCATAGGGTCTTCAATATTGACTGGGTGATATGAAGACCCAAGCTCCAACTTGAATGAGATATGGAATGGATCAACCCTGGGAAGGATAGCAGAGATATGGGTTGCCCCGTATGCCGTGACCATTCCCTAAATTTTCCTCGCTATAGGATCTCCTGATATTCAAATGTTATTCATCATTAACTTTCCTAAAACCATCTATTCTATAATTAAGTCTAGCCAAGCCAAGGCATCCAACGACCAAAACCCCAAGATGACAAAAGACCAACTTGAACGCTCACACATGTGCAGCCGCACCAAAGTAAGAAAATTTGAAAATAAACAAAACACTCAAACCTTGGAATAATTAAACGTGACTCACAGTTTCAAAGATCTGACCACAAACCATAATCCACTACCGAGATCCCCCGATAAGGCACTCCCCGAAAGCAACCCTACCCCCTGTACAACCTACATACCCAAGGGACCCGAGCACAAAGACAGCTGAAACAGGTTAATAGAAACGACCGGGGACGAACCACGGACAAGGATATCATGCATGCTTAGATCCAGGATGTCAAAGCGGAGAATTCACACCAGCTGGCTGGCACCTGAACATATCACAAGCGCCAGGGGCATGGAAGTCGTCAGCGTCAGCTTCTGCTTGTGCATCAGCCACAGAAGCCCATAGCACATGGAACAGATAAATGAATCGGATCGTCCTTCGAGAAGGATTTTGCCCCGAGTCTTTGGTTTTCCACGTGGGATTGAGCAATCTTGATCGCGATCTCGTTTCCGGAAATTGAACCGGTTACATCTGTCCCGGCTGAAGTCAAGCTTTCATTATGAGTGATGAGGTGTATGATGCCAGATTACGCTCGTTTAGTCCCCGGCAACTTGTTGGGGTACTGTTCGCCGACTTGAAGTTTGTGCTGTGGCTCTCGTATAAGATTGCGAGACAGCTTGTGAGGAGTATAGCTCTGTTGTTGCGGTCTTGTGTTTAACCGACAAGGTGGGTTGGTGTGTACTGGCTGCTTACCCCGATGAAATTAGATTGTTAACCCGCAGCATCACTTTGCTTATGACTAGATTATTCTTTATTTCACACCATCTCGCTCTCACTCTCACCCTACAAATACGAGTTGGGACATCAGATCCACTCCCACATTACCTTCGCTGGATCAGAATATGCGTCGGATGACCCTTACAACGACAGCCTCCTTGGGTGCCGGCGTCCTAGGTTGATTGTCGACGATATGCGAGAAAAGAGGACTTGAGATCTTGATCATACGCTGACAATGACGGCAATCCCGTGAGGCTTGCTGCACATAAACGGATGGGGATACGAGACTGTCTCCACACTCTCCGGCATTCATTCTACTGTACTTATACCCAGAATATGATAAATATTTTGAAGCCTACAGTGGCCCCGGGGCTGTCCAGGTGTTTGCATGTGATACTTATAGGTAGTATAGCACGGCAGTGATATATGTAGGATTTACTGAAGTGCTACTAGTAGTGGATGGCCTACGCAGTCATTCTACTATATAGATTGTTTCGGGAGGTGGAGAAATCGGGTGCAACATCAACCGACGACCTTATAACAAAGTTATATAACCTCATAGGGCTCATCGTCATTCCATAACCTAAGCAACCATACCAGCCACTCAAAAAGTAGACGAGTCGTGACCTAAAGCCGATCAGGAAGGATCATTACCTCGTTGGTGTGATGCCGAGCCTAGTGACTGACGATCGTGTGCGGGGGCGCGATCATCCTAGTTAATGTACCCGGCAAGGTTAAAACCTCCAACATCACCTCCAAGCATACCCTGCTTAATTCCCGAAAAGTATTTCAAAACTAGGATGTGCTTACTGCAGTGTCGACGGATATTCCCGGTGGCGTGGATGGAAAATTAACTTTTTACTATACTTTTTCTCTACCAGAACCAAGGAATAATTTTAGCGACTTTTGATTGCTTGTTCTAGATACATCCTAGATAAGGTCGCAGCGACGAAAGCATCGCGATAAAGCAAAAACTCCGAACGGGTATACGCTCAAATGCAATGCAGTGGAGTTCCAACGGAACAGATGTAAAGCCTAGCGAGGGGCTGGTTACATTCTCGGTGGAATGAACAACCAGTCTCACAGAGCTAGTTTAACCGATGGCAGAAAGATTCCGATCGGAGTATTCATGCAGGGGTCGTAAGGGCTTTCTTCAGCCGACTTGTTTCCCTAGAAACAAAGATCGGAGCAGGTAAAATGAAAGAAAGCATAAAGGTCGACGATCATCGAGCCAGGACGATAAGACGAGGAGAAAGAAAATGGTGGGGGGAAAATGGGTAATAATAAGGACACTCTCCGGGATGTGTGACAAGAATGATATATAAGGGTTGTACAAGGTTACGCGCAGACCTGGACCGCGATTAGGGCGCGGGTGAGGTCTTCGGGCGCGAAGGGGAGTTGCTTTGTCGGGTTTACCGCCTTTGGTGCGGGCGACATTGCGCGGACGATAGGGGAGGTGTAGCGGATTGACTCTTTCAGTTGGGCGATCGGGTCTTCTGGGATTTCGTAGAAGGATTGATCGTTGAAGAGAGTCATCACTGAGCCACTATAGCTTTCCGGGTTGACAAGCGTTGATGATTGGGAGCCTGGGTATGTGGGGCGGGGCGAATCAGGCTCTATGGGCGAGACAGGGGAATCCGAGATTTCTGTAGCGATGGGCGTTAGGGATGGGAACGTTTCATTTGAATCATTTGTTTCACCGATGATGGGAAAGGTGGGGAATTGCCGGGCGCGGGATGGCGAGGGATCGGAGAGTGTCCGTGTCCGTGAGGAGGGGGTGGTGATAATGGTGATAGTGGAACATGCGTATTTTAAAACGTACCTGGATCTACTGCAACGCCATCGTCGTCTGGAGAGATATCACCCGTGTCATCCGAGTCGCAGGGACAAGGGCATTCATAGGTGGCGTAAGGTGATAGATCCAAATCGAGGGAACGTGGGCGGTCGACCATCGCGCGGTCGAACGACCAAGCCGCTAGACGCTTTTGGTGTTCCTTATCAAAGGGACCCCGAAACTTGGAGGGCGGCACTTCGTGGCGACGATAATATTCCACCTTGGGTTTCCCATTGACTTGACTAGTACTGCTCGACGAGCGATGAAAGACGCGTCGAACCTTTTCCCGGAACGTCATATTGAAGAAGTTTCAAGTGTTGAACGGATTGATCACCCAGGTCGAACCAACCACGAAACAGGTACCGAAAGAGGAATCACAGATGCAGACCAATCCCAGATTGGGAACGGACGCGGAGGATGTGCAAGCACGAAGTGGTGAGACGGTCCAGGGACTGAATTACCATTCTCTGCACGAACAGGGTTTTTGGATAGAGGGGAGAGGTGGATGGAAGAGACACAGAGAGAAAAAGAGAAAGGATAAGTAGGACCGGGTAAATCGGAGGGAAAACGGGGCGAATATGAGGAAATTGGGGAACAAGTGGATGCAACGAGAATGCGAGAGCGATAAGCCCCAGGAACCGTGGGCGAGACCACGATAACTTCAGTGAACCTGATCCGGCGTAATATTCCCAATACCACCCCCAGTTCCTTCTGACTTGGTTGGCACTCCGTTACTCCAGATTGTAATGTGCTAAATCAGATCCTATCATTGGTGAGGTGGGATCCAACCCACTGTCTGTGCGAGCGACTACTTTGCACACCGGGGCGTGCAACTGGGGAACGAGTGCCCATCTGGAGGCGCTGATTGCCCATTGTGGGCGGGCTAACGCGGAATCGGGGCGATAAATGGTGCCCACTTTTTGACTACAATCATTGACAATTAATCTACCCCGACTATCATTCAAAAATACGAGGACAGAGGAATTGGTACAGGCATTGTACACGCAATATAACGACAGAGAACAGGGAATGTGCTACTAAATCAAGTCTCCGTTGAGCGAAGATGGCTGAAATCGGCCATCTTATTCCTCCCCCATGAATCATCACGTAGCAGTGCCAGTCACAATGTCAGTGTCAGTGTCAGGTCTGAAAACCATGGACAATCGTCTCCCGTGCGCCGATCGTGCCTGGACGGACAGTACTGGGTAGAAAGTTTGCGCCATGCAGCGAAGCCTTCCAGAAGACTCGGAAGAGTATTGTCCGATACCCCGAGCAGCAGAGTTGCATCATGGGGGTGCGAGAGAGACGTCAGCAAGTGAGAAAACCGGAAATCTATGGTCGGTGGGTGGCCTGTTTGTTGGGTTTGCATTGTGCCACTGGTACCACGTAGGATCCACCCGGCAAGTCCATGCCGAGTTACGTATACAGTAGAGGGAAAGTACGGTCCAAATGAAGCTAGCCTCATGATGACAAAATTGGCGACTTTTCTCAACAACAAGGCCGGCTGGCCCAATGGCAAGGCGCTTGACTACGAATCAAGAGATTGCAGGTTCGACCCCTGCGTCGGTCAATTCTTTTTGTCCTTTCATCCCCCTCTTTGGGGGATGCTCAGAGGACGGTGGTTCGATTCTGGGGTCAGGCTCGAATTTTTATTTTTATTTTGCTGCCACCTTTTCGTGGTGAACATGGACTGAAAATATATATTTCTACGCAGAGTTACTGCCATGCATAGAACTATTAGAGTAAACCTTGTACTTCTGTTAATTTACATGTACTCAATGAACAGTTATTCCCCTTTTTTTTTTTTTTTTTTTTTCTTTTTAATATCCCATTGAGTTATCTCCTGTCGTCATGTTCAAGTAAACCCACTCGTGGGTCCTACACAGCCATTGCCTCATCGCCGTTGAAGGATCCTTGGATGCCTTTGATTACTTCGTTGATCAGTGTACAATTCGCCGTACTATTTTTGTATCTTCTGAATATGGACTGTTCTCCGGTCTGACTAACATTGGCGTCTCACCCAGGAATGATGTCATCTCCCAGCCCGCCTCAAGAATGTTTTCCCGCACATACCGTGTCTCTCCTATCGCAGGGTCAAATCACTTAAGTGTACTTGATTGATCATAGGTAGTGTTTGAAGTGTCTACTGTACGGTGAACTGGAATCTCCTAGCTAGGAGACTAGCATGGCCGCATCTAGCTAGGACCGTTAGCCCGGCCCTAGGTATCTAGGCTGTTGACAGTGGAGCCCCCCTCCTTTAGTGCTCGCACTTGCAGCAGCCCTATTACCCGATTCGGCGTTAGGGCTGCCCTGCGGTCCTAGCGTGCTGCAGGAGGCACACGACACCTGCGCGCGGAACTATGTATGAAAGGGGTGTTGCGTTCAGATCACTAATGTTTTCTACGAGGGGAATACCAGTCTCATGCAGGTCTGAATTGAGGTATCTACATATCAACAATCATCGTCGCTGCGATGCTTGCAGAGAGCAGAGAACCGCTCGAGGACCAATGATGATGCGGGTAAACACGGCC
Organism: Talaromyces sp. PF30-5; assembly: GCA_023626375.1. NCBI lineage: Eukaryota > Fungi > Ascomycota > Eurotiomycetes > Eurotiales > Trichocomaceae > Talaromyces > Talaromyces sp. PF30-5. The sequence continues at coordinate 31,660 of JAMAGU010000009.1, read as the reverse complement.
ACTTTGAAAGGAACCCATGAAAAAGAGTTTCAGACTAATAATAAATAACATGGCGAAAAAATCAAAATGAAAAAGACCAATTGTCTCTCGCCAAACTGTCCTTTTTCCCAATTAGCATCTAGAATAGTTAGTAGAGTACGTAATAAGAGCAATTGGAACAATTCAAAGCCTTCATTTCCCTTCGTTCCAGAACCTGTGGTTGTTCTGCATAATAAGGGAACCACGGATCCCCAGGGAGCTCCAATCCAGCATACCGGATCGCCGCCATCCCTTACTTGGCCACTTCCGACGCACTCTTATCCTTCAAATCTTCCTTCCTTTCATCTCCTGTGAGTCCCCTGCACCTGTCAGTGTCACTTAGCGGGAATTGTCATTTCCCGACTTAAAGTAAGCTGCATCGCGCACTCTGTCGTCATTCCGGCATCGCTGACTCGGCGCAGAAACCTACCTCGCACACCACATCAACCATGCCCAAGAAAGGTGGCAAGAAGAAGAACAAGGGTGGCGCCAAGGCTACCGCCGCTGCTGCTGTCGACAAGGTCGCTGATAAGGTCGAAAATGTCGTGTAAGTTGTTCTCTCGCTGGTTTCCTTTTTTTTGCGGCGAAAAAGACTTTTTGGGGGTCGCCATCCCCGTGCGACAATGCGTATTTTAAGCGCAGAAGTAAAGGCACAAGGCTAATGTCTTTCTTCCATTACAGAAAACCGAACGAAGAGACCACAGAAGGCGACAAGGCCGAGTCCATTGAGCAGACACAGGCACCTGCTGCTGAGTCGCAAGCGACTGAGACCCCCGCCAACGAGGCTGCTGCCACCGAGTCCAAGGTCGAGGAATTGCCCGAGAGGAAGACTGTCCAGGAGGCTGAGAAGCAGTCCGAGACAGCGACTCCAGCTCCCGAGATCAAGAAGGACGAGAGCATTGTGCAAGACGCTGTAGACAAGGCGCAAGCCTCCAAGGCTGGTCAGGTCAGCGCTTTGGATTCTGAGCAAGGCAAGAGTAAGTCCAAATAACCAATTGAATCGCCATCCACTCTTCAAAAGAGAGGAATGGAAAGCGCATGGGATAAGCACGTACTAACGTGCTCCTCTCTGGTCCAGCTGTCCTCCCCGAGAGCACCGTCAAGGAAACCAGCCTCGGCGCAGATATCTACCCCTCGACCAGCGAGACCGCCGCCGAGGAATCTGCCACATCAGCCGCTCCAGCCCCAGCTACCTCAATTCCCGAGCGCCCCAAGACCGCCGAGACCACCGCTGCTCCCTCCGAGCCCGCCACCGCGCCATCCGAGACTCTCGATGCCGCGCAAGCTAAGCGCCCGTACGAGAAGCCCATCTTCTCCAACGACGAGGTCAAGCCTCCCAAGATGGCCAAGACCGAGGAGGAGAAGGCCGCCGCCGCAACTGGTGCTTCCACCGAGAAGCAAGACATCACCGGTGCTGGTCCCGCTTCCACAGCCGCGTACACTGCCCCTGAGCCTGTCCCTGAGCCCACTGCCTCAACCGCCCCAGTCGCAACCGAGGCCCCCAAGAAGGCCGAGAAGGTAGAGGAGAAGCCCACTGCTCAATCCGTTTCCAAGGCCGGTGACAGATCCAGCAAGGCCAACCCAACCGCTGTCGCCGCCGCAAACGCAGCAATCAACACCTCCAAGACCGACAAGAGCGCCCCTGCTGCTGCCGAGTCCGAGCCCAAGAAGCCCGAAGCTGCCGCCAAGCGCGAGGAGCCCAAGGCCACCGAGGCTCCCCAACAGGAGAGCACTCCTTCCGCGCAGGAACCCGCGCAACAAGCCGCGAAGCAAACCAGCAAGACTGATGAAGCCAAGCCTTCAGAGCAGCAAGCCGAGCAGACAGAGAAGAAGAAGGGAGGCTTTTTCGCCCGCCTCAAGCGAATGTTCAAGTAATGCCGCACTTCCATTTCCCTAATTCGCTTTTAGCTTGAATGGGATGTACGATATGACGTCTGATGTTGCTTTGGTGGACGAAGGGAATGGCGGGTGTTTTTTTTTTTCTTTTTTTTTTTGTTCCATTTTTTGCCGTTTGTTTCTCGATGGGTTTTGATGATACACCAACCGAAATTATATATTAGTGATTATTGACTGAATCTGAATTCCCTTGGGAGTTCACCTCCTTTTTTTTTGTCCTTGCTTTCATGCTATTCCTTCTTTGTTTAGTTGGACTTCACCGCTAGTTTGTAGGACTGGTCAATGCGGAGGCTGGTTTACTCTTTACAACTGCATGTGTAGGCGGTGGATACTAGGTCGGGCCTTGATAGTTATGGGGCTGTGATGATCATCTCGTCATCCATTGATCGTTTTGCCGATTGAGGGTCGGGTTTTGTGGTGGAGACGATGACGAGTCGGATGGGTTGTGATGTTCGAGTTGGTGGAACTTGGCGATGATCGGGCGCGATACCTTGTGCCTTGACATAGATAATAGAGTCATAATTGCCTTTTTTAAGAGTGATGCTACATATGGTATTACGGAATGTATAACAAGGTGTATTGCTTTGTTTCTGTAGATTTTGTTCCAATCGTTAGTAATGACATCGTCAATTATATTCGGTGGTGTCTGTGTGTGTATGTAGCAGTTGCCCATGAAGCACGGACATACATCATTGATGATGATGTCTGGTTCCACTTCTCTTTAATCCAACTTATGATCCAAACACCTCAAATTTAGCAAAAGATAATGAAGCCTAATATCCGTAGTAATTACAATCATATCAAAGCTTGGTCATAGTAGATCAATAACTCTACCTTTAATAAAAATAGAACAAAGAAATCGCATATTATGATTCCTGCCGTACAGGAAAATAAACACAGCAATGCATTAATAACCGATTAGTGCTAAATTGGTACATATAATAATGTACATCCATGGATGTCTTGATTTCCCGACACAAGCCCCGCTTAGTAGCAGATCTACCGTTTATCCCATCCACTCCATCACAGCATAAAAAGACCAGCAACAACAGCAGCACCACCAACCATCATTCCATGAGCCGTAGCAACCGGGATACCAGCATCCGTCGAGCTCGAACTAACATTAGAAGTGCTCACACTCGCACTCCCACTTGAAGTAGAGGCAGAAGTCGAAGTAGAGGTAGCCTCATTACTGGCAACAGAAGCAGTATGCGCAACACTCAAAGACGAAGAAGCAGATGAGACCCGATCCGAGTAATCAGTCGCAGTAAACGGAATCTTGGAAAAGCATTCACCCGCCGTAGACCAACCCGCATAATCATCGCTAGTGGTCGTAGCCGTTGTAGAGACGCTAGTTGTTTCCGGGGGAGTCATATCGTAGACGCAGCAGTACGCAGTGGTATCTTCAAGCATCATATTGCCGTAACAGCATCTTTGGACCTTGTACGTGTTTGAAAGCCAGTCATTGGGACAGGTGGCTGCTGATGCAGTAGCTGCAAGGAATAGGGCGGGAATTAGATTCTTGAGAGATGGCATCTTGAATGAAGGATGAATATGGTATTGATGATTTGTGAGTCTATTCAAGGCTATGGGAGATCGGCGGTTCTTATAGGGGTTATGAATTTGGAGAATTGGGCGCCAAGGCGCTTGTAAAGTCTTTCTTTGCCCTGCGCATTGCCCTGTAAACTATCCGACTCGATTGGTGCGGATAGTGCGGAGTAGAGACGCTAGTGTAGGTTCTTGGCGGGGACTAGGGAGTTAGTCTAATGGCAAATGTGAGACATTTTACTAGGGAGTACTCAAGCCATCTTTGACACTTGTTAACTTGTCAGTGCAGGCAACTTGTGGGTGGGAGAGGCCGAGATGGGGATCTGTGGGGTTTGTTATGGAGGCTCTACCCCAGGCTCATATCTGGGGGGATGCAGCCAATAACTCACAGTTGTACCTTTTTCAACAGCCAATTTTTGCTGGGGACATCCTTCAAATTTTAGCAAGTAAGAAGTTTGATTTCCACGTCAGCACTATTATCTTGGCAAAGTGCCGGGTAGCCGCCTGTATAGCGACGGAGCCTCAATGTTGGATTGAGAACAGGCTAGATGGAACTTGGGAAAAGCTAAGCTTGGAAGAGACTTCGCAATTTTTTGGTCTTGAAAAAGGTTGAGTGACACGTTTTTGTTCTCTATGATGATTCCTCTACATGTACCATGTAAAGTTTTCAAAAGAAAGTTCGCATGCAGTGTTCAGCACTTGATTCCTCGATTTCAACTTTATTCAAAAATGAATCTTCCCTCCACAGAACCATTCAGCCAGAGACTTATATCGTCAAAAGCATCAAGATCATTCTTCTCTAGTGCAGCTTCAACATAAGGATCGTGCCAATGGTAAGTCCTCTTTGTTTCGCTGTTCCCTAACGACTCCCCGATACACCGACAACTGCCGAAATCAATAATAACAAGGGTACCATCTTCATCAAGCATGATATTCGCCGGATTAATATCATTATGAACAATATTAAGCGAATGCAAATGCTTTATTGCAGCGAGAATCCCTTCCAACCCAGTTTTGATCTTCTCCGTCACAAGGTCACGGGGACTGGAAAGGAAAGCAACCTTACCAAGGCGCTGTGGATTCACTGCTTCAAGGAGTGTAGATGAATACCGCTTAAAACACAAGCCGGAGACTCGACCGCGACTCTCTGTAAAGCCATAATAAATCGCCAGGTTCGGATGCGGATTCTGGCGAAGAAGTTCACACATCCCCACCTCGCGAGCGATTTGCTTTTCGAGATTTCCATCGATAAAATCGAGGAGACTGGGCGTTTTGATATAAACTGCCGACCAGCTGGAATTCACCTTTGGGCCTCTATCTTCGGTTGGAATTTGTTTGATTTCCTCAAGTTCATCCAGTGTGTTTGGTAGGTCGAAGCGATTATTCCATTTGCCTGAATACAATATGCCATCTTGCTGAGCAAAAACCCGGACATAGGAGAAATTCATCTTGCCATCAACTTTCTTAAAAGCTTCATTTTTTTGAATGATTTCCATATTTTGGGGTGTTGTTAGATCCAAGAGCTTCCAACAGGTGAACGCAGAGTTGAATAGTGACTTGGGAGTTTGAGAGAAGAGACGCGAGCTGCATGACGGAGGGGCTCAGGCTGCTACTAGTACCCCACTATGCATGCATGTCTATAGTTACTAAGGTATTGAAAAGCACTTGAGGGTCTTCACTGTACATGTGTTATCCCCGACTGCTCGCGTTTGTTCTGCTCATACTTGATCTAAACACTAGTATGCTTTTATTGTAAAATGTATATTGCCCGATTTTTATTGGGGTTAGGCTATGGTTGGGACAATCTAAAAAAAGAATCCGTAATTTAGAGCTTCTTTTGAGACCATGATGAGGACGTCTTTTTGAAAGTCTTACGGAGAGATAGGCAATGTGTGTTAAATGATGAGGCCTGAACTGATTTACTAGCACCTTGTCATGGGGGTCTACAGTTCCCGTGTGAAATAATCCCGCTGACTAGATGCAGAAAGAAAGAGTCAAAGGACAATATCAAATCTGGCCACTCAGATTTCAGCATAATGCAAAGTTACTTAGTGTACTCGAAATGGACAGGTAGTGCCGAATACTACTCTTCTCTGAGCACACCAGGTCAACGTCATTGAGGGGTTTGTAGTAATGATCTTGGCTACGTTGATCCAGCAAATACTGAATAAAAATCAAGTGGAATCGAACTGAACTTGTATCTCATTAACATTTGCATTTGTTATCTCCAATGTGGGGGTGGGTCACGGCGAACACCCCCGCTGCCCGCTTCCTGTCGGAGGGTCCTCCCGAACAGTCGACCACTCTCTGCATTTTGATTTCACAGCTTCTCGATGGACCAAATCCTGTTGAGCTAGCATTGATCAACGCCAAATGATGAAGGTAGGACTGAAAATGATAACTCACCAGCTTGAATCAACTCTGACGCGCCTACCAGAAAACCATCGAAGCAAAACAAATCATCCCAGGCGATGCAGCAGGCGAAGTTATCGCCAGTGATGTTGCTCTTAGTTTCTGGGGAGGTGTGGATCCGAAGACTGGCATTGTCATCGATAGTCATCATCCTCTTGTAGGGAAATGCCTAGCAGGCAAGATTCTCGCCATTCCCAGTGGCCGTGGTTCGTGTACCGGCAGTGGAATTATCCTCGAGATGATTCTGAATGGCACCTGTCCTAAAGCTCTGGTATTTGGACGGGAAGAGATGATCTTGACAACTGGGGTATTGATCGCCCAAGAGATGTTTCAGCAAGGTATCCCCGTGCTGCAAGTTCCAACATCCTCATATGATCTGCTGTTGGAACTGAATAGCACGCATGTTCATATCGTCGATGGTAAATTATCCCCTGGCGAGTCGCATATTGCCACATCCACGACCCCATCGCTAGCGGCACCTTCTTTCGATTCTAACTTGCTTCCATCTAATCTCACGGCATTCGAGCATGAGCTCTTGAGCGGATCCCATGGTAAAGCAGCACGAGTTGCGATGAGAGTGATTCTTCGAACGGCACAAATACAAGGAGTCAAAGAGTTAATTGACGTTAAGCAAGCACATATTGACTGCTGTATTTACACGGGCCCTGCAACACTCAAATTTGCTCGGCAATTATGTGAATGGGGCGCTAAAATACGAATCCCCACCTCTCTCAATTCGATATCCGTCGACAGAAGACTATGGCGCTCTCAAGGGGTTGATGAAGCTCTCGGAGAACCCTCAGAAGATTTAGCACAAGCATACCTAGAAATGGGTGCGCAACCAACATTCACCTGCGCTCCATATCTCCTTGATACAGCCCCTAAACCCGGTGAACACATCACATGGGCCGAGTCCAATGCGGTAGTCTTTGCGAACAGCGTCCTAGGGGCGAGAACGATCAAATGTCCCGATTTTCTCGATGTATGTGTCGCATTGACAGGTCGAGCATTGAACACTGGGTGTCATATTACAGAACATCGCAAAGCCACCATACAGATCCATTTGGAAGACTTGGGCGATGCAGATGACTCTTTGTTCCCACTCGTAGGGTACGTTGCAGGAGATATCGCAGCTGATCGGGTACCGATTATAACGGGCCTTGAAAAGATGGCAGCCAGCATCGAAGACCTAAAGGCCTTTGGAGCTGCCTTCGCCACAACATCGAGTGCTCCAATGTTTCATATCGCTGGTATCACAGTAGAGGCTTCTAGTGTGGCAGAGATTGAGACCCAAACGAAAAACACGACAAAGTATTCTATCAGCCGATCCAATTTAAAAAAACAATGGCTTCGATTCAACGGCTACGAGGAACATGAGAATCACACAAACGTGGACCTAATATCACTTGGAAACCCTCATTTTTCATATAGCGAGATGAAAAAGCTTGCTATTCTTTGCAATGGACGGAAAAAGAACGACGCAGTCACATTGGTTATCACTTGTAATCGTGATACATACTCCAAAGCATGCAAGGAAGGGTATACCTCAGCCCTGGAAGATTTCGGGGCTCAAATCCTGACGGATACTTGCTGGTGCATGATTCAAGAGCCGATAATTCCATCTCACTCGAAGGCTATTATGACGAACTCGGCAAAATATGCTCATTATGGCAAGGGCTTGACTGGCCGGCGCATGCGGTTCGGGGGGCTGCAAGATTGTGTTGATGTCACATGTTTGGGAAAGGCAATGAATTCTGTTCCTGACTGGCTTAACTAAATAGCATTATAATTAAAGAAATGACATCCATTCTGACAATTGCTAAATTACACAAGGTTATGATGCATTGAACATAAACACAATGCATCCAAAACGTCTTGGTAAAAAGACAATATTAAATCCTGGCACTCGAAGTGTGAATGAAGCTTCCAAAGATTTTCCCAGTGTTTATAGTCACGAATCGAAGAAATACACTACTTTTAATTCAAGTTCAAGTTCGTCTCCCCGGGTTGATTTAGGCAGAATTGAAACATGGCGGATGACGAGGTGCTTCATACCTTCAAGTTCACTTGGCGGAATTTTAGATTGCATTTCCACATTTGTATACCTAGATACTACACATGATGCTTTCTTTCTTTCTTTTAATTTTCTGAGTTTAAAGCCTGGCCTTCCAAAACTACTTCAAGAATAGAAGGCCGAGCTACCGCTAGTGACTGAACTAATTAAATGGAAAATGTCGAGTGAGGCTGCTTGGCATTGCATTGAATCTCCCACAGGCATGTGCATGATCTCTAGTCCACACTCCCCGAGCATTCCAGGTGCACTGGAGAGTGATAACTGTAAAGCACGTCAACGCCCATACAAAAGTATCTAGGCACTTGACCAATGTGAATCCAAAGCAGCTTGTCAGATTTTGAATGCTTGATGGTTAGGCAAACGATGGGCGATCATGAGACCAACATGAAGAAATATTGGGAGCATAATTTCATCTCGCTCAAGTGCTGTTTAAACAATAAAAGCCCCGCTTCAAGTTGGTCGATAGTGCCAGATTTAGTCGACACATACTAGGCACTATTATTACTGAACTTGACGTTGCAAAGCTTTGTTTCATATGTACTTTACCACCTCATGATGCTTTTATCAAATGCGGTAGCTATCATCTTTTTTGTGGGATCTGGCTTAGTCCAGGGCTTGCTTTTCCCCAAATGCACTGGAAAGACTGAACTTTGCGATTTGGATATTCTTGCGGAGTTTCACCCTCCTCTTCCTAGCTGCCTGGTTGATTGCGCCAGCTCCCAACGTGTGGTGATTACACCAGCTAGTTCAGCGTGACTCGGAGCAGAAGTTGATCATTGAGTCCCTTGAGCCCGAAAAGAAGAAAATGAAGAATTTCTTATCTGATAAGCCCGGAACTGTTACCACCGCGGTTTCAACTAGCACCGTCATAGTCCTCACCACTGTAATCTGAGCTGCTCCACTTGAACGCACGCCAGACTACTTCGAGTGCAACAAGTGTGCCCACGTATATGGCTCTGCATGTGCTTGTATTGGTATTCACCCCACCACAAGCATAGCCCCAACGCCGACTGTTCTTATCCGTATTACCACTACAGCCACTTCAACCTCAACTATTAGAATTATCCCTTCGGCATGCACTGGAGCAACCTGCGCCACATATGTAGTTACTCAATGTGGGAGGGTCCATTTGGGGTCTGTGCGTGTGGCATTGATGTAAATGGCAACTCATTTTCAAGTTTCTTCCAGGATAGTCTTTGCTCACCAGTTTATACAACGAATGAGGAGTGTGGCACCGAAGCCAGATTTCTTGTTGGTGGCTGTTGCGGGTTCAATGCGTGTGCATTGCAGAAGTCTTGAGCCCTCCAGCGTGCAGTTTTACAGTGTTTGGAATACAGAATGCTGCTGTTTTGGGAGTGAACGCAACGGAATGCGCCAGTGCAGGGTATCCAGATGGCGATTCAACTGAGTAGGTGTTGACTACTACTATCTATTGGATTGACTCGTACTACCAGATACTAGATTGAATTTTGCTATCGTAGAACTTTAACGACATCTCAAGGTTGACGTTTCCGTTTACACTTGATGAGTTCAAATGTTGAGCGGGTTTGAGAAATGATATCGCATTGGGAGAAACCTTCTTACCAAGAAAGAGATATACCTTTTATACTAAGGTATTCAAATGTCGCGTGAGGGCCGGCTTGTGAATGAGACTGCTCAATCTTATTTTAGATTGCTATAATGATGTTGCTGGACTTTTAGTTCGCTAGACAGACTATGCTAGTAGTAGATGATGGCAATTTAATATCAGGAAAAACTACCCCTTTCGTCCATTTGACCTTTTGTTTGGTGCTGGTAATAATCGCGTTCAGGTCATACGAAATATTCCAACCCCCTTAAGAATTACTGACCGACATAGTAGGATCTATCAAAACTACGACACAAAAAAGGTATGTAAATGAGAGTCTTGAATTTGCTGATGGACTACTAGTAATTCCAAGTGTAAAATCCAAAAGATCCAAAAGCACACACATCTAGTGTTTACCAGATTCGGCACATCTCAAACATGACAATCTTTAGTGACTAGACAAAGCCGATTACTGGCAGTACTGATATCAAAAAAGTTAGAATTATGTGTTGAAAAGATAACGAGAAGAGAGAGACATACCCAGTTTTCGCCGCCGCCAGATTCCCGGGTACAAGTCTTGCCTTCACAGCAGTGGCCGTCGCCCTCGTGTGGCTCACCGATTCTGCAGAGGTCTCCGGGACAGTGGCAAGAAGGGAAGTCGGGGCAGTTATTCGCGGCCAAAGCCAGACTGAGGAAAGAGGCGATCAAGAACATGTACTTCATTTTGCTGGACTCAGGTAATTAGTGAAAATGCTTTGGCAGAACTAATTGACTTTGGAAGAGACATGGTGCATACTAGAAGGTAATAGTGTAAAAGTTCTAGTGATAGATAATCTTGAGAGATAATTGCTGATGAAAAATTGAGATCTGGGGGGAATATTGAGCTATATTTATATCTAAAGTGCTTCACCAGGAATGACTGTTGATGTTGAATTTCTATAGGTACCACTCTAGTTGTTAACAATGAATATCACCTTGGCAAGTCTAGGCAGTCAGATGGTATTGAAAAATCTGGGAGGCCTAAAGCTGTACGTAGTAACATGAAGCGTATGATCCGCCGGCCAAGAGCTCTGGGCGTAAGGCCGAAAGTAAGCAGACTTGAAAGATCATGCAGGGTTCAGCAGCGACAGCTCACGATTGGCAGAATAATGTGGGGAAGCGGCCCTAAGAAGGACAAAATGAAGAAAGAATCCAGCGATCTCGACCTGATGCATTTCCTTTATCATTCTTCTCGAAACCCTTTAGGAATGAATGGTATTGGTGGGCACGCGGTGGTGGATATGTCGGCACAGACACATATTTGGTACTTCAAATGTTTGCGACGATTGAAATGGAATTTGAGGTGCATGATGGCCATCACTAGAGTATTCGTTTATGTTCAACGGTTGTGAATCTCAAGGCTGCATTGCGTTTGCTCATAGTGGTCGATTGAACTTTGACGGATCTATATAAGTAATGCCTGAGGATTAGGTAGCTACCAAAATGGGTTTCGACTTGCTTTGTGATTACATATTGCTTCCAATGTTTGAATATTCGTTGAAAGTATACCTGGCGGAAGTCATCCGTGCCTTTGCGGCACGATTCCGTAGTCAAATACTAAACGTAGACTATTATAGTAATGAAAGATTGTAGACATCGTAAATGCAAACTTACAATCTGGATTCTGGAAAGACTCCTCAAGAGAAACTGACTTAATTATCCCACACTGATACCCAGCGAAACAAACTTGCATTACTGTTTCTCATCTGCGATGGGCATGAATATGTGCAATGGGCCCGCGCGTTGTAGCGGGCACAAGGCTGTAGCCAACTTCGGCCGACGCTCCTAATTGGCACATGTTCGAGAGTTCATCAAAAATGGAGGATCCTCCCTGGCCACTCGATTCTCCATGTATACAGTAATCTGTATCATATTTCTTGTGGATGGGGCTTGATCTGCGCCAATGCCTTGGCATTGTGGCCATAATAGATCTCCGCGGTAAGTATTAGTCAACCCTTCCAAGGTTTCTCAAAATGAATATGGACAGATTGGTCGTTTAAGTTTTGTGAATTCTTTCTGTGAGGTTGTTTATTTATCTAGATCTTCAGCGAATCGAGGACGAACGGTGTGGTTAAAAAAACTTAGTCCCTTGGGAGCTAGTGAAAGGGCTACCTTTGCATCAGGCGTCCAACGGAGGTGGGAAGAAGATCGGGAGCAGATCATTTCCATTAATCTGAAGCTGAGACTAAGTCCAAGAAATGATCTACAGTAGGTATATAGCAGACATTGGTAGCCTCGGGGGCTTCTGTGGTCGGCTTCAAATTGATTTGTGGTTCCGGGCTCTTCCAAGGGTGATCCTTGGGGGTCCGGAAAGCCTTCGACGTTCGAGGCAATTTTATTGGAAATGAATTGGGCAAAGGATTTCATTGACTCAAGTAATATTTACTAGTCATCGAAAATAGCAGTACAACAATATTAACAAAGAGGTGAGCTTTTCCTTGGAAAAAGAAGCCGGGAGGCTGAAAATGCAGCAGCAAAGTTCTCGGTCCAATTTAAGTCAATATGAATTGCAACTTGAATACCGAATTCTGCGAAAACAGTTTGAGAAGGCCTGACTTCCAAGTTTCTCAGCAGACATTGCTGCCCTTGAGAGACTCATCTACCCGCACACAACTTGAACTAAGTAGACGCTCATCGGACGCTTCTTAGCCCCGCCCCCACACGTTTGCACAGCTCCGTCGTTCTTCCCGCTAAATCCTCCCACATTACGCTAGGCCATCATCATCTACACTCTAGTATCCTTGTCTTCGCGTGAATTTCATCTTGAATCGAACCTATTATGGCCATTGAATTTCAATCAGTCGTCCCGATTCTCCGCATCTTCGACATCACCAAGGCAGACGAGTTCTATCTCGGATATCTCGGTTTCAAGATTGACTGGGATCATCGGTTTGATGACAATGCGCCTTTATACAGGCAGATCTCCAGAGGAAACCTCATATTCCACTTAAGTGAGCATCATGGGGATGGTAGTCCGGGTGTGCAGGTCCGGATTATGATGAGGGGAATCGCGGAGTATCACCGCGAGCTTCGTGCCAAGGAGTATCGATATATGAGGCCGGGGATTGAAGAGGGTCCGGTGGCGGGATCTATGGAGTTGGGGGTTGTCGATCCATTTGGAAATCAGCTGAGATTTTGTCAGAATGGTGATGGTGATGATTAAGCCCATAAGCTGTGAGTGTGAATACTAGGCAGAGCTACCTATGCACAAGAAACTAGTAGCACAACTTGAATGGCATAAGCAGGTGTTACCTAGAATAATTTACTATTCAAGTTTGTTCTTCCGATAGAGGTATGTACAGCGATTTATGTCTGCTCTGATGTAACATAGTCTATCTTATGTCTATAGTATCTAATGCGCAGGCTAATCAATTCAGTAGTAGCTAGATTTAGTATCATCTCAAATCATTAACATCTACAAGAGCTTTCCAAAGTCCGTGTAGACTTCCGACTGCATTGTAGATGAATAATTATCTCACGGACTGGTTGGGTGATAGATCCCACATTGCATGCGGGGTTACTCCCCACCGGGGCAAAAGCGGGCCGACCTGCTTCCACGCCTGGCCAGGGCCTCGGTAACTGAGCAAAGGGATGTTGATAAAGCCAGGACGTACCTCCGAGAAAACAAAGAGCACACAGACACTTCCTAGAATCCATAAACAAAAAAAGAACAAAAATCCACAATGACAGCCATTCCAGTCCCAAGGAAGCTATGGGAGCATCCAAACCCCGAGTCCACCGCGATGGGGCAGTTCCGCCGAGAGCTGGAGCAATCAACAGGCCAGCGCTTCAAGGTGAGTTCCTCATATTTCCCATTGAAGACTGAAATTAATATATGGAAAAATAAACCAGACGTATCATGATATGTATCTTTACTCTATCCAGAACAGGACGGCATTCTGGGCGTTCTGCTGGAAATATCTCCGCATTATCCATGAAGGTACCTACACGCAGGTGGTGGATGAATCTGTCCGAATGGACAATATACCAGAATGGTTCTCTGGGATCAGACTCAATTTCGCAGAGAATATTCTCTTTACTCACACGGCGGGGGATACATCTGGTAAAGAAGATAGCAAGGTTGCTGTCACCGAGGTTCGGGAGGGAGCTATCAAGGACGCGGTGCACTTGACTTGGGGTGATCTGAGAAGGAGAACCGGACTGCTGATTCAAGCGATGAAAGCTCATGGAGTCAAACAGGGCGATCGCATTGCTGTTTGTTCGGCGAATAGCATCGACACACTCCTTGTGTTCTTGGCAGCTACTGCGCTCGGTGGGATCTTCTCGTCCAGTTCGACTGATATGGGCGTGAAGGGTGTTTTGGATCGATTACTGCAAATTAAGCCTCGGTGGCTCTTCATGGATGATTTTGCCGTTTATAATGGGAAGACGATTGATCTGCGAGGCAAGATGAGAGAGATCGTCTTGGGGATGGAGTCTATTTCAGAGTTCCAAGGCGTTGTTTCGCAGCCACGGTTTGCGCAGAAGCCCGCTGATCTCAGTGAGGTTCCAAGGAGTATTGCGCTAGGGAAGTATTTGGAGAAAGGAGCTGGAAATGACCGTCTTGAGTTTGAACGTGTCAAATTCCGCGATCCGTTCTTGGTGGTTTATTCATCTGGTACGACTGGACAGCCGAAATGTATCGTTCACTCGGTCGGTGGTGTGCTTATGAGTTGCAATAAGGAAGGTGGATTACATTCTGAGTTAACTTCACAGAGTGTTGCACTGCAGTATACCACGACAGGATGGATCATGTATCTGACGGCTATCCAGACGTTGGCATTTGGTTCACGCGCAGTCTTGTATGACGGCAGTCCGTTTATTCCTAATGTGACGGCGCTGGTGGATTTGGCAGCTCAGGAGAAGTAAGTTATCTTTTCCGTGAAACGAACTTGTAGATGACTGATTACATTTGCAGAGTGACACACTTGGGTATCTCCCCCCGATGGCTCCATGAGCTTCAACAAGCTAAGATCAAACCCCGTGAATTGCGCGATTTGAGCTCTCTCCGGGTGGTTAGTAGTACTGGTATGGTTCTACGGGATGCCTTATTTGAGTGGTTTTACGACGAAGGATTTCCATCGCATGTTCGCCTGAACAATATCTCCGGTGGCACAGACATTGCTGGGTGCTTTGGTATCAGCAACCCACTCAGTCCCATCTACGTCGGTGGCTGTGCTGGCTGTAGCTTAGGAATACCCGTGGAAGTGTACGATTCTACCATTGAAGGTGAAGGTGTCAAGGGAAAGCCCGTTGCAGAGGGTATTCCAGGGGATTTGGTCGCTACATCCGCCTTTCCTAACATGCCAACGCAACTATGGGGTGATGATAGCGGGAAAAAGTATCACGGTGCATACTTTGGAAGATTTGAAAGTACGTATTGTCTTATCTTGTCTTGTTTGATAACAGCGACCCGTCTCCTCCATATATGCTTCGTACTTACCTGATCGTCTATGTAGATGTGTGGACCCATGGAGACTTTGTGTCGATCCACCCAACCACAAAGCAGCTCGTTTTCCACGGCCGTGCCGATGGGGTTCTGAACCCGTCGGGTGTTCGATTTGGCTCTGCCGAGATTTATCGGGTGCTTGAGGGACATTTCTCACAGGAGATTACCGACTCGATCTGTGTAGGACAACGGCGCCCAACTGACACCGATGAACGAGTGATTCTCTTCCTGCTCATGAAACCCGGCGTCAAGTTCACGACTGAGTTGGTCAATCGAGTGAAAAGTACGATCCGATCCGAGCTTAGTGCGCGTCATGTCCCGATGTTCATCTTCGAAACCCCTGAGATCCCGGTAAGACCCCTTCCCCCCTCCCTCCCTTTCTCCTTCGTCACTCGGGTAGCAAACGCGGGTACTAATTATTGAATCAGACCACCGTCAATTTCAAGAAAGTGGAGCTGCCCGTGAAGCAGATCGTATCTGGGAAACGTATCCAGCCCTCTGGCACCCTTCTCAACCCCGGCAGTCTAGAATATTACTATCGATTCGTGGAGGTTGAGAAGGTCGTGCGCGAGAGTAAGCTGTAAGCGGGGGCATCAAGGAGGGGTACGCCAGCGCATCGTAGGATTGTACAGTACGGAGTATATTCGCGCTGAATCGATTAGCAAATTAGAACAATTTTCACCGCCACACATGAACCCTGGTCGAGGATCCAATAAAGATCCACACCGCTAGTTACGCTAGTTGTGAGACGTGGCGTAACGTGGCTCCAGTCGATGTGGATGAGGAGGAGGGGTTGATCGGATACATCGGGAGGCCGAGGCTGGCGAGGATCCCCTCTGCCAAGCTTTTGCCCAAGCTTTACAGCTCCCAAGAATGGGTCAGGCACGTTCAAGTTAGTATAAAACATAACGCAGATCAAACAAATAATGAATAATATTAAGGAGAGTTTGTAGGCGTCGTCATGGGCGCTAATTGAGACGAGAGCATGAAAAGGAGGGGGAAAGATGAAACACGCAGAGCCAATTGGGAGATTCCAGCCTGTTGAACGGACATCGGACCAGCTGAAGGGCAACTGCGTCATGGTCCCCGCACGTGGAGGGTGTCCAGCTCTGACAAGATCAAAGCCGCCCGCCTTTCTTTCTTTTTCTCTCCCGTCTCTCCTTTTCTCTTCCTCTAATCTGTGTACACTTTTTTCTATTGTTCAACTCTGCCCATCATGGTTCATCTGGCTGTTGTTAAGAAGGACGACGAGGTCTTCCACCCCTCAAGTCGCAATGTGGACTCCATTGGCTCGGCACCAAGCGTGGATGATATCTCCACCAATGTCTATGGCAGTCGCTTTGCGGCTGACCATATGTCCCAGCATGAGATGCCGGAGCAGGAAATGCCTCGTCAGGTTGCAGCTCGTCTGATTAAGGATGAGTTGAGCTTGGATGGCAACCCCAAGCTCAAGTATGTCATTCATTACATTGTCAAGAGGTGCAATCGCTTCTGTTGCTAACCTAGTGCTGCAGCTTGGCTTCTTTTGTGACGACTTACATGGTATGTGACACCCGGTTCTTCCCGGAGCAAGAATGACCCTCTCCAAAAAAGAAGACACCAATTGACTGATGCCGGACGCATACAGGAAGAGGAGATCGAGGAGATCATGACCGATTCCTTCAGCAAGAACTTCATCGATTATGAAGAATACCCCCACTCTGCCGAGATCCAAAACCGTTGTGTCAACATGATTGCTCGTCTGTACAACTGCCCCACCGATGCTGAAGGCGAGAATGCGATGGGTACTTCTACCATTGGTTCCTCCGAGGCCATCATGCTGGCCACATTGGCGATGAAGAAGCGCTGGCAAAACAAGCGCAAGGCCGAGGGCAAGGACTTCTCCAGGCCTAACATTATCATGAGCAGTGCTGTCCAGGTTTGCTGGGAGAAGGCCGCTCGCTACTTCGACATCGAGGAGAAGTACGTCTACTGTACTGACTCTCGCTATGTCATCGACCCCAAGGAGGCCGTTGATCTGATAGATGAGAACACTATTGGTATCTGTGCTATCATCGGAACCACATATACCGGTGAATACGAGGATGTCAAGGGTATCAACGATCTCCTTGTCGAGCGTAACATTGATTGCCCTATCCACGTTGATGCTGCTAGCGGTGGCTTCGTTGCTCCTTTCACTGTCCCCGAGTTGGAGTGGGACTTCCGTCTGCCAAAGGTTATCTCCATTAACGTTTCTGGCCACAAGTACGGTCTTGTCTACCCCGGTGTAGGTTGGGTCGTCTGGCGTTCTCCCGAGTACCTCCCTCAGGAGCTGGTCTTCAATATCAACTATCTTGGTGCCGACCAAGCTAGTTTCACCCTGAACTTCTCCAAGGGTGCTGCTCAGGTCATCGGCCAGTACTATCAGCTGATCCGTCTCGGCAAGCACGGATTCCGCTCGATCATGATCAACCTGACTCGCATCGCCGATTACATGACCAGCGAGTTGGAGAAGATGGGTATGATCATCATGAGTCAGCCCAAGGGCAATGGTCTCCCTCTGGTAGCGTTCCGCTTGCCTCCTAACAACGACCGTGTGTACGATGAATTTGCTATTGCTCACCAGCTCCGCGAGCGTGGCTGGATCGTCCCTGCCTACACCATGGCTCCTCACAGTGAGAAGCTGAAGTTGATGCGTATTGTTGTCCGTGAGGACTTCAGCATGAACCGTGCTGACAGTCTGATGACTGATCTTAAGCTCGCTGTGCAGACCCTTGAGGACATGGACCAGGCTATGATTGCCAAGTACAAGGTGTAAGTCAAATATGCAGCAGCAGGCCCTTTACACAAGTTTTATCTATTCATACTGACATTCTTATAGCCACATGCAAAGCCACCGTAACCACCCTCGCCACAAGCGTACTCACCACGCTTACCATGGCGAGAAGCACTCTCTGCAGGGTAAGACCGGCAAGACCCATGGTGTCTGCTAGATGCTTCCAAAATTGACGTCTGAATTGAACTGTTCTCCTCATTGCAAATTTGCCCCCTCTTGCTGCACATTGGAATATCGTGGTCAACTATGTTTGATGTAGGGGCTATTTTCCCGTTCCCTTCAGCCCTGGAGGTTGCTGTGACCAGCCACTTGTATTTATTGTCAGTCTGATAGTGGATGACTGGATGACCCTTACGATATGATTTGATTGAATGAATAATTCCATTGGATTTGACAGTGAACATGTACTGTAGTAGCAGTAGCGCTGTTTGGGCAGATCATGATAGATTCGCAGATCCATCGTACAAACCCGCAACGAGGGACTATACGTTAGCAGTCAAAACTCCAACTAATCAATTAATAGCCAGCAAAAGTGGAAAATAACATCAGCAACTCTCCACGCATCAATAACAACCTTAAATATGTCGAGCCAATAATATTCTCTTAACCCCGACAACTCCGGACCCGCTCATAGCTTGGCATCGAGTCCAGCTTGGCTCACCCGCAAAGCTCTCCCACAGACACCCTCGACACAGAACTTTAGACAAAACAACCCAACTTGCTCAGTCAATTGTGGCAGTCAATTGCAAAAGATTCAGTTTGGAGCGACTAGGTCCAAGCACCCCCATAAAGACACAGACAGGGCAAGGGGCAGAAGAAAAGAAGAACAGATAAAAAACCACCAACGCCAAAATGAACCCAACAATGCCCCAACCACCAGACATGCTATCATTTCATCCAGAAACCATGAAAGCCTGGCTCTACGAAAGCACAACAGGAGGTCTGGAAAAGAACCTCCGCCTCAACGAAAATGCTCGTGCACCAGCACCCCCAAAAGGCAACCAAGTCCTAGTGCAAGTTCTCAGCGCAGCTCTGAACCCAGCAGACTACAGACTCCCCGAGCTCGGCTTCCCAGCCCGCCTATTAATAGGCTCACCCACATCACCGGGAATAGAGTTTTGCGGCCGTGTGTCAAGTACCGGGCCCCTTGCCCAGCATCTTAAAGCAGGCACACTCGTCTACGGCTGCCATGCCCGACCAACACAATTCGGGTCGCTAAGCGAATACGTCGTTTTAGGCGCTGACAAGCTCGCCGTTTTACCTGACGGCGTCACCGTTGATTCCGCTGCAGCAGCGAGTATCTGCGGCCAAACAGCATACCAAGCTTTAGAAGGCAACGTGAAAGAAGGCTCGAAAGTATTCGTTAACGGTGGCTCAGGCGGATGCGGGATATTCACGATTCAAATCGCAAAAGCAATGGGGTGCCGTGTAACAGCTACCTGCTCTACAAGAAATATGGAACTATGCTTACGGATCGGAGCGGACGAGGTAATCGACTATACAGCTGAAGAAGATATAGTTGGGAAACTGGGTTCCCGGGGTCAAGAATTCGACTGTATAGTTGATAATGTGGGGCTACCTTCTACATTATACTATCAGTGTCACGAGTTTTTGAAAGAAGATGGTGTCTTTGTGCAAATTGGTTTTGATTCGGCGAGGACTTATTTACGGGCTCTTTGGCCTGCTTTTCTGAGTGGGGGGAGGAGACGATTTGTGGTTTTGAGTCGGGTGGATAATTCTCGACAGCTTGTTAAGATTGGGGAGTGGTTGGAGGATCGCAGTATTCAGGTGCAGTTTGATGGGGTTTATGAGTTTCATGATGTGGTGAAGGCGTTCGAGAAGCTTCGGTCTGGGCATGCGAGGGGGAAGATTGTGGTGCGCGTTAGTGATCCGGATGCGAGGGATATGCAGTCGTTTGGGATTGGATTTTAGATATCAATTGTGTACATAATAATATGTGGATTGCAAATAGCGATAATTGGATATCAAAATGCTCCAAGGGGTTGACTTCGTCTTTGATTTATGTCTGTTTACACTGGATCAGAGGTATTGGATATGTGGTTCCAAGGTTCCATGGTTCGTATCTACAAGGTTGAGCCGCCGAGGTTCGGAGATCGAATAGTATGAAGGACATCAGGCAATTCATATCTATGATACCCAATAGATGTACTATTACTTACTTCATACTGTTATATTAGAATTCATCTACCACAGGCATGATTAGCAAGGATACACAAACGTCGCTTGGACCCTTTCCCGGAATGCCCGACAAAGAGACCGAGCTGGGATAAGGCGAGCGCCTGCTCTAGTATGCATGTACACGTATTATCTGATCCCGAGGTCACATACTACCTACCGTATAGGTCAAGATGTAGTATTTGATATGCATCTGATCACCAGCTGAGTATGTACACTTGTCTTGTACACATTATGTGGCATGGATAAGGTGGCGATATGCGGGCCGATGCATGAACAGCTGAACGTTGCGATGTTGCCACAATGTAGGACCAGTGGTATTCCTTGCTCTTAGATAGTGGATATAGTGCATACGGAATATTCTGTGGCTAGTATGCAGTTATGCTATTTATAGAATCGGATCTGAACTCATTCTTGACGTCTTGAGGAGGTGGTGAGTTTAGTTGTAGATCTGTACATACATCATGCTGGCACTACCTGGCTAGTAGCATCTATATTATTTTACTGGCCAAATATTTGATCTGATAAAATCAAAAAAAAAAAAAAAAAAAAAGGATAGAAAGATATAATACGGCGTATTATGATATTGTTGTCTATTTGTAGTCAAACATGGATAGTATCAGATTCGGTATACTAACCATGGGATCTATTCAGCCCTACAACAGCGTGGAGTCAACACAACAAACAAACAAACAGCACAGCACAGAATAATCACATCACCGACTACTGACTACGCACAACCGTGGCAGATGTCAATTTGCCTCGTACTTCGCATCATCGCATCATTGGTCCAGAAACTATATCGGATATAACCGAGTCATTGCTATGCTCCGCCTCCTATTTCGCCCCCAACTCCCCTGCGCCGCTAGAACCGGTTTTCTTTGTGTGGTGGAATACGCACACGGTGATCGACCTGGTGGGCTCCAGTGATTCAGCTCCGTTCAGGTGAGAAGAACAGCTGTTGATTGTGTACGAGAGAAAGCCCTTTCATTTTGACTTACTTTTTAACTTGTTTTACATCTCCTCCTCCCATTAACCTCCCCCTGTTTCCCCCCCCCCCCCTAAATCCACATTGTTCCCCGTGTTTATATATAGAAACAAAAAGCATCCAACCCTTCCAATCACTGCTTGCCGATCGTATCCCCACCAAGGCCCTTTACCCTTCCCCTCCCCTCCCTCACTGGGCATTTGAGCGCTTCCATGTTTTCCAGCTCAAGGATGCCCAGCTTATTCAAGAAGTCCAAGGCGTCTACGAACTCCTCGCGCTTCTCTGCTCGCTCGGCCGAGCAACTGGCCCATCCCGCGTTGGCTCCACCAGACCAGAATACCAGCTCCATTGACAACTACGTGGACCGCCACCCTTCAGACCCTCGTCTCGCCTACCACGAGGCACCCGGCCCAAATCCACAATCCCAGCCCCAGCCCGAACTTGGTCAATCCTCGTTGACTCGCGCCCAGAGCCAACGTCAGCACCAGCTTCAACAACAGCCACAGCCTCAACAACGCGACCGAGTCGCTATCGCCCCTGACGACCCGCAGCCTCGTCGTCGAACCGGTAGAACAGGTCTATTTGTGCGGCCAACCTCCGGCATCCTTGACCGAAGTCCCTCAATCAGTAACGGCAAACAGGCAGGCCTGCCCATCTCCCAACCCGCCTCGCCTCAGCAAGGAAAGTCCTTCGCCGACCAACAGGAGATTCAACAACAACAGCGCGCTCAGAACTTCTACCCGGACGATCAATCCCCAACTGGCGCCCCTCCTGCCTATGAACCACGGTCGGCATCCTTAGCCTACCAGCATCAACACCTCCAACACTCGCAACGATCATTGCATCAATCGCATCCGTCAGTGGGCAGCGATATTCAAGACTGGTCCCCATCCCAGCAGTCCGGACAATCACAACCACCGGGCCTGCAACTCCCCAGACCGGCTGGACTTGAACGGTCTAACACCGACCCGACGCTACTCCAACGGCCCAGTACCCGCCCATCACCCACGGATCGCGCCCCGGATTCCCCTCATTACGCCTCAGAACAACAAGGCGACCGGGGCTCGACTCTGTCTCGTAGCGAGCACGATCTGGTATTGAACACTTCCCGGCCCCCTTCCCGGCAGACTCTCGAGCCGCATTCCCATAATCCTGACGCCATGCAGCAGGCCTCCGCGCAGGCGCCATCCCAAGGCCAACAATCGAACGATCGAGCACCGGGGCAAGATTCCAGTCGCAGGGGCAGCACTTCCCAGAACATGCCGGAACAGTCTCGCAACACGCCAAGTGGGCCTCGAACACGCGACGAACTCGAGAGTATCGATGTACGAGCATTGATTCAGAAGCATGATGAACTTCGTAAGTTCGATATTTCTCTTAATTGGAAATGTCTCGTTTCGTCCAATCTTACATACCTACTATCCAAAAAGTGATCCTTTGATCTGATACTGACTGAACATCACAGAAAGCAAATACTCCAAGGTCAAGCGTTACTACTTCGAAAAGGAGGCGCAGGTACAGCATCTTCAGAACACCGTGGCGCACCAACGTATGGCCGTCTCCCGCACTGTGCTCGATGATAATGAATACGCGAACCGATTCCAACGACTAGACGGTGCCATCAAGGACCTGGCGTTCTCCGTCCGCAAGGACTGGCGTGCCGTCCCACAATGGCTGCACGGCCTGACGACTGACGACGCAGTGACCGTAGGAACAAAGGAAATGATGGCCCTCGGACGAGCAGTAATCAGTCGCTGGCTGGTAGACGAAGTATTCCAAAAACACTTCCATCCAGGCCTGGAGCCTGGACTCAGCATCCAACTGAAGAAGATCGAAATGAATCTCCGCCGACAGCAAATGCGACCGGTAACAGACGAAGACCGCGAAAACGCAATCGCCAAACTCTCCAACTGGCGCCGCACAACCTTTGACGGTCTCGGCGAAATCCTCGCAAACCCAACCTCCCAAGACTACCGCACCGAGCTAATCGAGCGCTTAATCACTGAGCTTGCCGCTTTCCTTAGCACACAGCTCCAAGAACAAGCACTACCAGGCCTTGAAGCCGGCGTCCGCATGATTATCGAAAACACAATCAACATCATCGAGAAAATCCCCCTGGAAGCCCGCGATGTCTGCGTCGAGTACTTCCCTCCCAACATCACATTCCACGACAACTACATGAAGGTCGAAGGACAACTTCCTCCCCTCAACCACCAACCCCCACCCCCCGCAGACCAAGACTTAGACGACGAAGGCGACTCCTCCCCCGGCTCAAACTCCACCGGCGGCGACGGTCCTTCCCCCGCCCCCCGCGAACCACGCAGAAGATCCGTCTTCGGTGCTCTAATGGGTCGTCGCCCCGCAACCGAACAATCATCTCGACCAGCCGCCGGCGGCAAACAAGAGCAGCAGCCCGAGCCTCCCCGTATCCGCTTTGCCTCTTTCCTAACGGTCGAAGTACGCGGCAAGGGACCCGCGACCGTTCTCGTCCAAGCGCCTGTATGGCTGATAGAGTGAAATACCCATTAAAAGAGATAACGGAAACCTCGAAACCGAGAACGTTGATGTATATAATTGGACTGTGACTAACTGGCCATTTGATGACAATGATTGATCGCAATGATATCCCCATCGTTTTTTCGCTGTTTTATGGTGGCGGGTTTCCAAGGTCTTTTTTTTTATGATATCTCTGGGAATCGAGTCTGTTTTTTTTTTTTTTTTTCCCCCCGTCATGCGATTTCTTTTTGTTGGATCCCACTCTAGCGTACTTATCCGAGATGTCGGATATTACGACCAAAGTGTTCTTTCGTTTACATTACCTTTAATCAACTAGATGGCATTTCAACGGATTTGATATATCCTGAATATAAACCAATTCCAAAAGTATATCAATATTACTACAAATAATAATAATACCCTACCTGATTGAGTACTTTTTTGGTTTACCGCATTAGGGTATCAAAATCGAAACATACATCTGAGATATAAGATCTAATCTCGATTCAAACCCCACCTCATCAGCCCCAGGCCCCATCTGCAGTATCCCGTCATCAAAATCGTCATTCCGAACTGTGGAGCAAGATTTACATCGTCTGTGCTGCGTGACATCATTAGTTCAAGGAATGATGCTATACACGGGAGTAGCCGTAGACCATCCCATCAATTGGTTAGATGGTTAGATGGTGCGAACTTAATTTCCACCTTACAAGGATTATTGAAAGGATACGATGAAACATAAATTTTATCGTACATTAATGCGCATGTATGTAGGGGACAAGTCGGATCTCTATTTAATCTTCCGAATTATCTACATCATGTACCATGACCTGCATGTACAGGGGACTATGCCAGATACGAAGAAAAAGCAAAGTATAATTTCATACGTTTATACGACATAAGTACAGATTTCTATTACATACTTGAGCTTGGAAAGGAACATAGGGAGAAGGGAGAAGGTAAATGGGTAGACTAAATCACATAACACTAAAGCTCACTAGTCAAATATCATAGGTACTATATCAGTCTGAATGTATCTACCCACGCAATCAAGGGCGAAGACACCCAACCCGGGATAAATCAATATATACAAGAAGCCGCAGAGCAATGCTCGAGATGCAGAAGATGGGAATCAGAATCGAATCAGAATCATAATAAGAATGAGAAAAAGTAGTTTCCCGGGTATAGCGCCTCGCTGATGTTAAAGAAAGACGAAAGAAAAAGAAAGACATGCTATAAAACAAGATCGCAATGCATAACATGCCAAACATAAATAGAGTCATAAGATGCTTTTGTTCAGCCTGTCATGACAGGTACCTCTTTACTCGACGGTAAATTAGGAGGCCTAAAAAAAAAAAAAAAGACAAGATTCAACCAAAGATTAAATCTTAATACCGTTCTCGTTCGCAGCTTGTTGCAGCACACGAGGCCAGCGCGAGATAAGCTCAACATCATCCAGGATACCCTTGCCTTGGTTACGCACGTACTGGGTGCTGGGGTCGACGCGCGGTTCCCAGTCCCATACTTGTGGTGTACCCTCGATCAAAGCGGAGTAGACGAGACGGCGACGGCGCTGAGAGCGCAGGACGTCCTGGCGGACCTTTTCGAGGTCCCAGCGGGTAGTCACTTCCTCGTAGAAGTATGCGAGGAGTTTTGCGGGATCGCTTGTCTCGGGGAGAGCCTGGAACTTGGCGGGGCTGGGGGAGCGAGGGGGTGTTGGTGCTGGGAAGGGGAAGGCGGATTGGTTGCCGAGAGCACGTTGGGGGATGGGAGAGGCGTGAGGAGTGTCACTGGGTGTTGGGAGGTTGGCGGGGATTCCAAGGGAGCTGGTCTTCAGTTGTGGAGGTACTCGGTTGAGAGTTGGGATTGGGAGACCGGCGACTAGGTTGTTCTTTTCCTCGGGATCGGCGGCTACGTTGAAGAGCATGGGAGGATCGATGGTGGAATAGATAAATTTGTATTGGCCGCGGCGGATCATGATTAGAGGGGCCTGGGTACCTTCGCCCATGTATTCGCCGTAGACGGTATCGGTGCGGGGACCTTCGCCTCCGGTTAGATATGGGACCAGTGAGACACCGTCTAGCGGGAGCTCGTCGACGAGCGGAGCACCGGCTAGTCCGGCGAAGGTTGGGAGGAGATCCATGGTGGATACATTCTCGGGGACGCGCTTGGGGGCAAATTGCTTGGGAGCGTAGAAGAGCATAGGTACACGAGCGGAGTTCTCAAACCAGTTCATCTTGTACCAGAGGCCGCGCTCGCCAAGCATGTCCCCGTGATCACCTGTGAAACAGATGATCGTATTCTCGTCCAGGCCGGTGTTCTGTAGCACCTTGAGCAGTTTGCCAATGTTGGTGTCGACGTAAGTGCAGGCCGCATAGTAGGCGCGGCGAGCAGCGCGGATGCGCTCCTCGGGCATCTCCTTGCCCCAGAGGTCAATGCACTTCAGTAGACGCTGGGAGTGCGGGTCTTGCTGGTCATCGGGGATATTTGCGTTCTTAGGTAGAGGGATATCGACATCCTCGTACATGTCCCAGAACTCCTTGGTCATGGCATATGGATCGTGGGGGTGTGTCATGGACACTGTCAGACAGAAAGGTTGGTCAGTGCGTTGGCGCACATGGTCGTACAAGTATTGTTGCGACTTGTAGATAACCTCCTCGTCGAAATCCAACTGGTTGGTTCGCACCACTGGACCGGCCTCCATGACAGAGGACATATTATGGTAGTAGTCCAGACGAATGTCCTGAAGATTACGCTGTTAACATCTTCGCACGCTCATTTTGCTTCATTCCAAGCCGGATACACTGGAATTCTGAGGAAATACTCACAGGCTCGTCCCAGTTCACGGACCAACCGTAGTCACCGGGGTAGATATCACTCGTCAGACGCTGTTCGTAGCCGTGAAGCTGGTCCGGACCGCAGAAATGCATTTTACCCGCCAAGGCTGTGTGGTAACCCTCCCGGCGCAGGTAATGAGCATACGTGGGTGTGTCGGCAGGCAAATCCGCAGCATTGTCGTATGCGCCGATCTTGGAAGGCAGCTGGCCACTGACCATGACGAAACGTGACGGCGCACACAGAGGTGAGTTACAGTAGGCCGAGTCAAAGACCACACCCCCCTCGGCAAGGCGGTCCAAGTTGGGGGTCTTAATGGGCGAGGTCTTGTCATGCAGCGACAGCAAGGGTGCTGCCATCTGGTCTGCCATGATGTACAGAATGTTAGGCCTCTTCGTCGCCATGATGAAAAGATGCTATGTTCAAGATGGCCCTAATGGAAGGAGAACAAAGAAGGTTTAGAATGATTATGATTACAGAAAGGAAAAAGAAGAGGGAACCAAGGTTGAGGATGGGGGAGGCATTCATATAAGATTCCCAGAAGGGCTCATGTGGGGACCCCGGCAATGAATGGAGGCATGGAAAAAAAAAAAGAGCATGAAAAATTTTTTAATTTTTTTTTCTGGTTATTAATTACAAACTCGTCACCCCCTCGATGATTGATAAAAAGGGCCCGAGAGCCCGCGAGCCACGCATGCCGGCGATGATAATCATGTCCCCTCCAGAGGGGCAAGATCCCACCGTGAATAGATTAGCCCCAGGGCCGAAGGGCAATTGTATTGGTCTTACAAGCGCGCATGTATTGCAGCCGGGGTATATGCACTTCCCACACCCGAAATCCGAGCCCCATCGTGACTAGCTAGACCAGCTAGACCGGACTGAGCCGTTACTCAGACCGCCCATCCAGCACCAGTGCAGACCATCACATCACTGCAAGGCCCAGATCTTTACCCCGATCAGTCCCACAGTAGCGTGCGTGCTACTGCAATGGAGATCAGGGGATGATCCGGGACTGACGTACGCCCGCGAAGGCGCAAGATAGCACAATTCGTAGGTGCGATGGTGTGATTGAGACCCAGGAATGGGCGAAAGTCGGTGGAGCATCTCGATCGACAGGAGAAGCGTCTCGGTCACGGGCGGTATTTTATTATGGTACGGAATGGTATTGTATCCGTAATTTCTGAGTGGCTCCGCTTTCCTCTTTTTGCGTCGGTGTTCTTGGTGTCTCGTGTGTCACAGCATCTCTTAATCTCTTGGGGGCTTGTAACGAAAAAAAAAAAAAGAAAAAACTAAAAAAAAAATTAGTGCCAAAGAATTGATCAAACAGGAATCGGTATCCTGCTCGAGGCACGCGATCCTGTCCACTGAGAAAGTGGGATTGGGTCCCGCCTGAAAGGGCCGGAAAGTGCATGAGTGCTGCCGAGTTGCCACCTGGACAACTCCCACTGCTGGTCTTATCGGTCGCCGAAACAGACGTAATACCAGCACAGCGCTGTAACTTTGCTCACGATTTCTACCCACACGGCCACCCAGAATCAAGTCTGCGCCATAATTTTCACTCGAAGAGCATCACATTGACCTGATCTGGTCACTTTTTTTTCGGACTCCACTCGACCCCAGGGTGGACAGGAAGCTTTGGGTGCTGCCGTTGAAGCCTTGACAGACCCTTGTAACGCAGGCGATCAAAACCAACCAGTGGGAAAGTCTATACTCCACCGGATCGTGTCATCGCTTTTGGGGCCAATCAGCGTGGAATTGATTTGCCCCTGGTACTACCAAAACCAGTTAGTCTGGATGCTTAGGGGCACTTAGGGGCAGCAGCTCCACTTGCTTATTATCGCGCCCAATCACGGCCCAGAGAGACCAACTGCGTCCGAATTCAGAGACTGCGAAGCGAAGAACTCCTGAGGTCCCAGTGTGGCGGAGGAACCCGACGAAAGTGGGACAAGCGGTGTATGTATGTATGTATCTACTCGAGATGATGGTAAGCAGCAAGATCCGCTTCACCAGCAGCAGCCGGCGAAAAAAACAGCAGATCAATAGCCCATCCAGAGAAAGGCCGCGTGGATGCTATCAATATTTTGATAGTCTGACGGGAACTATCCACCCCCTTTCCCCAGCTTTAATCCACACAATCCACAATGAGCCATCCCCCCTTTCAATCACGTCATGAGAGCGACGTTTCACATCGAGCTTCGCCTCCCCGGATTATCATGCCAAGTGGTTCGTCACCGCTAGTTTCTTCACGTGTGAACTCCAGACTGGTTTTTTTTTTTTATTTTATTTTTTTTTTCGTGGCGGCTCTTCCGGGAATGGCGCTCGGAGCTGAAGGTTTCACGTCCCCACATTCACCACGTCGGCAGCATCTCTCTGGACGCGGGATTGTTTCACCCGATGCAGAATGGCGCATGTCAAGTACATGGGAATGCAAGGCCCTCCGGTCAGCATTCAGTCTCGCGGAGAGATCAACGCAGGCGGGAAACCACGGCCAATGATACCGTGAAGAGTATCTGAACCCCGAGGAGGGTTGCAAGGTTTGTTTGTTTAGTCTGCTGCAGAGATAAGCAGATGACCTGGAGATTAATTAGCCTGCGAGCCGTGCAAGTGCATGACCATGATAACATCACAACCAGCACAAGACGCACGCCCCAACCCACCCCCTTCATCCTTGGCCTTTACCTGCAATAACTAAATATGGGCTATGATAAGCAGGATAGAGAGGCTATGCAGAATAATGTACGGCAATTTGAGAAAGATAAGATAGATTGAAAAAAAAAAAAAGGCAAGAAGCAAACGCAAGACTAAGAAAATTCGCATGCTTTTTCAATGTTGTTCATATGGGGCTCTTTGAGGGCACGTTAGCCCATCGCAAGAAGCTCAGAGAAGGGACAGCATTGACGGGGAAATGATAATAATAATCGATCGATCGATTGATAGAACAAACGAAAGGATCATCCAATGTTGTCCAAGAAGCTTTTTGAGGTCACGCAGAGTTGCAGAGCAAAACCAGCGTTCAAAAAGTGCTGAACTTGAGATGAATCGCAAAGAATGTTCAAAAATAAGAGCAAAAGGAAATCGCAAACCTTTAAAAACTTCAAAAATTTCAAAAAAAGAAATCGAGATTCTGAATCAAAGTCTGCCCGCGCAACCCACCTGGCTAGCCTGCGGCACCTAGTTCACTTTGATACGACCCAGAACTTTCCACTCCTCATGCATAAGAGAATGATTTGTATCATAAAGCCGGGGAGCGGTGATTTCTGGGTAACGAGGCTCTTTTCTATGCTCAGGTGGCATATTTCTGGCAAACCAGTGAACCAGGTCCCGACAGGCCATGGCCTCCTCAAGGCCATCGGGCCCAGAGCGGTTGCGGCTCAGCTGACGATTGAGCAAGACCTTTGCCAGATGATACAAAGACCTCGGGGGAGTACCCTCGTTCATCCTGGCCTCAAGCTCCATCGAGTCAATGACTCGATGGTGGATCCAACGTAGAGCCATCAAATCGTTCCGGCCGTTATGAACGACTACTATGGTCTGTGGCCCAACGAGCTCCCATACCAGCTTTCGCGCTGCGTCACGTCCTGGAATAATGAAGCCTTTTCGTTTGGCCTCGCGAAGCATCGCCCAGCTTACTCCAGACTGGCGCTGATTGGTATGGAGAAGCTCATCTCTGGGCCACACCAAAGCGTCGATCAGAACTTGGCCGGTATAGTAATCGATGGCACTTATACGGATCAATTCATGCTCGCGTCGAAAGGTGACACCAGTCAAACACTTCAGTACTACAGCGGACCGAGCCTTGGGTACCATTTCGGGTGTTTCGAAAAGTTGATAGTCGCTTGCCGTTCGATTTGCGTCGGGACACATGCCCGAGGCGTGTCGTAACTGACTCAGGCAACCCTCTGAGTTGACTGGTCTTCCACAACACAACCAGGTCTAGACATTCATTATCATTAGCAAGAATAACATCATATGGGGTATCCAAAGGTTCACTGACCAAACCGTGCAGTTTTCCGAAATGCCATGCACATTCTGGATAAGGTTTACCAGAATATGTCATGTTCACTACCTGGTTCGCTTCCCACTCCTCGTCGTCGACTTGGTAAACGCAGTAGGCCAACTCGTCCGAGTCCTCAACGCGTGCGAACAGATGGTGTCGACTGGGATCTATGACAGGGTTCTCCAAGTGATTCTCCATTTGCATAATCGCCTCAATATAATTTGATGGATCACGCAGTAAGACCTTGCCTCCGTTCGCGGGTTTCCAGATTTCCATCACATTTGGCTTCATGGGGAGACCTGCCCATGGATCTTCGCCTTCACGCCATTTGTGCTTGAAAATCAGGTTCATTTTACGGAAGTTTTCGAAAAATCCGGGTTCCTGAACTTCAGTAGAGAGATCCTTATGACACTTGGCACGACCTATAAAGCCGTATGAGTAAAGAAAAATGTGGGCCAGCGAGCAAAGCCGATGGGAAATATTTACCATGACATAGACGACAACGTATCTTCTGGTTGAGGACTCGCCCCGAGTAGCTTCTAGTTTGGTGATTTGTGCGCTCCTCAATTTCAGCTTTGAAGAGAGTGAGTTCTCTCATCGCTTTCATGTAAAGTCGGCTCTCAAAGATGGGCGTCAGCATCTTCGGTTCCCGCTGTGGATTGAACAGCGGGTTGCTTGGCTGTGATGAATTCATTTTGAGAAAAAAAAAGTGAAGTCTGATCGACAAAGTGGAATGAGCTTGTTGAAACTCTTGCAAATCTCAAGGTTAAGATTGATCAAATGTAGGGCGATGACAGTCAAGACGAGTAAGCGAAGATCTTCAAGAAGATATGGGATGCGTAAGGGTTCGAAGACTGGGGTGAAGATGGAAGAGGAAGAAGGAAGGAAGAGAAGAAGTGAGGGGAGGGGGTTTTATAGTCGGCGCAAACGCGAGATGCGAAACAGTTTCAAGCCCGGGATTGCTCACTTCACTCAGTCTTGGAGAAGACGAGGGATTCTCCCAAGGGAAACTGGGATATTGAAGCATGGACAAGACCACTTTAGGCAGATACTAACAAATATGAGAATGACTGCGATTAGACCAAAAGAGCAACTGAAGTTCATGGATTTGGAAAATGGCATCGTTTATCACTATCAAATAGAGACGGTCAATTATCTATCCACTGGTAGCATCTAGTGTCTCATGTGGGAAAATAGCAAGAAGAAGAAAAGAAAGAGCCCAGTTCAAATAGGGGGGGGGGGGGGGGGGGGGGAAAAACACAAAAAAAAAAAAAAAAAAAATTTTTTTAAAAAAAAAAAAATTTGTGAACAAACCCATCGGGGGAAAAAA